>CM050163.1:1105445-1365465 GCA_027410445.1 Discoglossus pictus
TATATATATATGTTTTATATCTACATTATTCCCCAATCTTACAGCTTATAATAAAGGTTCCATTTTTTTTATATTTTGGTTACTTATGTAGATTAATTATTGTTAAGCACTGGGACCAAACGTAGACCTGTATCTCCTCACATCTGTGACTGATGTAAAACAAGATGAGTTTATTGTGGCTGGTACATGGGAATGATGCCCCAAGGACTCCTATATGTGTAGTTATGAAGCATAAAGATACAAGAGGCTGATTGGAAGAAATAACATCACTTGTGTATAATAACTCGTCTAAATATACATATCCTTTTATCCAAATTCAAACCCCTGAGAATCACTGCATCTAAACATAAAGTGCATGGCCTAATTATTAGATTTATACCAACTGAGCTATGAAAGGGTTAAACTTCCTCCCTCATCCACCATGATTCCTCCTTCCTAGGCTGAATCAGATCCACTTGAAGTGATGCGCTGAGGAGTTTATAATAACACAGCGGTCTTGTTCACGTGTGCTCAGTATGGGCGATGCATAAAGCAAGCGGCTCTGGGTGTTTTATTTATTGGCTTTGGTTTGTTTAGTTATTATTCTTATAACAGGTATATCTAATGACTTTCCTCTTGTATACACTGGGATTGTCATATATTGTGAAAGGTGCAGATCAGAGGAGATGTTAAAAGGTTGAATTTGATGGGCTGAAAGTCTTTTTTCAACCTTAATTACTATGTAACTATCTCACCCTATTCCTTTCCTAGGGGTGTAGTGGTAGGTGCACTGGCTGATTAGGTCACTGGCCATGATGGCTAGTACAGAGGATTTCCTGCATTGCTATCTTGCAGGCGCTTAGATCTACCTATCAGCTCCATAGGTGTGTCCTGGGGGTCAGTAGTCTTAGATTGGCTGTAAGGGAAGATGTTGTGTTAGAGCTGTGTGTCCCCAGATGGGGAGTCCATGTTAGATTGGCTGTATGGGAAGATGTTGTGTTAGAGCTGTGTGTCCCCAGATGGGGAGTCCATGTTAGATTGGCTGTATGGGAAGATGTTGTGTTAGAGCTGTGTGTCCCCAGATAGGGAGTCCATGTTAGATTGGCTGTATGGGAAGATGTTGTGTTAGAGCTGTGTGTCCCCAGATGGGGAGTCCATGTTAGATTGGCTGTATGGGAAGATGTTGTGTTAGAGCTGTGTGTCCCCAGATGGGGAGTCCATGTTAGATTGGCTGTATGGGAAGATGTTGTGTTAGAGCTGTGTGTCCCCAGATGGGGAGTCCATGTTAGATTGGCTGTATGGGAAGATGTTGTGTTAGAGCTGTGTGTCCCCAGATGGGGAGTCCATGTTAGATTGGCTGTATGGGAAGATGTTGTGTTAGAGCTGTGTGTCCCCAGATGGGGAGTCCATGTTAGATTGGCTATATGGGAAGATGTTGTGTTAGAGCTGTGTGTCCCCAGATGGGGAGTCCATGTTAGATTGGCGGTATGGGAAGATGTTGTGTTAGAGCTGGGTATCCCCAGATGGGGAGTCCATGTTAGATTGGCTGTATGGGAAGATGTTGTGTTAGAGCTGTGTCCCCCCAGATGGGGAGTCCATGTTAGATTGGCTGTATGGGAAAATGTTGTGTTAGAGCTGTGTGTCCCCAGATGAATGATGGTATGTATACCCCGGAGTGCCAATTAGTAATGTGATTGTTACAGGTTAATCTATAGTGGGAGACATCAGTTTTTCTGTGGCTGGTCACCCAGACGTCCAGAACACAGAATATAGTGGCATAAAGGGCCCGAATCACCAGCTAAGCTGCTCAATCAGAGAAACGTTATCTTTGATCTATGACATTGGGAGAGAAAAAGAACAAAGAAAAGCTTCAATATATTACAGCTAGGAAACTGCCTGTCAAAAATGGTGGGAGTAAATTTGAACGGCTTGCAATACTATGGGCCGTCTGAGCACATTTGACGCTCATGGCGTGGCTTGCAATGAGCGCCTTTGCAAGCCTCTCCCCCTGTGTAGTTTATAGGCCTTGCGCTTAAGTGTTAGTGTCTTGGGTTGTGTTACTGCCTTGGATTAAGTGTTACTACCTAGGGCTATTTTTTAGGTCCCTCGGGACATCCTTGGGCCTGGTTTTCGTCGTTTTGCATTTCTTCGGCAGCCATTTTTTTTTCTCGCTTAGGCGATTTTCGATTGTCAAAAAACAGCAAATATGTCTCAAATTAACTTGCAACCTCACTCACAGGCTCCCTGTCTCCCCCCCCCCCTGTGCTGTGTGTGAGTGTGTAAGATACTTTGAGGCATATTTGTTGTTTTTTCATGCCTTTTCAGTTTTGTCATGCGGCCGTTAAAGTCTTAATTTTGTGAGGCGCAGGTTTTGGTCCTAAATCCCACGTCGTGGACGCCTCGCCTCGGTTTGCGAGGTTTGAAAAGCATGACCAACATAGTAAGAGTTCCGGACACTGACAACTATTATAGTGATGTCTCTTTCTTTCAAGTCTGTCTCTCTTACTCCTCTCACTCTTAAGTCTCTTTCAGCTCTCTTTCCTGCTCAAGTCTTACGCAAGCGAGCCCGCAAGCGTGAGCAACGGCCCGTACGCTCACAACTATATATGTGATATAAATATAAAGGCCAACACAATAATAACACTAAACAGCAAGTATCTATTGAAAAAGACAAAAAAAAGCCAATCACGTTTATTTATCCAGATTACTGTACAAATCAATTACCAGAAAAACAATGTCCCACTTAGTGTTGTACAAATAAACAAGAACCTGATGACCCAACAACAGATGAGAATTGGTTATATTTCACCATTTTTTAAGTCATAAACCATGTTTGGTAGCTGCCAATTTGTTTTTAATAGAGAAAATGTCTCTCTGTATTAATTCTCTGATGTACAACAGTATTTAAGGCACTGATGAAATGCTCACCTTCATTGTAATGTAATTAGGTTCCCTCCGTGTGTGATCTCTCTGATGTTTAACGAATATAAAGTATCTCTGATAAAATGTTTCCCACATTCTGTAAAACTAAAATGATTTTTTACATACAAATTCTGCTTTATGGAAATAGCAGAATTATTGGCTGAAACATTTCACACTTTCCAAGCCATCAGTGTTTTTACTACTGTGTTTAAATTCTGTAAAATTTAAGATTTGAGTTACTGAAAAAAAAAATGTTAACATAAAAACTGCATGTCTTCTGTATCTCCTCGAATGTATAACAAACATTTTATTGAGTTGGAAACCTTTCCCATTATCAGAACATATACATGTTGTTCACTTGTTTGATTTCCCTGATGTCAAACGAGTTTTGAGCTGCTGTTAAAAGAAAGCTCACATTATGACCATCGTAAAGACGTAAATTCATGGCCTTTTTTATGTAATAAGACTTGAGCAGTGACTGAAAACCTCCCCCATTCAGAACATGTACAATGTCTTTCTTATGTGTGTTTTCTTCTGATATTTGAGACTTGAATGAAACATTTCCCTGTGTGAGTTCTCTTATGTGCCTTAAGATTGGAGGCATTTCTGAAAGATTTCCCACAGACAGAACATGGAAACGGTCTTTCTCCTGTGTGAATTCTCTTATGCGCCTCGAGATTAGCAGTATGAATGAAACATTTCCCACAGACAGAACATGTACAAGGTCTTGGTCATGTGTGTGTTTCATTATGATATTAGAGACCAGAGGCCTAGATAAAACAGTTCCCTCAATCAACAAATACAAGTGGTCTTTCTCCTGTATGAATTCTCTTATGTACCTTGAGATTGGTGGCCTGACTGAAAGATTTCCCACAAACAGTACATGGAAACGGTCTTTCTCCTGTGTGAATTCTCTTATGTGTCTTGAGATTGGCAGCATGAATGAAACATTTCCCACAAACAGGACATGGAAATGGTCTCGCTCCTGTGTGAGTTTTCTTATGTGTGTTGAGATGTGAGGTCTGCCTGAAACATTTCCCACAGTCAGAACATGCATAAGGTTTCTCTCCTGTATGGACTCTCTGATGTTTAACAAGATCTGCACAGCTGGTAAAACTTTTCCCACAATCAAAGCATGAAAATGTTTTTTGTCCTTTGTGTGGTTTCATTTTGTTACTGACAAAACCTTTTCCATAATTAGAAAATACTGTTGGTCTTTCACCTGTGTACATTTTCTCAATAGATACATTCCAGTTCTCACTTGATATATTTCTGCTGATCTGCTTTGTTTCCAAAAATCCATGCAAAGCACTGAAATCTTCCATTACACAATCTGACCGAAGGGGAATGAGGTCCTCTTCAATAATATTCCTGGTCATGGATCCATCTGTAGGAAACAAGAGCACCCGGAGTGGATAATTTTACCATCATGTTATGAAGAGTGTAATTAATGGAGATGGAATAACGACACTTTCTTCTTAACATTTCTAAACCTGTACCATACATCCCTCAGACCTATCATATACACCTTTTTGTGACCTGCATCAGACACATCATACATGTACACTCACCTGTTTCCTGCATCCTTCAGACATGTCATACATGTATATTCATTTTTGTCTGCATCCCCCAGACATATCACACGTGTCCCGCATCCCTTCGACATGCCATATATATATATATATATATATATATATATATATATCCATAGTCACCTGTGCCTGCATCCCCCCAGACATATCATACATGAACACTCACTTTTGTCTGCATCCCCCAGACATATCACACATGTGTCCTGCATCCCTCAGACATGCCACATATGTACATTCAACTGTGCCTACAACTCCCACACGTCAAACGTGTCCTGCATCCCTCAGACATGTAATACGTGTACACTCACCTGTGTTTGCACCCCCAGACATGCCATACAGGTGTTCTGCATTTCTCAGACACGTCATACCTGTGTCCTGCATTCCTCAAACATATCATACATGTACACTCACCTGTGCTGGTATTTCCCTGTATTTCCTGCTCCTGATCTTCCTGGCTTGTCACGCTCAGCTCCTGATCCCCCGGCCGGACCCTTACACTCGGCTCCTGATCCCCCACCTGGCTCTTCATCCTAACGCGGCTCCTCACACTCGGCTCCTCTATTTGTTCAGCACTTTGTACAATATCACTATTGACATCACCTGTACAAATCATTCAGTAAATATTACATATTTCTATTTCATACATAATACTATCTCTTTATGTTAATCAGTATCCAAAATAAACAGAAAAAGTGTCAATACAGTGAGTCATGTAAACCAGCACTAAACATGTTAATGACTATACAATATAGGTGTCCAATATGAATAGATTCTATTGGCTTAGTGTTATTACCATGATAATTATATGTATTTATATTAGTCATTATATATTGTTGTACTACAGAAAAAAGTCCAACACTGCATAAAAACAGGCAACATTTATGGTGCGATTAATGAAAAAGTCCACCTACAATGACTTTGGTTACATGAATCACGTGAACATGCTCGCTTGGCTGCTTTTGCCATGTGAGTGTTATTACAAGCACGTTTGCAGCATTATTACATGGCCATCTGAAATAGGGGCCACAGACAGGGGACCCCAGTCATTTACTTATTAATAGTAATAGTAGGCATCATAAATCCTTCTATAATTTTTACAAGTAATGTATAAGGCCTTTACATTCCCCTGCTAAGGTTTATCAAGCCTTATTGTGTATTCCAAATTTACATTATTGTTTGGACCATAGCAAGTGGTCACATACCTTAGAGATCACATGTTGAATTTTAGCGAGTAAAAGTCATGTAATCGAGGTCAATAGTTGCTAAGAGCAGTAGCAATGCAGGGGCCTGAGATAAAGTCCTGTAATCGCTGATGCCCACCTCAAGAAGCAAAGCTACAACCTCCCTTCCTACCCATTATTATAATGTGTAAGGACAGAGACATTGAATGCAGAGACTTGAGATGAAGTCCATAATGGCTGATGCCAACCTCAAGCAGCAGAGTGCAACAACTGGACTCTGGGGGCCAGGGGGCTCTTGTGAAACCTGCCCTGCACAGTTTAAAACCCTTTCAAGGAAGGCTAAGTTCAGGAAAAAACATGCAGCCTTTTTTGAAAGGCCCCAGAGGCTGCAACACCTAAGCAAAAGGCACCACTAACCAAACACTGCCATGAAGACCAAGGGACTCTCCAAACAAGTAAGGGTAAATGTTGTTGAGAAGTACAATTCCAGCAGAGACTGAAGTATTTGTACATAGGACGACAATAAGCCAAACGCTCCATAGAGTTGGGCTTTATGCCAGAAGAAAGCCATTACTTTCAGCAAAAAAACAAAATGGCGCTTTTTGAGTTTGCGAAAAGGCATGTGGGAGACTCCCAAAATGTATGGAGGAAGGTGCTCTGGTCTGATGAGACTAAAATTGAACTTTTCGTCCATCAAAGAAAACGCTATGTCTGGCGTAAACCCACCACATCACATCACCCAAAGAACACCATCCCCACAGTGAAACAAGGTGGTGGCAGCATCATGCTGTGGGGATGTTTTTCAGCAGCTGGGACTAGGAAACTGATCAGAGTTGAGGGAAAGATAGATGGTGCTAAATACAGGGATATTCTTCAGTAAAACCTGTACCATTCTGTGCGTGATTTGAGGCTGGGACGGAGGTTTACCTCCCAGCAGGACAATGACCCCAAACACACTGCTAAAGCAACACTTGAGTGGTTTAAAAGGAAACATGTAAATGTGTTGGAATGGCCTAGTCACAGCTCAGACCTCAATCCAATAGGAAATCTGCGGTCAGACTTAAAGATTGCTGTTCACAAGCGCAAACTATAAAACTTGAAGAAGCACAAATGGTCAAAAATTCCAGTGGTAAGATGTGGCAAGCTCATAGAGACTTATCCAAAGTGACTTGGAGCTGTGATTGCCGCAAAAGGTGGCTCTACAAAGTATTGACTTTAGGGGGGTGAATAGTAATGCACATTAACTTTTTATGTTATTTTGTCATATTTGTTGTTTGCTTAACAATAAAAAATAAAATAAAAACAAATCTTCAAAGTTGTGGGCATGTTCTGTAAATTAAATGATGCAAATCCTCAAACAATCCATGTTAATTCCAGGTTGTGAGGCAACAAAACCTTGAAAAATGCCAAGAGGGGTGAATACTTTTGCAAGGCACTGTACATTTGTTACTGATCCCGTGTTCCTAGTATCCTGAACCAGTTCCTGACCTGAAGAAGCCAGCTGTGACACCACGTGTTGTCACACAGAGCTACAACTTCTCTGCCTCCCCAATATTTCCTCTCCAATATTATAATTTGTAAGGATGGATACATTAATTAACAACAGAAAGGAACTTCTGACACTTGAAAGGAAAGGTGAGACCAAGAGGTGTGAATGTGGACGAGAGCAAGGAAGGAAGATGTCTCTCTGGTACAACAGTTCACATGAATTACATTTTAAGAATTGTTAAAATAATAGGGCATGAAGGAGAGCTCAGGGTAATTTTTATGATCTTTGTGAGATATACAGCTTGGGTGGGTGTCATCAAGTGTCTTGTTCTGAGAAGGAAGGTTGTATCACACGTACAATCTTATACTGGGATAGGAACGTAGGTAGGTGAAACCTTCACCCTTTCTATCCTGATCAAGATTATATAATTTTTTGTAGTAGTCCGCAAAGGTATTAGCTATGTCTTTGGGAGTAGATATTAATTTCTGGCCCTGTCTTATGGAAGTAATTATTTTATTCATGAGATTACTCTTTTTTTTTAGCTAAAGTTTTCCTATTTTATTTCCTTGATGGAAGAATTTTTGTTGACATCGCCACAAAGATTTGTCGGTAATTATCTGATTAATTCGCTTTATTTGAGATTGGATTGATCTAATCTCACCCGTTAAGGTTCGAGACGGATGTTTTTTTATTTTTTGACTGTAATTGAGAAAGCTTGATATAAAGAGATCTTAGGGAAAGGCCTCTTCATTTTTTCCTTATATTATTACGGTTTATCTAATAACGCCTAACAGAGGCTTTAAGTCCATTCCATAAAGTACTGTAAATACTCAAGTATAAGCAGAGTTTTTCAGCCCCTTTCTTAATGCTGAAAAAGCCCCATCCGGCTTATACTCGAGTCACCCTGCTCCCGTCTGCCCGTCTTCCGGCTGTGCCCCCTCTCCCTCCCATGTCTCTTCCTCGAACATTGGCGATTATTTTAAGGCTCATTAAAAAATGGCAATTTTTCTATACTTGTCGGATCCAACTTGCATCCCGTCCGTGCTCCCCACACGCACAGATCAGCATTGCACAATACATAAAATACACAAAAACATTGAGAAAAATCACAAATATTAACCTTACTTCCCTATTTATTAACATTGTTTATTGGGAAATCTGGATCCGTTCAGCCTACACTAACAAACTGGTAAAAAGAACCAGTATGTAGGCAAAGAATAGACAGAACGAAAAAAAAATGAAATCAGTTAAAAAGATGACTAGGCAGCAAAGCAAGCTGGGAGAGTATCAGGAGAACGCAGGAATAGGGGAGAAGGAGAGAAAAGAGCGAGAGAGGGAAAAAAAAAGAAGAAAACTTCATGGCTCTCTTCAGTTCTCTTTATAAGTGATTGAAAATATGTGAACGTGACTGTAAACAAATAAGATACAATAACTATTTAACTTATTAACCCTTTGTGTCAGCTGTATTCCAACTTTTCGACACACCTTCATAATAAAGTGTATTTGTGTCCATTTTATAAAGTTTTCAATACCAATATTCATAAACTAAAATTGATATGAAAAAAATAACACAACCCCATCCAATCTTGAAAACGCTAAAATGTGAAACAATGACTTGAAGTGCTGCTCTATCTACCACAAGAAAAAAAAGGGCTCTCAAACTCTCCTCCAACTTCCCTATACCTCCGCCCTACATTCTATCTCTAGAGTAGTCCCAATCACATTCAGCGATTGTGCATAAAAAAAGTAAGAACACTATGGACCGCGTATAAGTCTCTAACTAGATCTCTATTCGATCTTTGTCAAATTAACTAAAATCCCTATTGACCAGATTCCAATCTCTAATTAAAGCTCTGACTTCCTGTAAATTATAGATAAAAAAATATTTTCTCCCTATAGGTCACTATTAACTTTGTGGGAAAACCCCAACGATAAATGATTTGGTTATCTCTCAAAATTATGGTCAGGGAACTGAGCTCTTCCGTGGCTCTATCTCCACCAATAAGAGACTTAACAAATTAGTTAATAAAGCCAGGTAGATCCTTATAAAGAATATCCTCAGGTATATCCCTAATGTGTAAATTATTATGTCTGGAATGGTCTTCCAGTTTAATACATTTTTGTTTTAAATAGTTGACCTCCTCTCATAAATCACTTAATTCCTTTAATAACTTTTGGTGATCTTTATCAATGTTGTTTTGCGTAAGTTCTATTTCTTGAATAACCTTCGTCAATTTATGGTGTTTTTGCAATTTCAGAAGTTAGTTCTGCTTTTATTGATTTTTGGAATTCTCCAAATGAATTTTTCATCATAGCCAGAGTTATTTTCTCCTCAGCAGGATCTGAAGAGAACTATCTGCATTATTTCCCTGATCAATTGAGGATTCCATCTGTACAGGAATTAAAAAGATTCAGATAAGATCTTTTCCTTACTCTGGGACTTATTTGGGGGTAAAAAGAAAGAGTCCAGAGGAATACCTTTATTTTTCTTATTCCTATCTTTGGCTCTTGAGGAGTGGGAACTTCATTATTGTTTATACGAAAAAGCCCCCAAAAATGCTCTAGGTTACAAATGCTGGAGAACTTAAGACCTAAAAGTTCAGGTATTAACTCAACTAACCCCCTCTGAATCACAGAAAATGCAAAAACGCAGTAGAAAGCACTTATAATTATTAAGATTCCCCAAAAAAATGCTTCTTAAACCTAAGCACAGAATAAAGGGCTGCCTCTTGTGTTATACCTGGAGTAGAAGCAGATATTCAGTGGGATTGGAAACCTTGTTATAAAATATCAAATCAATAGAAAGCAAGATCCAATAAGTATAACAGGGAAACACGTAAACGAACTATATACGAAACCTTTACAATGACAATTTCATTTATACCCTTTTCATTGTAAAGTTTCGACTTACTCCTCCTTATTAAATCAAATGAGGGAAGAAGAACCAGAAGAGATTTAACAACAGAGGAAAGTGGAATCATAAAGATAGAATCTACACACGGGATAAACGATGGGAGGGCAAAATCGGTTATCCTATTATTACCTCTCTCTCTATTCTCCAGTCCCCTTTCCACCCCCTACCCTTTTAAACCTCTTCTCAACTAGTAGGGGAACCTGCAAAAGCACATAAAATACCAAATGATTACATAAAATACCAAATATGGCTAGCAAATGAACCACAGCCAGACAGCACCCTCTATATTGGACTGGAATGTGTAAACTAGAAAAAATAAAATAAAATATTATCACATCAAAAATAATGTTATATCCATTAAGAGGAAATTGCAAAAAAAAAAAAAAAACTAAACTAAACAAAAAAAACAAGTAAATGTTTTGAAGATTAGACCAGTTTCTGTATGGTACCTGAGTAATATGGGAGTATTTGGCAGTAATGATCTAACATACATACTCTAGTAATGCTTCAATCACCTCACATAGTGTCTAGACATATAAAGGGAGAGGATTAGAGCACAAAGACACTGGAAAAAACCACAAATGTCTATTTTGAGCAGAAGGAAAATGCTAAACAAATATGTCGGACTGCAAAGCATTTTCTCCTACAGTATCCCCAAAGTTATGACATTATTTGTAACTGGTCTTTAATAAATCTTAGCCACAATAGAACATTATGTGACCTCATATAATTACTCTATGGTTACTGTGGTAATTACAGAGCTAGCAAAACTCTACTTTATTATAATCACATATTATAATTGTTTAACTACGAGACGTCGTCACGCTGCGTTGCGCAGTGCGTCCGACTTTGCGATGAGCGCCGCAGGCGCCCATCGCCTGGCGAGCCTCGCACAGCGAGGCGAGCTGTTAAACCGCTCTGTTGCGTAGTGCGTACGACTTAGCGATGAGCGCCGCAGGCGCTCATCGCCCGGCGAGCCTCGCGCAGCGAGGCGAGCCGTTAAATCGTAGCACTTTGGCAATGAGCGCCGCAGGTGCTCATTGCAGGCGAACCTCGCATAGCGAGGCGAGACGTCACATCATAGCACTTTGGCAATGAGCGCCGCAGGCGCTCATTGCAAGCGAGCCTCGCGTAGCGAGGCAAGCCGTTACATCGTAGCAATTAGAAAAAAAAAAAGAGGTGAAAAAAATTACGAGATAAGTGGCGGAACCAAAACACAAAAAAAAAACACTAAACACTAAATACACAATAAAAAATAAAATAAAGGTCACTTACAGCATGGGGAACCAGGCAGGACGTCTGGAAGTGAGTTGGAACTGCAATTTAGATCGATCGCGAGGCTCGCCGTTACATCGTAGCAATTAGAAAAAAAAATAAGAGGTGCAAAATAATTACGAGTTACATCGTAGCAATTAGAAAAAAAATACGAGGTGAAAAAAAGCTGTTACATCGCAGCAATTACGAGGTGTAAAAAAATTACAAGATAAGCGGCGGAACCAAAACACTAAAAAAAAACACTAAATACACATAAAAAATTAAAATAAAGGTCACTTACAGCATGGTGAACCAGGCAGGACGTCTGGAAGTGAGTTGGAATTGCAATTTAGATCGATTTAGCCGAGTTACAAAGATCGAAAATCGGCTAAGCGAGAAAAAAATGGCCGCCGAAAAAAATGAAAACGAGGCTACACTACTACGAACTGCGTAAAACACAGCCACAGACGTATGTGTTAGAAAAACAACGAGATAAAGGATGCGGATTAACCGCACAATGAGTAAAAAGACCGTAGCGAGTATATTTTACGAAACGATATTAACGATTTACGCATTAACACAGATTTCCCGCCTTTGTCTCGCGCCAAATAGAATTTCCCGCCGAAAACAACGCATTTGGCTCGCACAACTGCGGATTTCCCGCCTAAAACAATGCATTGGTCTCGCGCACAAAGCCTATATATAGGGCACACTTGACACATAACTGACACTTTCTCCTCAGGTGATGACAGTCTGACTGGATGTTTTCTGAGGCCGGGAAATCGCAATAGATTGTTTGCTCTTCAGTATACTGCTTCAGCATTATTATATTAAAAAAGGTAAATATATTATTTATAATTATTAATTAATAAATTGGTAATTACTTAATAAATAATAGATAAGAAAATTAATTAATAGAAAAATAATATTGTAACTATTATTTATAATTAGTAAGTAATAAATTGGTACTTAATTAATAAATAATAGATAAGAAATTTAAATAATAGAAAAATAATATTGTGCCTATTATTTATCATTATTAATTAATAAATTGGTACTCAATTAATAAATAATAGATAAGAAATTTAATTAATAGAAAAATAATATTGTGCTAACCTGTGTGAAAGAATTGTTAATAACATTCATAATGTACATTAATTAATTAATTAATTATTAATATCAAAATTAAGAATGTCAATAAAAAAAATGTATTAATTAATTATTAATGTACATTAATTTTACAATTATTTTGTTATATGTTGTGATTACCTGAGTGAAACAATTGTTAATAACATTCATAATGTACATTAATTATTTAGGAACACATTGATTAATTAATTATTAATGTACATTAATTTAAGAACTATTTTGTGATATGTCGTGATTACCTGTGGGTCAGAAAATAAATAATAGAAAAATAATATCGTGCTAACCTGTGTGAAAGAATTGTTAATAACATTCATAATGTACATTAATTAATTAATTATTAATATCAAAATTAAGAATGTCAATAAAAAAAAATGTATTAATTAATTATTAATGTACATTAATTTTACAATTATTTTGTTATATGTTGTGATTACCTGTGTAAAACAATTGTTAATAACATTCATAATGTACATTAATTATTTAGGAACACATTGATTCATTAATTATTAATGTACATTAATTTAAGAACTATTTTGTGATATGTCGTGATTACCTGTGGGTAAGAATTGTAATTAACATTCATAATGTATCATTACTAATCATTAATATTAAAAAAGGTTAAGAATGTGCAATATTTTGTATAAAATAAACCAAAAAAAAAAAAAAGGGATATATACTCATGCTTACATGTTGATGTTAGATTTAGTCACACATTAGTTTAATATTAATGAACATTAATTGATTCTTAGTTCATTAGTAATGTACATTATTTTAAGAATTCAGTTGTAACATACTCATTTTAAAATAACGCTCAAAAAAAAATAAAGGGAACATGCTTATGTGTTGATGTTATATTTAGTCAGACATTAATTTAAGATTAATACAGATTAATTGATTCTTATTTAAAGACTAACAGTAATATTGAGTGTATGTTTAGAATCTATGCTTACATATGTGTGTTCATGCTTATTTATTGATATATTTATTTCATGTTTTTAATCTATGCAAAAATAGGTATGTTAAGCCTCATTGATTAATACAGATGAAGTAACATATTATACATTATTACTATTTTGTATAATTGCAGGGAAATCTACGTGAATGACCAGAGATAGTGAGGTTTGCACACATTGAACAGCATAAGGATCATTTGGACAGGTACAGAAATTAAATTATATTACTACGTCAAAATATTACAAATTATGAGGTTTTTAATGTAGCCAAATATATGTATGTTGATGTTCATTTAAGGATATTGATGAAGCAAAAGTTTAAAAATAGTATCTATTTGATTTTACAGTTTAATCCGATCTGTAAGGGAATAAACAGACAGCGTAACGTTTGCAGCCTTTGAACAACATCAACATCATCTTCCCAGGTAGAAAATGTTAAAGGCTATTGTATTATATATTTGGGGAAAATTTAAATTTCTTGAAAAGGGATAGTACTTATTGAGTCATTAATTTATGATAGTTAGTCAAAACTTTACAAAACTTGAAAAGACAATACTAATTAATAATAATATTGAAAGAAAATAAGAAGCTTAAAACACTTGCAAAAAAAAAAAAAGGATGGTATGCTGTGAATTCAATCAAGAAGGAATGTCATTGAAGGAGTTAATATTATATAGATAGATATGTGCAGCTATTTCAGATTTCATATATGTCAATAAAATACTTTGAAAAATGGTTTCATTTCTTTCAGACTAAAGTGCAACAATTGAAAATGTTTGATTAGTTTATTCATCTACTTTAATCTAAAAGTACAAAAAGGAATTTTTTTTTATATAAAACAAAGAACAAACAATGATTACATCTCTTTTTAAAATTACAGATTAACATGGCGGACAATGGAGAAGACAAAGTTGAACGCAAAAGAAGATTGGCAAGGGAAAGGAAGCAAAGGTGGAGTGATGCTCAGACACCAGAAACTTCACAACGCTTGCGAGAAGAAGATCGACAGAGACTTTTAAATAAAAGAAAGATGAGTAAGAAAGCCGCAAGTGAGTGTGTTGGGGCTTCCAAGAAACGTAAAAGTAAACAAAAACATCTCTCTGAACCATTGTGCAATGATTCCATTTTGCAGAATGACTTGAATGTAGACACACAAGAAAAAAATGTACATATAGAATGTGGGTCTGATATTTATGTTGAAGAAATGCATGATAATGTGTTTACTACTGCAGTACAAGTAGATACTCATTATTGTGGGTTACTTAATGTGGTTTGTCAGTTTTGTGGGGCCTATAATTTTATAAAGGAAAGACCTACTGACGGAAATTTCATTAGTTGCTGTCAGAAAGGAAAGGTCAAACTTCCACTAAGACACCCATTTCCATATTATTTAGAATGCATTATGAGTGATCCAACATTTCCAAATTATAATAATTTTAAACAAAACATAAGGTCTTATAACAGTGCAATTTCATTTGCTTCAATGGGTGCAACATTAGCAGGAAATGTACCTGGACATGGTCCTTATTGTTTCAGAGTTCAAGGTCAAATATACCACAGAACTTCGCATTTACACCCACAAGAAGGACAGCAAAGGAAATTTGCACAGTTATATGTCTTAGATACGATGGAAGCTGTGGAGCAAAGAATGACACTTCCAGAAAATAGACAGTGTTTTCGCATAGTCTTTGAACAGCTGGATAAAATTATGAAAAAAAAACCATATAGTCAAGCATACAAACAATTAGCAGAGCTTGAAAAAGAACAACAGGAACATGCTGGAATATAAAGTGGCACAAACTGCTATCCGTGATTGTTTTAATCCAATTTTACATGGAGGAAAACTCACTCAACAATGGATTATTGATTCATATTTACAAGTTGAAGCCAATAATCTAAATTTTATTAAATATCAACAAAATAAATTACGAGTAGAACAGTATTGTGGATTAATGGATTATGTGGCAGATTTAGCTTCCAACAGAGACATTCCAGCTGGAAGAGCAATTATTTTGCCATCCTCTTTCCAAGGATCTCCTCGCAATATGCGAGAAAGGTATAATGATGCCATGGCTATTGTTACAAAATTTGGAAAACCAGATTTATTTATTACATTCACGTGTAATCCACAATGGCCAGAGATGAAGGAAAATTTGAATCTGGGACAAACTACTTCTGACCGACCAGATTTAGTGGCAAGAGTATTTAAAATCAAACTCAATTCATTAATTCATATCACTAAAGCACACTTATTTGGACAATGTGTGGCTTTTGTTTACACCATTGAATTTCAAAAAAGAAGATTGCCACATGCTCACATGTCTTTTTCCTGCAGTATTAAAAGTAAGTTGAACACTGCAGAGAGAGTGGATTCAGTAATTTGTGCACAATTGCCAGACCAAGAAAAATATACAAAACTTTGGGAGATTGTTACACATAGAATGATTCATGGCCCATGTGGAGAGATGAATCCAAATTCACCATGTATGGAAAATAAAAAATGTACTAAAGAATTTCCAAAACAATTTCAAATGGAAACTTATGCAAATTGTGATGGATATCCTTTGTATAAAAGAACACAAGGACAAACAGCTATTATCCGGGGCCAAAAGGTTGATAATAGATTTGTCGTTCCATACAATCCACATTTGCTCATGAAGTACAATGCACACATCAATGTGGAAGCTTGCACTTCGATTAAATCAATTAAGTATGTGTATAAATATATATACAAAGGATATGATGCAGCTACTGTTGTTGTACAAGGTGCTGGAAATGAAAACGAAAATCCAATTTTACATGATGAACTATCAAATTATTTAGATGCTCGGTATGTGAGTGCTCCTGAAGCAATGTGGCGCCTTTTGAAATTTGAGATGCATGATCGGTCACATGCTATCTATCGTTTAGCTGTACATTTGCCTCAAAGTCAGATGGTTTGCTTTACTCAAGGAAATGAAAGAACTGCATTATATCAAAGTGAAGACAGAGATACTACGCTTACTGCGTGGTTTAAATTAAACTGTCAGGATACGCAGGCCAGACAATTTTTATACATAGAGATACCATATCACTATGTATTTGTAAATGGTCTATGGCGAGAACGAAGAAGAGATACACATAAAATCATACCACGCATTTATACCGTCAGTCCAAGGGACATTGAACGTTTCAGCTTAAGATTACTTCTGTTACATGTTCCCGGTGCACAGAGTTTTGAGCATTTACGTACAGTGAATGACATAGTTTATGAGACATTCCTATTAGCTGCAAGACATCAAAATTTCATAGCTGATGATACAGAATGGGAGAGGTGTCTGGAAGAAGCAGCACTATGTCAAATGCCTAAGCAAATGAGACAACAATTTGCATTCATTTGTATATTTTGCAATGTACCTGATGCTTTCACTTTGTGGGAAACATTTATATTAAACATGTCAGAAGATTTCTTGAAACGTTACAGAGAACCAATAGCTCTGTTAAAAACATTGATGGAAATCCAAGAAATATTGTTGGCTCATGGATTAAATTGTGCAAGTTTTAATTTACCAGATCCAGGACTTATAGATGACATCAATTTTGATGATTATGACACTGAGCTTCAAAAACAAAGAACCCAAGAAAAACTGGCAACTTTAAATAATTTACAGTTAGAAGCATTTCATGCCATCACAAATGCTACAGATGATGAAATGGTCAAAGACCGGTATTTCTATCTAGACGGACCAGGTGGATCAGAAAAAACGTATCTGTACAATTGTTTGATGAGTTATATTCGATCACAGGGTCAGATAGCTATGCCATTTGCAACAACTGGAATTGCTGCACTTTTGTTAGATGGTGGTAGAACTGTGCATAGTGGATTTAAGCTGCCAGTTCCCATTTTGGAAACATCAGTGTCAGATAAAAATTCAAACTAACTAAACTAATTATCATAGACGAGGCAACTATGATGCCATGTCATGCACTGCAATGTATTGACTGATTCTTAAAAGAAGTGATGGATAATAAGTTGCCATTTGGTGGAAAGGTGATGCTGTCAGGAGGCGATTTTAGGCAAACATTACCTGTTGTGCCACACGGAAATAGAACAGAGATCATTGAAACATGTATCAAGACCAGTAAACTGTGGCAAATATTTACACATCTCAAATTAGAATTAAATATGAGATCTGAAGGCCAAAATGAATTCAATGACTGGCTCATTAAAATCGGAGATGGAAAACATCCAGAAATACAGCATTTACCAAATGATACCATTGAAATTCCATCAGAAATGGTTTGCAATGAATCACTCATATTAGCCATATTCCTAAACACTCTTAATAATGAGGATTACACAGACATTGCAAACAAAGTAATATTAACATCAAAAAATATCGATGCCTTGAATGTAAATAACGAAATTTTAAAATACATCAATGCACCACAAAAGAATTATTACAGTGCAGATTCGATTCTGTCAGATGATAAAGACAGTGAATCGAATTTTAGTATCGAATTTATTAATTCGTTAACACCATCTGGAATGCCCCCACATATTTTACAATTGAAAAAAGGCGCAATTGTTATGTTATTGCGAAATATGAATCCAAAAAAAGGACTTTGTAATGGGACCCGATTAATTGTGCATGAGTTAAAAGATCATTTTATACATGCAGAAATTATAACTGGTACCCATAAAGGTGAACGAGTTTTTATACCAAGAATTGATTTAGCTCCAAGTGAGAGTGGTTTGCCGTTTGTCCTTCAACGGAGAAAATTTCCAGTTATCATGGCATTTGCTATGACCATTAATAAATCCCAAGGACAAACTTTTAAGTCAGTTGGGATTTTTTTAAAGGAACCAGTTTTTGCACATGGACAACTCTATGTGGCTTTTTCAAGGTGCACTAATCCAAAAGAAATTAAAGTGCATGTTGAAGAAAACGAAACTCAAGGTCATTTATTGGACGATGGATGTGTTTACACCAAAAACATTGTCTACTATGAGGTGTTGGAAAGATAGTGGACAATGGTTTCATTTTAATGCCAACATTTTATGGGACTGAATAAGATTGCACAAAAACAATATTTCAAGTAAAACATCTAAAGAATGGACTAAAAAAATAGAGAACAGTGGTTTGACTTCCAGTACTAAATTAAAGTACTCTGGGACTCTTTAAATAGGGGACCACTATTTCACTTATGAAAATATATCGGATATTTGCAGAATGGACTAAATAAAAAAAAAAAACAACAGTAAAATGTCCTGAAACAGATTGGAATGGTTTCAAAGTCTTATATTTACATGATTGGCCCCACAAAAACAATTCACTGATTTTTTCAGAATTTACAAGAGTTAAATGTTATTGTTTGAAGTTACAATTTCAAATGTTAAATATGTGTTTTTGGAATGTTTACAAAAGTTGGGTAAATATATATGTGGTATAGTCAAATATGTATTGTTAGTATAAAGTTGAAGTATTTAGTAATAACTGAAAATTTATTATTTAAAGACAAAGTATTGATTCAGGGAGAAATCCGATCGCCAGTTAATGGGGTCAGGAAGGAATTATTTTTTTTTCCCTCTTTGATACAATTGGACAAGTTTCAATAGGGGGGTTTTATTGTTTGCCTTCCTCTGGATTCAATGCTAATTTAGTTTAACAACAGTTTAACAAATATGTTACAAATGTGAAAAAGTATGTTATTGTTAAAACAATTTACTTACTCTAAGTTAATATAATCCGCAGTTACTCAGTGATAAATATGTATTGAAAAGTGTTAGTATTGTTAAAAAAATGTTGAACGAATGTTTCATATACAAGTTGCATGTTACAAAAAGTTTAATGTTTGGGAAATATAAGTTGAAAGTTAAAAAAATAAAAAGTTAAAAATAATTATGTGTTTTTATTTTTAGTAAAAAAAAAATGGGACAAATGTAGGTGACTCATTTTGGGATGCAAACAAATTTAACAACATTTAAATTTTATTGACCGTCATTTTTTGACGGGCAAGTCGCTAGTTTCTATATAAATGTTCATTTTGTGCTATTTCTTCCCATTGGAAACCCTGCTCCATGTTGTATGATGGCCCTTCAAGTCTTATCAAGGAGACGAAATAACTCCAGGTGGGTGACGATACTAAGCACAGGCAACAACATCTCCTAGATGGAGCCTCACAATATCCGAGTCATAACCTGGCACAAAATCCACAAAATACTCGACAGCAAAGACACTAACCCCCTGATTCCAATAAACTCACTATTGTGGGTATTAAACTCCATACTCCGGATTACAGAGCTGTGGCTCACCTTGGTAGCCAACTGCTTCAGGACTCTCCAACATTGGCTATATGCCTTATTTCCCTTTTCTGGGGTGTAATATTTACTTTTAGATCAATATCTTACAAATGTTGTGTATAACTTTAAAAGAAATAAGGAGTATATCTGCCACAGACATCTAGAAAGAACTAAGATGTTTCGGGTAATATCAGAATAACATATATCTCAGCGCACCAACTAGGTAAGACTTCTGCAACCTAACTAACCTGCAGGATTGAAAAGATCTTGTGGCACTGCCAGACGACCACCATCTTCACATAATAATAATTAAGATGTATATGTGAGTATTATATTACTATCCATATGTGTTATACAGATCACCCACCTGCACAGGAGTCATACTGGATTCCCACTTCCTGAATGACATCTTCCTCTAGTTCCTCTTTATCTTCCTCACTTATTGATACAGTGTCTGGATTTTCATCACTGATCTCTTTTACTGTAAATAGAAAATGAATATAGATACTGAATATATACAGGAAATATGCTTTATTATTACATCTCCAAAAATATGCTGTATAAAATATTATTCACAATAAGAGGAACAACTCATTAAATAAGTATAAACTACACAAAACAGCCCAATGACATCGTTTATTCCCACCCGAGATAGATAGGTATTGTTTTCTTCCACTACTATCATAAATTATATAATATAGAAGAACAAAAAGATTTCTAAAAACCTGAAAAACATGTTTAACAAAATCAAAAATAGTGCATATATACTCCTAGAATTAATGGAGGCAAAAATAATCAACATTTTAAAAGATGGTAAAGATCCTGAGGACAAGAAAAGGTCCAGGCCGATCTCATTAATAAATTATGACTTAAAAGTTTACTCGAAAATCCTAACTAATCGCCTTATTGATATCATTCCAAAATTGATTCACTCAGATCAATCAGGTTTTGTTAAAACACGACAGGGAGTAAACAATGTAAGAAATCTTTTAGATATTCTATCATTGAAAATTAAAAATGGAGGTCCCAGTCTGGCCCTGTCAATAGATGCTGAGAAAGCATTTGACAGCGTCAGCAAATATTGATTTGGAGCACACCTTTTATTAATCCTGTCATGACTGCCCGCTTTGGGGGACCACGCTCACCCCAAATCTCTCTCTCTCTCTACGGTCGTAACTTTTTGTTCAGATCTCGACACCAGCAGACACTTCAGATGACAGCATCATTACTGCAGAGAGATGCACCTAAGACCCCTATTCTTAGGATCTAAGAATCACACACCATGTACCTTGGATTAGTACAAGCAGACTCTGACACAACCTTTCTTTAGTGTGTCCAAAGTCAGACTGGCCACTTCTTTATTGTTTCAGAGATATATATAAAACACAGAAAAATTACACCAAAGACCTTCCCCAGTTCTAGCCCATCCTCCTAGGCAAATAGCTTGCTCTCCCCCCTCACCCACATGATTTCCAGATGTATAGAGGCATTTGGCTTTCTTCTAATTACACCTTTTTTTTCTCCTCCTACAGAGCCATAAAACTAGTTCCCCCTTTCATAAATAAAGCCAGAGCCTTCACACGTGGCCGTTTGCAGGGCCATAAAGATTCTATAGAAGATTATTCCTTGGTCACATAAGTGACTACAGTATTTTTTAGATAATTCTAGCATCCTAGGGCCTACTTCTATCACAGATGCATTATTACAGTGCATATAACATGATCTAGTAACCACCAAATGAATTATTGTAGTTCAGTCCCCAACAACAAGTTTCAGGTCCGTTGTAATAATTCTTGACGTTAACACCCAGTGTGCCAGCATTCCAGCATAGCAGAGTTACTTGTGGGTTGCAAGGGGTCCCATCATGGCCCCAAATCATTCATGACAAATCCAACATGGAAAATTCTGGAATATGGGAATATGATATGAGTAAAACAGTACCAATGAACTTACTTCTGTGGACTGCTAATTTGGAGCACATGGATCTAAAATCTCTCCCTCGAAGAGCAAAATCACTAGTACATTTTGGATAAATATAGAAAAAAATTGAAATTATCGGAATATCATCCGTCAGGGGCACTGATTGAAATGTTCTGAACATCTCAAAACTCGGATAAAATAGAATTATGGAAGAAACATGGTATAAATTATACAGATGAGGGTGGTACAGCACTTAGCTGGGCGAGCCTGCAACAAAAGTTTAAGCTAGAGAAAAATCATTGGATACAATATATCGCAATACAGACTTTATTAAAAACAAAAAGGATATCGGAAGAAAGAAATGAGATCAATAACAAGTTTTGATGCATTAATATATAAAGATAAACTCTCTCATAGAGTAGCCAAATGCCAAAATATATTGTTATCAATTGAAAAAAATGGATAAAACTCATGGGATGCTAGGGTGGGAGAAGGAATCGAAGAGTAACTGGTGCCTCGAAAATTGGCTGAGAGGCCTGAAAATAGTCAAGGACTCTGCTCGCTCAACATCTTATATTGAATTATATTTTAAGATAATTAATAAGTGGCACTGGACACCCGAAACAATAAATACATTTTCTGTGAGTAAACAACATTTATGTTGGAAAAAATGTGGGATGAGAGGTGACATGTTACATGTTTGGTGGAACTGTGTTAAGCTAAAAGTATTCTGGAGGAAATGTATTTGTTGGATGTAGGAGATAATAGAATTAGAAGTACCATATAATCCAGAAATGCTACTACTACATATAAAATTAGAGGAACAATTCCCAAAAATGTATTTTCTAGTATCTCATATTTTACTAGTTATTAAATCAATGATCAGTAAATATTGGAAATTAAAAACATTTCCTTCCATTCAGGAAATTTCAAGATGTATTAACAGAAATAGAGATTTGGAGGCCAAGGACACTCAGAGTACAAAAAAGTAAAGGGGTTTATTATCCCAATGGGATATATGGGATGGATACATTAAAAGAAAAGGAGGAGAAATTGCAACTGTACGTAATTAGTCTTTCATTCTTCATTCTCGTCCCTCTCATTAGTCTATTCACTGTTAACAGAGTTTTTGTCTTCTTCCTACAACCTTGTTTTCTTACCCTGGTCCCCTCCTCAGGCATTCGGTGTGGATGATTGAATGTATTGTATGATGTTTATGTAAAATTGTAAATTAATATGACTATTTTCCTTTATATGTTTTCTATATATGAAATTTCTAAATGAAATTTAGAAAACAAAAAACAGTGATGATCACCAAAGGGATGTGTAAGACCTGCATTTAACTGATGGCTAGTGCTAGAAATTGGCAAATCTTAGAGAATGTGTGCACGCTGCTGTATACTAATAAGTTCTTGATTCCTCCATTAGAATTACATTAAAATAAAAAATATATCAGAATGAATATGCCTCTATATTATAGCCCGACAGCCGTTTTGCCGTTAGAACAGCTTTTTCAAAGGCTAAAACGATCATGGAAAAAACTCAGACATAGAAAGGGTTTAAATACCCCCCAGAAGTAAAGTTTGTTTAGTGCTTCAGAAACTCGTAAAAGTAAATTCTTACAAAAATTAAAATGACAGTATGGAACACAGCATCTTTTGTGAATGTATGAGTTCTTGATTTAAATATTATTAAATAATGCTAGTATTCTAATTTGTATAAACCTCTTGTTTTGATCATTCATATTTTCGCTCATGTTTTTGGTCGCTAACAACACTGTCAGAATGGTACCTACAGGCGCTATCCTCATAGATACTTTGCGTTGTGTAGATTTAAGTTTTTGAAGTCGTAATTACATAACAAATAACATAAAATTAAGTACAAAATCCATACTTTAGTGTTAAGATCTATCCTTATTTATGTTGTAAGACCCAGAATTGGACCCTTCCATGATGTTGGTGTCGGACACTATTTAGATGGTAACTAAGGAGTCTTTCCGCTGCTAGGCAATCAACGCACGGCAACTAGTGATACATACACTGATCTAGTGATATATACTTCGATCCTTAATTAATAAAAACTAAGACGTAGACCTTAGTAGATTATTACTATCCATATGTATTATACAGATCACCCACCTGTACAGGTGACGGACTGGATTCCCACTTCCTGAATGACATCTTCCTCTAGTTCCTCTTTATCTTCCTCATTTTTTGACACAGTGTCTGGATTCTCATCACTGATCTCTTAATGCAAACAGAAAATTAAATGTATGGTGTTTTTAAATGAATATAGTGATTTTATAGAATATCTTCAAAAACAGGAATTTCAAGATTTATGGACATTCCCACATATTATCTCCATTTCCTGAGTAAGGCATCTTGGGATATTTTATATCAACTTCCAATATCATAATGTCACCTGAGCTCCTCTTTTCTGGGATTCCCAAAGTCCTGAGTGTCTGGTGGGTCTCCATCATCACCTCCTTGTAAAGCTCCTTGTGTCCTTCTATATACTCCCACTCCTCCATAGAGAAATAGACGGCAACATCATCACACTTTATAGGGACCTGAAACACACACAGTCCCATTCAGAGCTGACCCAGAGACTGGTTCTGTCAGAGAGACAGGAGAGGACGATAATGTTACTGAGAACATGCAGAGGAACACACCCAGAAGATAGGAAAACACACCCAGGTCCAGATAGAGCTGACACAGAGACTGCTTCTGTCAGAGTCTTCTACTGATAGAGACAGGAGAGGAGAATAATGTTACTGAAAACATGCAGAGCAATGCACAGAAGATAGAAAAACACACCCAGGTCCAGACAGAGCTTGGTCAGTAATGGGTCACTGTGTCCTGGTATAATGTCACATTGTCCAGCAGTGCTCACCTCTCCGGTAAGATGGTGAATGTGGGGGGAATTCTTCACAATGGTGTATTCCTACAGGATGAGAGATACATAGATTAGATGTCAGTGCAAGGAGATAATATGTGGTATATTCCTGCTGGTGCTCGTCTCCTGATCAACTCAATACCCAACTTATCTCTTCAGTGGACCACACCAATAATGTTTAATAAATATATATTTGTCAATTATGATATTATCCAGCACCTCTCATCTCTCCAGTTATTATGACATTGTCCAGCACCTCTCACTTCTCCAGTCATTATGACATTGTCCAGCACCTCTCACTTCTCCAGTCATTATGACATTGTCCAGCACCTCTCACTTCTCCAGTCATTATGACATTGTCCAGCACCTCTCACCTCTCCAGTTATTATGACATTGTCCAGCACCTCTCACTTCTCCAGTCATTATGACATTGTCCAGCACCTCTCACCTCTCCAGTCATTATGACATTTTCCAGCCCCTCTCACCTCTCCAGTCATTATGCTATTGCCCAGCACCTCTCACCTCTTCAGCCATTATGACATTGTCTAGCACCTCTCCAGTCATTATGCTATTGCCCAGCAACTCTCCAGGCATAATGACATTGTCCAGCACCTCTCTAGTTATTATGACATTGTCAAGCAACTCTCACCTCTCCAGTCATTTATGATGACATTGTACAGCACCTCTCACCTCTCCAGTCATTATGACATTGTCCAGCACCTCTCACCTCCCCTGGTCATTATCACATTGTCCAGCAGCTCTCACCTCCCCAGCCACTATCACATTGTCCAGCACCTCTCACCTCCCCAGTCATTATCACATTGTTCAGCACCTCTCACCCCTCCAGTCATTATATTATCCAGCACCTCTCACCTCTCCAGTCATTATGATATTGCCCAGCACCTCTCACCTCTCCAGTCATTATGACGTTGTCAAGCACCTCTCACCTCTCCAGTCATTCATAATGACATTGTCCAGCAACTCTCACCTCTCCAGTCATTATGACATTGTCCAGCACCTCTCACCTCTCCAGTCATTATGACATTGTCCAGCACCTCTCACCTCTCCAGTCATTATGACATTGTCCAGCACCTCTCACCTCTCCAGTCATTATGACATTGTCCAGCACCTCTCACTTCTCCAGTCATTATGACATTGTCCAGCACCTCTCACCTCTCCAGTCATTATGACATTGTCCAGCACCTCTCACCTCTCCAGTCATTATGACATTGTCCAGCACCTCTTACCCCTCCAGTCATTATGAAATTGTCCAGCACCTCTCACCTCTCCAGTCATTATGACATTGTCCAGCACCTCTCACCCCTCCAGTCATTATGAAATTGTCCAGCACCTCTCACCCCTCCAGTCATTATGAAATTGTCCAACAGCTCTCACCTCACTGGGCATTATGACATTGTCCAGCACCTCTCACATCATCATGACAATGTCCAGCACCTCTAACCTCTCCAATCATCATGACAATGTCCAGCACCTCTCAATTCTTCAATCATTATGACATTGTCCAGCATCTCTCACCTCTCCAGTAATTATGACATTGTCCGGCACCTCGCACCTCTCCAGTCATTATGACATTGTCCGGCACCTCGCACCTCTCCAGTTATTATGACATTGTCCGGCACCTCTCACCTCCCCAGTCATTATGACATTGTCCAGCAGCTCTCCCCTTTCCAGTCATTAGGACAATGTCCAGCACCTCTCCAATCATTATGACATTGTCCAGCGTCTCTCAACTCTCCGGTCATAATGACATTGTCCAGCACCTCTGCCCTCTCTAGTTATTATGACATTGTTCAGGACCTCTCACCTCTCCAGTCATAATGACATTGTTTAGCACCTCTCAACCCTCCAGTCATTATGACATTGTCCAGCACCTCTCACCTCTCCAGTCATTATGATATTGTCCAGCACCTCTCACCTCTTTAGTCATTATGACATTGTCCAGCAGCTCTCCCCTCCCCAGTCATTATGACGTTGTCAAGCACCTCTCCAGTCATTCATTATGACATTGTCCAGCACCTCTCACCTCTCCAGTCATTATGACATTGTCCAGCACCTCTCACCTCCCCAGTCATTATGACATTGTCCAGCACCTCTCACCTCTCCAGTCATTATCACATTGTCCAGCAAATCTCACCTCCCCAGTCATTTTCACATTGTCCAGCACCTCTCACCTCCCCAGTCATTATCACATTGTCCAGCACCTCTCACCTCCCCAGTCATTATCACATTGTCCAGCAGCTCTCACCTCCCCAGTTTTTATGACATTGTCCAGCAGCTCTCAATTCTTCTATCATTATGACATTGTCCATCACCTCTCCCCTCTCCAATCATTATGACATTGTCCAGCACCTCTCACCTCTCCAGTCATAATGACATTGTCCATCACCTCTCCCCTCTCCAATCATTATGACATTGTCCAGCGCCTCTTACCTCTCCGGTCATAATTACATTGTCCAGCGCCTCTCACCTCTCCAGTCATAATGGCATTGTCCAGTACCTCTGACCTCTCTAGTTATTATGACATTGTCCAGCGCCTCTCACCTCTTCAGTCATTTTGACATTATCCAGCACCTCTCCAGTCATTATGACATTGTCCACCACCTCTCCAATAATTATGACATTGTCCATCACCTCTCCCCTCTCCAATCATTATGACATTGTCCAGCGCCTCTTACCTCTCCGGTCATAATTACATTGTCCAGCGCCTCTCACCTCTCCAGTCATAATGGCATTGTCCTGCACCTCTGACCTCTCTAGTTATTATGACATTGTCCAGCACCTCTCACCTCTCCAGTCATTATGACATTGTCCAGCAGCTCTCACCTCACCGGGCATTATGACATTGTCCAGCAGCTCTCACCTCCCCAGTCATTATGACAATGTCCAGCACCTCTCACCTCTCTAGTCATTATGACATTGTCCAGCACCTCTAGTTATTATGACATTGTCAAGCACCTCTCACCTCTCCAGTCATTTATGATGACATTGTCCAGCACCTCTCACCTCTCCAGTCATTATGACATTGTCCCGCACCTCTCACCTCCCCAGTCATTATCACATTGTCCAGCAGCTCTCACCTCCCCAGCCACTATCACATTGTCCAGCACCTCTCACCTCCCCAGTCATTATCACATTGTTCAGCACCTCTCAACCCTCCAGTCATTATGACATTGTCCAGCACCTCTCACCTCTCTAGTTATTATGACATTGTCAAGCACCTCTGACCTCTCCAGTCATTATGACATTGTCCAGCAGCTCTCACCTCTCCGGTCATTATGACATTGTTCAGCACCTCTCAACCCTCCAGTCATTGTGACATTGTCCAGCAGCTCTCACCTCTCCAATCATTATGACATTGTCCAGCGTCTCCCACCTCTCCAGTCATTATGACATTGTCCGGCACCTCTCACCTCTCCAGTTATTATGACACTGTCCAGCACCTGTTACCTCTCCAGTCATTATGACATTGTCCAGCACCTCACCTCTCCAGTCATTATGACATTGTCCACCACCTCTCCAATCATTATGACATTGTCCACCACCTCTCCAATCATTATGATATTGTCCAGCAACTCTCCAGTCATTATGATATTGTCCAGCACCTCTCCAGTCATTATGACATTGTCCAGCACCTCTCCAGTCATTATGACATTGTCCAGCACCTCTCCAGTCATTATGACATTGTCCAGCACCTCTCACCTCCCCAGTCATTATCACATTGTCCAGTAGCTCTCAATTCTTCAATCATTATGACATTGTCCAGCACCTCTCTAGTCATTGTGACATTGTCCAGCAGCTCTCACCTCTCCAATCATTATGACATTAACCAGCACCTCTCAATTCTTCAATCATTATGACATTGTCCAGCACCTCTCAACCCTCCAGTCATTATGACATTGTCCAGCACCTCTCACCTCGCCAGCCACTATCACATTGTCCAGCACCTCTCACCTTCCCAGTCATTATCACATTGTCCAGCAGCTCTCACCTCCCCAGTTTTTATGACATTGTCCAGCAGCTCTCAATTCTTCTATCATTATGACATTTTCCATCCCCTCTCACCTCTCCAGTCATAATGACATTGTTCAGCACCTCTCAACCCTCCAGTCATTGTGACATTGTCCAGCAGCTCTCACCTCTCCAATCATTATGACATTGTCCATCACCTCTCCCCTCTCCAATCATTATGACATTGTCCAGCACCTCACACCTCTCTAGTTATTATGACACTGTCCAGCACCTCTTACCACTCCAGTCATTATGACATTGTCCAGCACCTCACCTCTCCAGTCATTATGACATTGTCCACCACCTCTCCAATCATTATGTCATTTTCCACCACCTCTCCAATCATTATGACATTGTCCAAACACCTCTCCCCTCTCCAATCATTATGACATTGTCCAGCATCTCTCACCTCTCCAGTCATTATGACACTGTCCAGCACCTCTCACCTCTCCAGTCATTATGACATTGTCCACCACCTCTCCAATCAATATGACATTGTCCATCACCTCTCCCCTCTCCAATCATTATGACATTGTCCAGCGCCTCTCACCTCTCCGGTCATAATTACATTGTCCAGCGCCTCTCACCTCTCCAGTCATAATGGCATTGTCCAGCACCTCTGAGCTCTCTAGTTATTATGACATTGTCCAGCACCTCTCACATCTCCAGTCATAATGACATTGTTCAGCACCTCTCAACCCTCCAGTCATTATGATATTGTCCAGCACCTCTCACCTCTCCAATCATTATGACATTGTCCAGCACCTCACACCTCTCTAGTTATTATGACACTGTCCAGCACCTCTTACCACTCCAGTCATTATGACATTGTCCAGCACCTCACCTCTCCAGTCATTATGACATTGTCCACCACCTCTCACCTCTCCAGTCATTATGACATTGTCCACCACCTCTCCAATCAATATGACATTGTCCATCACCTCTCCCCTCTCCAATCATTATGACATTGTCCAGCGCCTCTCCCCTCTCCGGTCATAATTACATTGTCCAGCGCCTCTCACCTCTCCAGTCATAATGGCATTGTCCAGCACCTCTTACCACTCCAGTCATTATGACATTGTCCAGCACCTCACCTCTCCAGTCATTATGACATTGTCCACCACCTCTCTAATCATTATGACATTGTCCACCACCTCTCCAATCATTATGACATTGTCCATCACCTCTCCCCTCTCCAATCATTATGACATTGTCCAGCGTCTCCCACCTCTCCAGTCATTATGACATTGTCCGGCACCTCTCACCTCTCCAGTTATTATGACACTGTCCAGCACCTCTCACCACTCCAGTCATTATGACATTGTCCAGCACCTCTCACCTCTCCAGTCATTATGACATTGTCCACCACCGCTCCAATCATTATGACATTGTCCATCACCTATCCCCTCTCCAATCATTATGACATTGTCCAGCGCCTCTCACCTCTCCGGTCATAATGACATTGTCCGGCGCCTCTCACCTCTCCAGTCATAATGACATTGTCCAGCACCTCTCACCTATCCAGTCATTATGACATTGTCCAGCACCTCTCACCTCTCCAGTCATTATGACATTGTCCAGCACCTCTCACCTCTCCAGTCATTATGACATTGTCCGGCACCTCTCACCTCTCCAGTCATTATGACATTGTCCACCACCTCTCCAATCAATATGACATTGTCCATCACCTCTCCCCTCTCCAATCATTATGACATTGTCCAGCATCTCTCACCTCTCCAGTCATTATGACACTGTCCAGCACCTCTCACCTCTCCAGTCATTATGACATTGTCCACCACCTCTCCAATCAATATGACATTGTCCATCACCTCTCCCCTCTCCAATCATTATGACATTGTCCAGCGCCTCTCACCTCTCCGGTCATAATTACATTGTCCAGCGCCTCTCACCTCTCCAGTCATAATGGCATTGTCCAGCACCTCTGAGCTCTCTAGTTATTATGACATTGTCCAGCACCTCTCACATCTCCAGTCATAATGACATTGTTCAGCAACTCTCAACCCTCCAGTCATTATGATATTGTCCAGCACCTCTCACCTCTTTAGTCATTATGACATTGTCCAGCAGCTCTCCCCTCCCCAGTCATTATGACATTGTCCAGCACCTCTCACCTCTCCAGTCATTCATTATGACATTGTCCAGCACCTCTCACCTCTCCAGTCATTATGACATTGTCCGGCACCTCTCACCTCCCCAGTCATTATGACATTGTCCGGCACCTCTCACCTCTCCAGTCATTATGACATTGTCCAGCACCTCTCACCTCTCCAGTCATTATGACATTGTCCAGCACCTCTCACCTCTCCAGTCATTATGACATTGTCCGGCACCTCTTACCCCTCCAGTCATTATGACATTGTCCAGCACCTCTCACCTCTCCAGTCATTATGACATTGTCCAGCACCTCTCACCTCTCCAGTCATTATGACATTGTCTAGCACCTCTCACCTCTCCAGTCATTATGACATTGTCCAGCACCTCTCACCTCTCCAGTCATTATGACATTGTCCGGCACCTCTCACCTCTCCAGTCATTATGACATTGTCCACCACCTCTCCAATCAATATGACATTGTACATCACCTCTCCCCTCTCCAATCATTATGACATTGTCCAGCATCTCTCACCTCTCCAGTCATTATGACACTGTGCAGCACCTCTCACCTCTCCAGTCATTATGACATTGTCCACCACCTCTCCAATCAATATGACATTGTCCATCACCGCTCCCCTCTCCAATCATTATGACATTGTCCAGCGCCTCTCACCTCTCCGGTCATAATTACATTGTCCAGCGCCTCTCACCTCTCCAGTCCTAATGGCATTGTCCAGCACCTCTGAGCTCTCTAGTTATTATGACATTGTCCAGCACCTCTCACATCTCCAGTCATAATGACATTGTTCAGCACCTCTCAACCCTCCAGTCATTATGATATTGTCCAGCACCTCTCACCTCTTTAGTCATTATGACATTGTCCAGCAGCTCTCCCCTCCCCAGTCATTATGACGATGTCAAGTACCTCTCACCTCTCCAGTCATTCATTATGACATTGTCCGGCACCTCTCACCTCTCCAGTTATTATGACATTGTCCGGCACCTCTCACCTCCCCAGTCATTATGACATTGTCCGGCACCTCTCACCTCTCCAGTTATTATGACATTGTCCAGCACCTCTCTCCTCTCTAGTCATTATGACATTGTCAAGCACCTCTGACCTCTCCAGTCATTATGACAATTTCCAGCAGCTCTCACCTCCGCAGTCAATATGACATTGTCCAGCACCTCTCACCTCTCCAGTCATTATGACATTGTCCAGCACCTCTCACCTCCCCAGAAATTATCACATTGTCCAGCACCTCTCACCTCCCCAGTCATTATGACATTGTCCAGCACCTCTCACCTCCCCAGTCATTATGACATTGTCCAGCACCTCTCACCTCCCCAGTCATTATGACATTGTCCAGCACCTCTCAATTCTTCAATCATTATGACATTGTCCAGCGTCTCTCACCTCTCCAATCATTATGACATTGACCAGCACCTCTCAATTCTTCAATCATTATGACATTGTCTGGCACCTCTCACCCCTCCTGTCATTATGACATTGTCCAGCACCTCTTACCCCTCCAGTCATTATGACATTGTCCAGCACCTCTTACCCCTCCAGTCATTATGACATTGTCCAGCACCTCCCACCTCTCTAGTCATTATGACATTGTCCAGCACCTCTCACCTCTCTAGTCATTATGACATTGTCTAATACATCTCTACATCTCTAGTCATTATGACATAGTCCAGCAACTCTCACCTCTCCAGTCATTATGACATTGTCCAGCACCTCTCACCTCCCCAGTCATTATGACATTGTCCACCACCTCTCCAATCAATATGACATTGTCCATCACCTCTCCCCTCTCCAATCATTATGACATTGTCCAGCATCTCTCACCTCTCCAGTCATTATGACACTGTGCAGCACCTCTCACCTCTCCAGTCATTATGACATTGTCCACCACCTCTCCAATCAATATGACATTGTCCATCACCTCTCCCCTCTCCAATCATTATGACATTGTCCAGCACCTCTCACCTCTCCAGTCATTATGACATTGTCCAGCACCTCTCACCTCTCCAGTCATTATGACATTGTCCACCACCTCTCCAATCAATATGACATTGTCCATCACCTCTCCCCTCTCCAATCATTATGACATTGTCCAGCGCCTCTCACCTCTCCGGTCATAATTACATTGTCCAGCGCCTCTCACCTCTCCAGTCATAATGGCATTGTCCAGCACCTCTGAGCTCTCTAGTTATTATGACATTGTCCAGCACCTCTCACATCTCCAGTCATAATGACATTGTTCAGCAACTCTCAACCCTCCAGTCATTATGATATTGTCCAGCACCTCTCACCTCTTTAGTCATTATGACATAGTCCAGCAGCTCTCCCCTCCCCAGTCATTATGACGATGTCAAGTACCTCTCACCTCTCCAGTCATTCATTATGACATTGTCCAGCACCTCTCACCTCTTCAGTTATTAGGACATTGTCCGGCACCTCTCACCTCCCCAGTCATTATGACATTGTCCGGCACCTCTCACCTCTCCAGTTATTATGACATTGTCCAGCACCTCTCACCTCTCCAGTCATTATGACATTGTCCAGCACCTCTCACCTCTCCAGTCATTATGACATTGTCCGGCACCTCTTACCTCTTCAGTCATTATGACATTGTCCAGCACCTCTCACTTCTCCAGTCATTATGACATTGTCCAGCACCTCTCACCTCTCCAGTCATTATGACATTGTCTAGCACCTCTCACCTCTCCAGTCATTATGACATTGTCCAGCACCTCTCACCTCTCCAGTCATTATGACATTGTCCGGCACCTCTCACCTCTCCAGTCATTATGACATTGTCCACCACCTCTCCAATCAATATGACATTGTCCATCACCTCTCCCCTCTCCAATCATTATGACATTGTCCAGCATCTCTCACCTCTCCAGTCATTATGACACTGTCCAGCACCTCTCACCTCTCCAGTCATTATGACATTGTCCACCACCTCTCCAATCAATATGACATTGTCCATCACCTCTCCCCTCTCCAATCATTATGACATTGTCCAGCGCCTCTCACCTCTCCGGTCATAATTACATTGTCCAGCGCCTCTCACCTCTCCAGTCATAATGGCATTGTCCAGCACCTCTGAGCTCTCTAGTTATTATGACATTGTCCAGCAACTCTCACATCTCCAGTCATAATGACATTGTTCAGCAACTCTCAACCCTCCAGTCATTATGATATTGTCCAGCACCTCTCACCTCTTTAGTCATTATGACATTGTCCAGCAGCTCTCCCCTCCCCAGTCATTATGACGATGTCAAGTACCTCTCACCTCTCCAGTCATTCATTATGACATTGTCCAGCACCTCTCACCTCTTCAGTTATTAGGACATTGTCCGGCACCTCTCACCTCCCCAGTCATTATGACATTGTCCGGCACCTCTCACCTCTCCAGTTATTATGACATTGTCCAGCACCTCTCTCCTCTCCAGTCATTATGACATTGTCCAGCACCTCTCACCTCTCCAGTCATTATGACATTGTCCGGCACCTCTTACCCCTCCAGTCATTATGACATTGTCCAGCACCTCCCACCTCTCCAGTCATTATGACATTGTCCAGCACCTCTCACCTCTCCAGTCATTATGACATTGTCTAGCACCTCTCACCTCTCCAGTCATTATGACATTGTCCAGCACCTCTCACCTCTCCAGTCATTATGACATTGTCCGGCACCTCTCACCTCTCCAGTCATTATGACATTGTCCACCACCTCTCCAATCAATATGACATTGTCCATCACCTCTCCCCTCTCCAATCATTATGACATTGTCCAGCATCTCTCACCTCTCCAGTCATTATGACACTGTGCAGCACCTCTCACCTCTCCAGTCATTATGACATTGTCCACCACCTCTCCAATCAATATGACATTGTCCATCACCTCTCCCCTCTCCAATCATTATGACATTGTCCAGCGCCTCTCACCTCTCCGGTCATAATTACATTGTCCAGCGCCTCTCACCTCTCCAGTCCTAATGGCATTGTCCAGCACCTCTGAGCTCTCTAGTTATTATGACATTGTCCAGCACCTCTCACATCTCCAGTCATAATGACATTGTTCAGCACCTCTCAACCCTCCAGTCATTATGATATTGTCCAGCACCTCTCACCTCTTTAGTCATTATGACATTGTCCAGCAGCTCTCCCCTCCCCAGTCATTATGACGATGTCAAGTACCTCTCACCTCTCCAGTCATTCATTATGACATTGTCCGGCACCTCTCACCTCTTCAGGTATTAGGACATTGTCCGGCACCTCTCACCTCCCCAGTCATTATGACATTGTCCGGCACCTCTCACCTCTCCAGTTATTATGACATTGTCCAGCACCTCTCTCCTCTCTAGTCATTATGACATTGTCAAGCACCTCTGACCTCTCCAGTCATTATGACAATTTCCAGCAGCTCTCACCTCTCCAGTCATTATCACATTGTCCAGCACCTCTCACCTCCCCAGAAATTATCACATTGTCCAGCACCTCTCACCTCCCCAGTCATTATGACATTGTCCAGCACCTCTCACCTCCCCAGTCATTATCACATTGTCCAGCACCTCTCACCTCCCCAGTCATTATGACATTGTCCAGCACCTCTCAATTCTTCAATCATTATGACATTGTCCAGCGTCTCTCACCTCTCCAATCATTATGACATTGACCAGCACCTCTCAATTCTTCAATCATTATGACATTGTCTGGCACCTCTCACCCCTCCTGTCATTATGACATTGTCCAGCACCTCTTACCCCTCCAGTCATTATGACATTGTCCAGCACCTCTTACCCCTCCAGTCATTATGACATTGTCCAGCACCTCCCACCTCTCCAGTCATTATGACATTGTCCAGCACCTCTCACCTCTCCAGTCATTATGACATTGTCTAGCACCTCTCACCTCTCTAGTCATTATGACATTGTCCAGCAACTCTCACCTCTCCAGTCATTATGACATTGTCCAGCAGCTCTCACCTCCCCAGTCATTATGACATTGTCCACCACCTCTCCAATCAATATGACATTGTCCATCACCTCTCCCCTCTCCAATCATTATGACATTGTCCAGCATCTCTCACCTCTCCAGTCATTATGACACTGTGCAGCACCTCTCACCTCTCCAGTCATTATGACATTGTCCACCACCTCTCCAATCAATATGACATTGTCCATCACCTCTCCCCTCTCCAATCATTATGACATTGTCCAGCACCTCTCACCTCTCCAGTCATTATGACACTGTCCAGCACCTCTCACCTCTCCAGTCATTATGACATTGTCCACCACCTCTCCAATCAATATGACATTGTCCATCACCTCTCCCCTCTCCAATCATTATGACATTGTCCAGCGCCTCTCACCTCTCCGGTCATAATTACATTGTCCAGCGCCTCTCACCTCTCCAGTCATAATGGCATTGTCCAGCACCTCTGAGCTCTCTAGTTATTATGACATTGTCCAGCACCTCTCACCTCTCCAGTCATAATGACATTGTTCAGCAACTCTCAACCCTCCAGTCATTATGATATTGTCCAGCACCTCTCACCTCTTTAGTCATTATGACATTGTCCAGCAGCTCTCCCCTCCCCAGTCATTATGACGATGTCAAGTACCTCTCACCTCTCCAGTCATTCATTATGACATTGTCCAGCACCTCTCACCTCTTCAGTTATTAGGACATTGTCCGGCACCTCTCACCTCCCCAGTCATTATGACATTGTCCGGCACCTCTCACCTCTCCAGTTATTATGACATTGTCCAGCACCTCTCTCCTCTCCAGTCATTATGACATTGTCCAGCACCTCTCACCTCTCCAGTCATTATGATATTGTCCGGCACCTCTTACCCCTCCAGTCATTATGACATTGTCCAGCACCTCCCACCTCTCCAGTCATTATGACATTGTCCAGCACCTCTCACCTCTCCAGTCATTATGACATTGTCTAGCACCTCTCACCTCTCCAGTCATTATGACATTGTCCAGCACCTCTCACCTCTCCAGTCATTATGACATTGTCCGGCACCTCTCACCTCTCCAGTCGTTATGACATTGTCCACCACCTCTCCAATCAATATGACATTGTCCATCACCTCTCCCCTCTCCAATCATTATGACATTGTCCAGCATCTCTCACCTCTCCAGTCATTATGACACTGTGCAGCACCTCTCACCTCTCCAGTCATTATGACATTGTCCACCACCTCTCCAATCAATATGACATTGTCCATCACCTCTCCCCTCTCCAATCATTATGACATTGTCCAGCGCCTCTCACCTCTCCAGTCCTAATGGCATTGTCCAGCACCTCTGAGCTCTCTAGTTATTATGACATTGTCCAGCACCTCTCACATCTCCAGTCATAATGACATTGTTCAGCACCTCTCAACCCTCCAGTCATTATGATATTGTCCAGCACCTCTCACCTCTTTAGTCATTATGACATTGTCCAGCAGCTCTCCCCTCCCCAGTCATTATGACGATGTCAAGTACCTCTCACCTCTCCAGTCATTCATTATGACATTGTCCGGCACCTCTCACCTCTTCAGTTATTAGGACATTGTCCGGCACCTCTCACCTCCCCAGTCATTATGACATTGTCCGGCACCTCTCACCTCTCCAGTCATTATGACATTGTCCAGCACCTCTCTCCTCTCTAGTCATTATGACATTGTCAAGCACCTCTGACCTCTCCAGTCATTATGACAATTTCCAGCAGCTCTCACCTCCGCAGTCAATATGACATTGTCCAGCACCTCTCACCTCTCCAGTCATTATCACATTGTCCAGCACCTCTCACCTCCCCAGAAATTATCACATTGTCCAGCACCTCTCACCTCCCCAGTCATTATGACATTGTCCAGCACCTCTCACCTCCCCAGTCATTATGACATTGTCCAGCACCTCTCACCTCCCCAGTCATTATGACATTGTCCAGCACCTCTCAATTCTTCAATCATTATGACATTGTCCAGCACCTCTTACCACTCCAGTCATTATGACATTGACCAGCACCTCTCAATTCTTCAATCATTATGACATTGTCTGGCACCTCTCACCCCTCCTGTCATTATGACATTGTCCAGCACCTCTTACCCCTCCAGTCATTATGACATTGTCCAGCACCTCTTACCCCTCCAGTCATTATGACATTGTCCAGCACCTCTCACCTCTCCAGTCATTATGACATTGTCCAGCACCTCTCACCTCTCCAGTCATTATGACATTGTCTAGCACCTCTCACCTCTCTAGTCATTATGACATTGTCCAGCAACTCTCACCTCTCCAGTCATTATGACATTGTCCAGCAGCTCTCACCTCCCCAGTCATTATGACATTGTCAAGCACCTCTCACCTCTCCAATCATTATGACATTGTCCAGCGTCTCTCACCTCTCCAGTCATTATGACATTGTCCGGCACCTCTCACCTCTCCAGTTATTATGACACTGTCCAGCACCTCTTACGACTCCAGTCATTATGACATTGTCCGGCACCTCTCACCTCTCCAGTCATTATAACATTGTCCGCTACCTCTCCAATCATTATGACATTGTCCATCACCTCTCCCCTCTCCAATCATTATGACATTGTCCAGCGCCTCTCACCTCTCCAGTCATTTTGACATTATCCAGCACCTCTCCAGTCATTATGACATTGTCCACCACCTCTCCAATAATTATGACATTGTCCATCGCCTCTCCCCTCTCCAATCATTATGACATTGTCCAGCGCCTCTCACCTCTCCGGTCATAATTACAATGTCCAGCGCCTCTCACCTCTCCAGTCATAATGGCATAGTCCAGCACCTCTGACCTCTCTAGTTATTATGACATTGTCCAGCACCTCTCACCTCTCCAGTCATTATGACATTGTCAAGCAGCTCTCACCTCACCGGGCATTATGACATTGTCCAGCAGCTCTCACCTCCCCAGTCATTATGACAATGTCCAGCACCTCTCACCTCTCTAGTCATTATGACATTGTCCAGCACCTCTCTAGTTATTATGACATTGTCAAGCAACTCTCACCTCTCCGGTCATTTATGATGACATTGTCCAGCACCTCTCACCTCTCCAGTCATTATGACATTGTCCAGCACCTCTCACCTCCCCAGTCATTATCACATTGTCCAGCAGCTCTCACCTCCCCAGCCACTATCACATTGTCCAGCACCTCTCACCTCCCCAGCCAGTATCACATTGTCCAGCACCTCTCACCTCCCCAGTCATTATCACATTGTTCAGCACCTCTCAACCCTCCAGTCATTATGACATTGTCCAGCACCTCTCACCTCTCTAGTTATTATGACATTGTCAAGCAGCTCTGACCTCTCCAGTCATTATGACATTGTCCAGCAGCTCTCACCTCCCCAGTCAATATGAAATTGTCCAGCACCTCTTACCTCCCCAGTCATTATCACATTGTCCAGCAGCTCTCACCTCCCCAGTTTTTATGACATTGTCCAGCAGCTCTCTAGTCATTGTGACAATGTCCAGCAGCTCTCACCTCTCCAATCATTATGACATTGACCAGCACCTCTCAATTCTTCAATCATTATGACATTGTTCAGCACCTCTCAACCCTCCAGTCATTATGATATTGTCCAGCACCTCTCACCTCTCCAATCATTATGACATTGTCCAGCACCTCACACCTCTCTAGTTATTATGACACTGTCCAGCACCTCTTACCACTCCAGTCATTATGACATTGTCCAGCACCTCACCTCTCCAGTCATTATGACATTGTCCACCACCTCTCACCTCTCCAGTCATTATGACATTGTCCACCACCTCTCCAATCAATATGACATTGTCCATCACCTCTCCCCTCTGCAATCATTATGACATTGTCCAGCGCCTCTCACCTCTCCGGTCATAATTACATTATCCAGCGCCTCTCACCTCTCCAGTCATAATGGCATTGTCCAGCACCTCTGAGCTCTCTAGTTATTATGACATTGTCCAGCACCTCTCACATCTCCAGTCATAATGACATTGTTCAGCACCTCTCAACCCTCCAATCATTATGACATTGTCCATCACCTCTCCCCTCTCCAATCATTATGACATTGTCCAGCACCTCACACCTCTCTAGTTATTATGACACTGTCCAGCACCTCTTACCACTCCAGTCATTATGACATTGTCCAGCACCTCACCTCTCCAGTCATTATGACATTGTCCACCACCTCTCTAATCATTATGACATTGTCCACCACCTCTCCAATCATTATGACATTGTCCATCACCTCTCCCCTCTCCAATCATTATGACATTGTCCAGCGTCTCCCACCTCTCCAGTCATTATGACATTGTCCGGCACCTCTCACCTCTCCAGTTATTATGACACTGTCCAGCACCTCTCACCACTCCAGTCATTATGACATTGTCCAGCACCTCTCACCTCTCCAGTCATTATGACATTGTCCACCACCGCTCCAATAATTATGACATTGTCCATCACCTATCCCCTCTCCAATCATTATGACATTGTCCAGCGCCTCTCACCTCTCCGGTCATAATGACATTGTCCGGTGCCTCTCACCTCTCCAGTCATAATGACATTGTCCAGCACCTCTCACCTCTCCAGTCATTATGACATTGTCCAGCACCTCTCACCTCTCCAGTCATTATGACATTGTCCAGCACCTCTCACCTCTCCAGTCATTATGACATTGTCCGGCACCTCTCACCTCTCCAGTCATTATGACATTGTCCACCACCTCTCCAATCAATATGACATTGTCCATCACCTCTCCCCTCTCCAATCATTATGACATTGTCCAGCATCTCTCACCTCTCCAGTCATTATGACACTGTCCAGCACCTCTCACCTCTCCAGTCATAATGGCATTGTCCAGCACCTCTGAGCTCTTTAGTTATTATGACATTGTCCAGCACCTCTCACATCTCCAGTCATAATGACATTGTTCAGCACCTCTCAACCCTCCAGTCATTATGATATTGTCCAGCACCTCTCACCTCTTTAGTCATTATGACATTGTCCAGCAGCTCTCCCCTCCCCAGTCATTATGACGATGTCAAGTACCTCTCACCTCTCCAGTCATTCATTATGACATTGTCCAGCACCTCTCACCTCTTCAGTTATTAGGACATTGTCCGGCACCTCTCACCTCCCCAGTCATTATGACATTGTCCGGCACCTCTCACCTCTCCAGTTATTATGACATTGTCCGGCACCTCTCTCCTCTCTAGTCATAATGACATTGTCCAGCACCTCTCACCTCTCCAGTCATTATGACATTGTCCAGCACCTCTCACCTCTCCAGTCATTATGACATTGTCCAGCACCTCTCACCTCTCCAGTCATAATGACATTGTTCAGCACCTCTCAACCCTCCAGTCATTATGATATTGTCCAGCACCTCTCACCTCTTTAGTCATTATGACATTGTCCAGCAGCTCTCCCCTCCCCAGTCATTATGACGATGTCAAGTACCTCTCACCTCTCCAGTCATTTATTATGACATTGTCCGGCACCTCTCACCTCTTCAGTTATTAGGACATTGTCCGGCACCTCTCACCTCCCCAGTCATTATGACATTGTCCGGCACCTCTCACCTCTCCAGTTATTATGACATTGTCCAGCACCTCTCTCCTCTCTAGTCATTATGACATTGTCAAGCACCTCTGACCTCTCCAGTCATTATGACAATTTCCAGCAGCTCTCACCTCCGCAGTCAATATGACATTGTCCAGCACCTCTCACCTCTCCAGTCATTATCACATTGTCCAGCACCTCTCACCTCCCCAGTCATTATGACATTGTCCAGCACCTCTCACCTCCCCAGTCATTATGACATTGTCCAGCACCTCTCACCTCCCCAGTCATTATCACATTGTCCAGCACCTCTCACCTCCCCAGTCATTATGACATTGTCCAGCACCTCTCAATTCTTCAATCATTATGACATTGTCCAGCGTCTCTCACCTCTCCAATCATTATGACATTGACCAGCACCTCTCAATTCTTCAATCATTATGACATTGTCTGGCACCTCTCACCCCTCCTGTCATTATGACATTGTCCAGCACCTCTCACCTCTCCAGTCATTATGACATTGTCCAGCACCTCTCACCTCTCCAGTCATTATGACATTGTCTAGCACCTCTCACCTCTCTAGTCATTATGACATTGTCCAGCAACTCTCACCTCTCCAGTCATCATGACAATGTCCAGCACCTCTCTAGTCATTATGACATTGTCCAGCACCTCTCACCTCTCCAGTCATTATGACATTGTCCAGCAGCTCTCACCTCCCCAGTCATTATGACATTGTCCAGCACCTCTCACCTCTCCAGTTATTATGACACTGTCCAGCACCTATTACGACTCCAGTCATTATGACATTGTCCGGCACCTCTCACCTCTCCAGTCATTATGACATTGTCCACTACCTCTCCAATCATTATGACATTGTCCATCACCTCTCCCCTCTCCAATCATTATGACATTGTCCAGCGCCTCTCACCTCTCCAGTCATTTTGACATTATCCAGCACCTCTCCAGTCATTATGACATTGTCCACCACCTCTCCAATAATTATGACATTGTCCATCACCTCTCACCTCCCCAGTCATTATGACATTGTCCAGCACCTCTCAATTCTTCAATCATTATGACATTGTCCAGCGTCTCTCACCTCTCCAGTCATTTTGACATTATCCAGCACCTCTCCAGTCATTATGACATTGTCCACCACCTCTCCAATAATTATCCCCTCTCCAAACATTATGACATTGTCCAGCGCCTCTCACCTCTCCGGTCATAATTACATTGTCCAGCGCCTCTCACCTCTCCAGTCATAATGGCATTGTCCATCACCTCTGTCCTCTCTAGTTATTATGACATTGTCCAGCACCTCTCACCTCTCCAGTCATTATGACATTGTCCAGCAGCTCTCACCTCACCGGGCATTATGACATTGTCCAGCACCTCTCACCTCCCCAGTCATTATGACAATGTCCAGCACCTCTCACCTCTCTAGTCATTATGACATTGTCCAGCACCTCTCTAGTTATTATGACATTGTCAAGCAACTCTCACCTCTCCAGTCATTTATTATGACATTGTCCAGCACCTCTCACCTCTCCAGTCATTATGACATTGTCCAGCACCTCTCACCTCCCCAGTCATTATCACATTGTCCAGCAGCTCTCACCTCCCCAGCCACTATCACATTGTCCAGCACCTCTCACCTCCCCAGCCACTATCACATTGTCCAGCACCTCTCACCTCCCCAGTCATTATCACATTGTTCAGCACCTCTCAACCCTCCAGTCATTATGACATTGTCCAGCACCTCTCACCTCTCTAGTTATTATGACATTGTCAAGCAGCTCTGACCTCTCCAGTCATTATGGCATTGTCCAGCAGCTCTCACCTCCCCAGTCAATATGAAATTGTCCAGCACCTCTCACCTCCCCAGTCATTATCACATTGTCCAGCAGCTCTCACCTCCCCAGTTTTTATGACATTGTCCAGCAGCTCTCTAGTCATTGTGACAATGTCCAGCAGCTCTCACCTCTCCAATCATTATGACATTGACCAGCACCTCTCAATTCTTCAATCATTATGACATTGTCCAGCGTCTCTCACCTCTACAATCATTATGACATTGTCCGGCACCTTTCACCCCTCCTGTCATTATGACATTGTCCAGCACCTCTTACCCCTCCAGTCATTATGACATTGTCAAGCACCTCTCACCTCTCCAGTCATTATGACATTGTCCAGCAGCTCTCACCTCCCCAGTCATTATGACATTGTCCAGTACCTCTCAATTCTTCAATCATTATGACATTGTCCAGCATCTCTCACCTCTCCAGTCATTATGACATTGTCCGGCACCTCTCACCTCTCCAGTTATTAGGACATTGTCCGGCACCTCTCACCTCCCCAGTCATTATGACATTGTCCGGCACCTCTCACCTCTCCAGTTGTCCGGCACCTCTCACCTCTCTAGTCATTATGACATTGTCCAGCACCTCTCCAGTCATTATGACATTGTCCAGCACCTCTCACCTCCCCAGTCATTATCACATTGTCCAGCACCTCTCACCTCCCCAGTCATTATCACATTGTCCAGCACCTCTCACCTCCCCAGTCATTATGACATTATCCAGCACCTCTCACCTCCCCAGTCATTACCACATTGTCCAGCAGCTCTCACCTCCCCAGTTTTTATGACATTGTCCAGCAGCTCTCTAGTCATTGTGACATTGTCCAGCAGCTCTCACCTCTCCAATCATTATGACATTGACCAGCACCTCTCAATTCTTCAATCATTATGACATTGTCCCGCGTCTCTCACCTCTACAATCATTATGACATTGTCCGGCACCTTTCACCCCTTCTGTCATTATGACATTGTCCAGCACCTCTTACCCCTCCAGTCATTATGACATTGTCCAGCACCTCTCACCTCTCCAGTCATTATGACATTGTCCAGCACCTCTCACCTCTCTAGTCATTATGACATTGTCCAGCACCTCTCACCTCTCTAGTCATTATTACATTGTCCAGCAACTCTCACCTCTCCAGTCATCATGACAATGTCCAGCACCTCTCTAGTCATTATGACATTGTCCAGCTCCTCTCAATTCTTCAATCATTATGACATTGTCCAGCATCTCTCACCTCTCCAGTCATTATGAGATTGCCCGGCACCTCTCACCTCTCCAGTTATTAGGACATTGTCCGGCACCTCTCACCTCCCCAGTCATTATGACATTGTCCGGCACCTCTCACCTCTCCAGTCATTATGACATTGTCCAGCACCTCTCACCTCCCCAGTCATTATCACATTGTCCAGCAGCTCTCAATTCTTCAATCATTATGACATTGTCCAGCACCTCTCTAGTCATTGTGACATTGTCCAGCAGCTCTCACCTCTCCAATCATTATGACATTAACCAGCACCTCTCAATTCTTCAATCATTATGACATTGTCCAGCACCTCTCAACCCTCCAGTCATTATGACATTGTCCAGCACCTCTCACCTCGCCAGCCACTATCACATTGTCCAGCACCTCTCACCTTCCCAGTCATTATCACATTGTCCAGCAGCTCTCACCTCCCCAGTTTTTATGACATTGTCCAGCAGCTCTCAATTCTTCTATCATTATGACATTTTCCATCCCCTCTCACCTCTCCAGTCATAATGACATTGTTCAGCACCTCTCAACCCTCCAGTCATTGTGACATTGTCCAGCAGCTCTCACATCTCCAATCATTATGACATTGTCCATCACCTCTCCCCTCTACAATCATTATGACATTGTCCAGCACCTCTCACCTCTCTAGTTATTATGACACTGTCCAGCACCTCTTACCACTACAGTCATTATGACATTGTCCACCACCTCTCCAATCATTATGACATTGTCCACCACCTCTCCAATCATTATGACATTGTCCATCACCTCTCCCCTCTCCAATCATTATGACATTGTCCATCACCTCTCCCCTCTCCAATCATTATGACATTGTCCAGAGTCTCCCACCTCTCCAGTCATTATGACATTGTCCGGCACCTCTCACCTCTCCAGTTATTATGACACTGTCCAGCACCTCTCACCACTCCAGTCATTATGACATTGTCCAGCACCTCTCACCTCTCCAGTCATTATGACATTGTCCACCACCGCTCCAATCATTATGACATTGTCCATCATCTATCCCCTCTCCAATCATTAAGACATTGTCCAGCGCCTCTCACCTCTCCGGTCATAATGACATTGTCCGGCGCCTCTCACCTCTCCAGTCATAATGACATTGTCCAGCACCTCTCACCTCTCCAGTCATTATGACATTGTCCAGCACCTCTCACCTCTCCAGTCATTATGACATTGTCCAGCACCTCTCACCTCTCCAGTCATTATGACATTGTCCAGCACCTCTCACCTCTCTAGTCATTATGACATTGTCCAGCAACTCTCACCTCTCCAGTCATCATGACAATGTCCAGCACCTCTCTAGTCATTATGACATTGTCCAGTACCTCTCAATTCTTCAATCATTATGACATTGTCCAGCATCTCTCACCTCTCCAGTCATTATGACATTGTCTAGCACCTCTCACCTCCCCAGTCATTATCACATTGTCCAGCAGCTCTCACCTCCCCAGCCACTATCACATTGTCCAGCACCTCTCACCTCCCCAGCCACTATCACATTGTCCAGCACCTCTCACCTCCCCAGTCATTATCACATTGTTCAGCACCTCTCAACCCTCCAGTCATTATGACATTGTCCAGCACCTCTCACCTCTCTAGTTATTATGACATTGTCAAGCAGCTCTGACCTCTCCAGTCATTATGACATTGTCCAGCAGCTCTCACCTCCCCAGTCAATATGAAATTGTCCAGCACCTCTCACCTCCCCAGTCATTATCACATTGTCCAGCAGCTCTCACCTCCCCAGTTTTTATGACATTGTCCAGCAGCTCTCTAGTCATTGTGAAAATGTCCAGCAGCTCTCACCTCTCCAATCATTATGACATTGACCAGCACCTCTCAATTCTTCAATCATTATGACATTGTCCAGCGTCTCTCACCTCTACAATCATTATGACATTGTCCGGCACCTTTCACCCCTCCTGTCATTATGACATTGTCCAGCACCTCTTACCCCTCCAGTCATTATGACATTGTCCAGCACCTCTCACCTCTCCAGTCATTATGACATTGTCCAGCACCTCTCACCTCTCCAGTCATTATGACATTGTCCAGCACCTCTCACCTCTCTAGTCATTATGACATTGTCCAGCAACTCTCACCTCTCCAGTCATCATGACAATGTCCAGCACCTCTCTAGTCATTATGACATTGTCCAGTACCTCTCAATTCTTCAATCATTATGACATTGTCCAGCATCTCTCACCTCTCCAGTCATTATGACATTGTCCGGCACCTCTCACCTCTCCAGTTATTAGGACATTGTCCGGCACCTCTCACCTCCCCAGTCATTATGACATTGTCCGGCACCTCTCACCTCTCCAGTTGTCCGGCACCTCTCAACCCTCCAGTCATTATGACATTGTCCAGCACCTCTCTAGTTATTATGACATTGTCAAGCACCTTTCACCTCTCCAGTCATTATGCTATTGTCCAGCACCTCCCCAGTTATTATCACATTGTCCAGCAGCTCTCACCTCCCCAGCCACTATCACATTGTCCAGCACCTCTCACCCCTCCAGTCATTATGACATTGTCCAGCAACTCTCCAGTCATTATCACATTGTCCAGCAGCTCTCACCTCCCCAGCCACTATCACATTGTCCAGCACCTCTCACCTCCCCAGCCACTATCACATTGTCCAGCACCTCTCACCTCCCCAGTCATTAACACATTGTCCAGCACCTCTCACCTCTCCAGTCATTATCACATTGTCCAGCACCTCTCACCTCTCCAGTCATTATCACATTGTCCAGCACCTCTCACCTCCACAGTCATTATCACATTGTCCAGCACCTCTGACCTCCCCAGTCATTATGACATTGTCCAGCAGCTCTCACCTCTCCAGTCATTATAACATTGTCCAGCAGCTCTCACTTCTCCAGTCATTATCACATTGTCCAGCACCTCTCACCTCCACAGTCATTATGACATTGTCCAGCAGCTCTCACCTCCCCAGTCATTATCACATTGTCCAGCACCTCTCACCTCTCCAGTCATTCATTATGACATTGTCCAGCACCTCTCACCTTTCCAGTCATTATGACATTGTCCAGCACCTCTTACCCCTCCAGTCATTATGACATTGTCCAGCACCTCTCACCCCTCCAGTCATTATGACATTGTCCAGCACCTCTCACCCCTCCAGTCATTATGACATTGTCAAGCACCTCTTACCCCTCCAGTCATTATCACATTGCCCAGCACCTCTCACCTCCACAGTCATTATGACATTGTCCAGCAGCTCTCACCTCCCCAGTCATTATCACATTGTCCAGCACCTCTCACCTCTCCAGTCATTCATTATGACATTGTCCAGCACCTCTCACCTTTCCAGTCATTATGACATTGTCCAGCACCTCTCACCTTTCCAGTCATTATGACATTGTCCAGCACCTCTTACCCCTCCAGTCATTATGACATTGTCCAGCACCTCTCACCCCTCCAGTCATTATGACATTGTCCAGCACCTCTCACCCCTCTAGTCATTATGACATTGTCAAGCACCTCTTACCCCTCCAGTCATTAACACATTGTCCAGCACCTCTCACCTCTCCAATCATCATGACAATGTCCAGCACCTCTCTAGTCATTATGACATTGTCCAGCACCTCGCAACTCTCCCGTTATTATGACATTGTACGGCACCTCTCACCTCCCCAGTCATTATGGCATTGTCCAGCACCTCTGACATCTCTAGTTATTATGACATTGTCCAGCACCTCTCACCTCTCCAATCATCATGACAATGTCCAGCACCTCTCACCTCTCCAGTCATTTATGATGACATTGTCCAGCACCTCTCACCTCCCCAGTCATTATCACATTGTCCAGCACCTCTCACCTCCCCAGTCATTATCACATTGTCCAGCACCTCTCACCTGCCCAGTCATTATCACATTGTCCAGTACCTCTCACCTCCCCAGTCATTATGACATTGTCCAGCACCTCTCACCTCTCCAGTCATTAGGACAATATCCAGCATCTCTCTAGTCATTTTGACATTGTCCAGCAGCTCTCACCTCTCCAATCATTATGACATTGACCAGCACCTCTCAATTCTTCAATCATTATGACATTGTCCAGCGTCTCTCTCACCTCTCCAGTCATTATGACATTGTCCACCACCTCTCACCACTCCAGTCATTATGACATTGTCCAGCACCTCTCACCTCTCCAGTCATTATGACATTGTCCACCACCTCTCCAATCATTATGACATTGTCCATATCCTCTCCCCTCTCCAATCATTATGACATTGTCCAGCGCCTCTCACCTCTCCAGTCATAATGACATTGTCCAGCACCTCTTACCCCTCCAGTCATTATGACATTGTCCAGCACCTCTCACCTCTCCAGTCATTATGACATTGTCCAGCACCTCTCACCCCTCCAGTCATTATGACATTGTCCAGCACCTCTCAATTCTTTAATCATTATGACTTTGTCCAGCACCTCTCCAGTCATTATGACATTGTCCAGCACCTCTCAATTCTTCAATCATTATGACTTTGTCCAGCACCTCTCCAGTCATTATGACATTGACCAGCACTTCTCACCCCTCCAGTCATTATGACATTGTCCAGCACCTCTCCAGTCATTATGCTATTGTCCAGCACCTCCCCAGTCATTATCACATTGTCCAGCAGCTCTCACCTCCCCAGCCACTATCATATTGTCCAGCACCTCTCACCCCTCCAGTCATTATGACATTGTCCAGCACCTCTCCAGTCATTATGCTATTGTCCAGCACCTCCACAGTCATTATCACATTGTCCAGCAGCTCTCACCTCTCCAGTCATTATGACATTGTCCAGCAGCTCTCACCTCTCCAGTCATTATGACATTGTCCAGCAGCTCTCACCTCTCCAGTCATTATGACATTGTCCAGCAGCTCTCACCTCTCCAGTCATTATGACATTGTCCAGCAGCTCTCACCTCTCCAGTAATTATTACATTTTCCAGCAGCTCTCACCTCCCCAGCCACTATCACATTGTACAGCACCTCTCACCTCCACAGTCATTATCACATTGTCCAGCAGCTCTCACCTCTCCAGTCATTATGACATTGTCCAGCAGCTCTCACCTCTCCAGTCATTATGACATTGTCCAGCAGCTCTCACCTCTCCAGTCATTATGACATTGTCCAGCAGCTCTCACCTCCACAGTCATTATCACATTGTCCAGCAGCTCTCACCTCTCCAGTCATTATGACATTGTCCAGCAGCTCTCACCTCCCCAGTCATTATCACATTGTCCAGCACCTCTCACCTCTCCAGTCATTCATTATGACATTGTCCAGCACCTCTCACCTTTCCAGTCATTATGACATTGTCCAGCACCTCATACCCCTCCAGTCATTATGACATTGTCCAGCACCTCTCACCCCTCCAGTCATTATGACATTGTCAAGCACCTATTACCCCTCCAGTCATTAACACATTGTCCAGCACCTCTCACCTCTCCAATCATCATAACAATGAACAGCACCTCTCTAGTCATTATGACATTGTCCAGCACCTCGCAACTCTCCCGTTATTATGACATTGTACGGCACCTCTCACCTCCCCAGTCATTATGGCATTGTCCAGCACCTCTGACCTCTCTAGTTATTATGACATTGTCCAGCACCTCTCACCTCTCCAGTCATAATGACATTGTCCAGCACCTCTCACCTCTCCAATCATCATGACAATGTCCAGCACCTCTCACCTCTCCAGTCATTTATGATGACATTGTCCAGCACCTCTCACCTCCCCAGTCATTATCACATTGTCCAGCACCTCTCACCTCCCCAGTCATTATCACATTGTCCAGCACCTCTCACCTCCCCAGTCATTATGACATTGTCCAGCACCTCTCACCTCTCCAGTCATTAGGACAATATCCAGCATCTCTCTAGTCATTTTGACATTGTCCAGCAGCTCTCACCTCTCCAATCATTATGACATTGACCAGCACCTCTCAATTCTTCAATCATTATGACATTGTCCAGCGTCTCTCTCACCTCTCCAGTCATTATGACATTGTCCGGCACCTCTCACCTCTCCAGTTATTATGACACTGTCCACCACCTCTCACCACTCCAGTCATTATGACATTGTCCAGCACCTCTCACCTCTCCAGTCATTATGACATTGTCCACCACCTCTCCAATCATTATGACATTGTCCATCACCTCTCCCCTCTCCAATCATTATGACATTGTCCAGGGCCTCTCACCTCTCCAGTCATAATGACATTGTCCAGCACCTCTTACCCCTCCAGTCATTATGACATTGTCCAGCACCTCTCACCTCTCCAGTCATTATGACATTGTCCAGCACCTCTCACCTCTCCAGTCGTTATGACATTGTCCAGCACCTCTCAATTCTTCAATCATTATGACTTTGTCCAGCACCTCTCCAGTCATTATGACATTGACCAGCACTTCTCACCCCTCCAGTCATTATGACATTGTCCAGCACCTCTCCAGTCATTATGCTATTGTCCCGCACCTCCGAAGTCATTATCACATTGTCCAGCAGCTCTCACCTCCCCAGCCACTATCATATTGTCCAGCACCTCTCACCCCTCCAGTCATTATGACATTGTCCAGCACCTCTCCAGTCATTATGCTATTGTCCAGCACCTCCCCGGTCATTATTACATTGTCCAGCAGCTCTCACCTCCCCAGCCACTATCACATTGTACAGCACCTCTCACCTCTCTAGTCATCATGACATTGTCCAGCACCTCTCACCTCCACAGTCATTATGACATTGTCCAGCAGCTCTCACCTCCCCAGTCATTATTACATTGTCCAGCAGCTCTCACCTCCCCAGCCACTATCACATTGTACAGCACCTCTCACCTCTCTAGTCATTATGACATTGTCCAGCAGCTCTCACCTCTCCAGTCATTATGACATTGTCCAGCAGCTCTCACCTCTCCAGTCATTATGACATTGTCCAGCAGCTCTCACCTCTCCAGTCATTATGACATTGTCCAGCAGCTCTCACCTCTCCAGTCATTATGACATTGTCCAGCAGCTCTCACCTCTCCAGTAATTATTACATTGTCCAGCAGCTCTCACCTCCCCAGCCACTATCACATTGTACAGCACCTCTCACCTCCACAGTCATTATCACATTGTCCAGCAGCTCTCACCTCTCCAGTCATTATGACATTGTCCAGTAGCTCTCACCTCTCCAGTCATTATGACATTGTCCAGCAGCTCTCACCTCTCCGTCATTATGACATTGTCCAGCAGCTCTCACCTCCACAGTCATTATCACATTGTCCAGCAGCTCTCACCTCTCCAGTCATTATGACATTGTCCAGCAGCTCTCACCTCTCCAGTCATTATGACATTGTCCAGCAGCTCTCACCTCTCCAGTCATTATGACATTGTCCAGCAGCTCTCACCTCTCCAGTCATTATGCTATTGTCCAGCACCTCCCCAGTCATTATTACATTGTCCAGCAGCTCTCACCTCCCCAGCCACTATCACATTGTACAGCACCTCTCACCTCCACAGTCATTATCACATTGTCCAGCAGCTCTCACCTCTCCAGTCATTATGACATTGTCCAGCAGCTCTCACCTCTCCAGTCATTATGACATTGTCCAGCAGCTCTCACCTCTCCAGTCATTATTACATTGTCCAGCAGCTCTCACCTCCCCAGCCACTATCACATTGTACAGCACCTCTCACCTCCACAGTCATTATCACATTGTCCAGCAGCTCTCACCTCTCCAGTCATTATGATATTGTCCAGCAGCTCTCACCTCTCCAGTCATTATGACATTGTCCAGCAGCTCTCACCTCTCCAGTCATTATGACATTGTCCAGCAGCTCTCACCTCCACAGTCATTATCACATTGTCCAGCAGCTCTCACCTCCACAGTCATTATCACATTGTCCAGCAGCTCTCACCTCCCCAGTCATTAACACATTGTCCAGCATCTCTCCAATCATTATGACATTGTCTGGCACCTCTCACCTCTCCAGTTATTATGACACTGTCCAGCACCTCTCACCACTCCAGTCATGATAACATTTTCCATCACCTCTCACCTCTCCGGTCATAATGACTTTGTGCAGCGCTTCTAACCTCTCCAGTCATAATGACATTGTCCAGCACCTCTGACCTCTCTAGTTATTACGACATTGTCCAGCACCTCTCACCTCTCCAGTCAGCAGGTAGATGATCTCCAGAGCCTGACTCAAGAACCTCTCAGCCACCTTCTCCATTCTCTTTTTGTTCTTATTCATCTTATTTATCATCAGTGAGTTAGTCAGATGCTGCTAGAAGAGAAATAGGAAAGATCCCAGAAGTAAGAGATGTGCGAGGGTTGGAAGGAGAGGGCCACGTGCAGGTAGGGACAGATACTGGACTTGTGAATAATAATCATGGAGCCCCATGACCCAAATATGGTACTTGCGGAACTCATGATTTGAAGGTGGAAGATGTTAGATTTAGGGGTTATGTATAAAAGTACTACTTTAGAGATTGGGTAGTAGATAGGTGAAATAACAATCCAATGGAAATGGTAGGTAAAACACGATTTAGGCATAATTCTGATAAATATCAGGCTATCCTGAGGTTAATTAAAGACAAGCTCTTAGGTAGATATAATAGGTGGGCTCCATTGGCTATTCTGTTCCTATCTGCCATCAAAGGTATGTACGTTTCTATGTTTCTATGTTTGTAATTTTCTAAATGGCCCAGAGGATCTCAAAAAGCCCTGAACAGATTAGTGAATCCCCATTTAGATTTTTAACAAGAAACAATAACACAGAAAGAGATATTTCAGGGAAAACACCAAAAGAACTAAGTTTATGAAACGCAATCTAATCCAGGAAATGTTACTATAATATAAGCTGTGAGGACAATGTGAGTGTGAGGGGCTAGTGGGACATTTCCACAATCCAGTCCTGACCCAGTAGCCGCATCATGTTAGTCCCGAGTGGGATATCCTTATAAACAGGCAGAGATTCCTTATCAGACTATTACAGTAAGTGCAAGAAACAAAGTATAAGTGTCCTGGTAATGTCTCCTCAGAGAGTAGTAGACATCACATAATTTGGATTTCCCTGTAACCAATCATTCTTACCCTATCAGTCCTTCTTACCCGATCAGTCCTTCTTACCCGATCAGTCCTTCTTACCCGATCAGTCCTTCTTACCCGATCAGTCCTTCTTACCCGATCAGTCCTTCTTACCCGATCAGTCCTTCTTACCCGATCAGTCCTTCTTACCCGATCAGTCCTTCTTACCCGATCAGTCCTTCTTACCCGATCAGTCCTTCTTTTCCGATCAGTCCTTCTTATCCGATCAGTCCTTCTTATCCGATCAGTCCTTCTTATCCGATCAGTCCTTCTTTTCCTATCAGTCCTTTTTTTCCTATCAGTCCTTCTTATCCGATCAGTCCTTCTTATCCGATCAGTCCTTCTTTTCCGATCAGTCCTTCTTATCCGATCAGTCCTTCTTATCCGATCAGTCCTTCTTATCCGATCAGTCCTTCTTTTCCGATCAGTCCTTCTTTTCCGATCAGTCCTTCTTATCCGATCAGTCCTTCTTTTCCGATCAGTCCTTCTTTTCCGATCAGTCCTTCTTTTCCTATCAGTCCTTCTTATTGTCAGACCTATTATATTATCAACCATTCATATTATATCAGTCATTTTTATCCTATCAGTCTTTCGCATTATATGTGTTTCTTGTCTACCAGTCCTTCTTATCCTATCCTTTGTCATTATATCAGTCCTTGTTCTTATCCTCCCTCTCTCTCGCTTCCTCCCCTTTATCTCCTCCTCTGTCTCTCTTTCTCCCCTCTCTTCCTGCGTCTCTCTCCTTCCCCCTTTTCCCAGTCTCTCTCCCTCTTTCCTCCTTCTCCCTCCCCCTTTCTCTCACTTCCTCCTCTCTTTCTCCGTTCTCCCTCTCGCCCCCCTCTTTCTCTCCCCTCTATCTTTATCTGCCTCTCTCTCTGTATCTCCCCCCTCCTTATTTTTCTCTCTCTACTCCTCCCTTTCTCTCTCTCCCTCCCTCTCCCAGCACATGTCTCCTCACACATTTCTCTCCCAGCCTCCTCTCTTACAGACACTGGTAATTTACCCACAAGATCAATTACTTAACCATAATCAGATAAATAAAGATGCACAGATACTTACAGCGCCGCAGCCAACGAAAAACAGGAAGTGCTTTCACTAACCGGAAGTGAATACAGAGGACTACAACTCCCAGTATCCCTTGCTGTGGTTATACTTGTTCTTTGTTCTGATACATGCATCTTATGCCGATATTTTTACTTGAGTTTAATAAGATAAATAATTCAGACAGATCCTGTTATACAAAGTATATGATGTATATTTTGCTTGGTTTATGAGCTGTCTCTTTCTTTTCCCCATAACAAACATGGAGACTTACCTGTCACTTGTGCCTAAAGTATGGGCACTGACGTCATGATCGATCTATCTATCTATCTATCTATCTATCTATCTATCTATCTATCTATCTATCTATCTATCTATCTATATGTCTATCCATCTATATGTCTATCTATCTATATGTCTATCCATCTATATGTCTATCTATCTATATGTCTATCTATCTATCTATCTATCTATCTATCTATCTATCTATCTATCTATTTATATGTCTATCCATCTATATGTCTATCTATCTATATGTCTATCCATCTATATGTCTATCTATCTATCCATCCATCCTTCCATCCTTCCATCCATCCATTGATCGATGGATCATCTTCAATAACTATGTAACTATTAGAGTTAGTTTGTTTGGTCCTATCCTGTTTTATGTGCGCCGCTGCTCGCCGGAACAGCGCACCACTGACGACTCAAGTAACGTGCGGGCACTCCAACACCCATCTAGTGCTATGAATGAGCTACTATGCCCAGTAAGGGGTTAGGAGTTTAGGATTAGGGTTAAGGGGTTAGGGTTAAGAAGTTAGGGTTAGAGGGTTAGGTGGTTGGGGTGTACTACCAATTTTTCACTGGTAGATGCGAGCGTGGCCATGTTCCTTCAGTCGTTGGTGGCATGCTTCCACAAAGGGCGCACATAAAACAGGATAGGTCCATTTGTTTTGCATAATTCCTCCTGGAAGTGTTTTCCGGACCACACAATGTGTTATGTTTGTGTCAGACCATTTGATGTAAATAGTATAGAAGATAAGATAATCAATGTGAGTCAGATGCACTGAGTAGGGTCTGTACAGGGTCTGGGGGTATTGAGCCAAGTAGATGGTGATATTTATACAATATTGTCATTGATGTCACTGAAGAGAGCCGGTAAGAGACTGTTCTTTTTGTAGTAGAGATCTACATCTGTAAGAAGCATCAATTATTGACTCACTTAAACTGACACCCGCCATGTTCCTCTCTCATCCTGTAGGAATACACTGTTGTGAAGAAGACTTCCCCCCACATTCACCATCTGGAGAGGTGAGCGCTGCTGGACAATGTGACATTATACCAGGACACAGTGATCCCATTACTGACCAAGCTCTATCTGGACCTGTGACTGGAGAGGTGAGCACTGCTGGACAATGTGACATTATACCAGGACACAGTGACTCCCTTTACTGACCAAGCTCTATATGGTCCTGTGACTGGAGAGGTGAGCACTGCTGGACAATGTGACATTATACCAGGACACAGTGACCCCATTACTGACCAAGCTCTATCTGGACCTGTGACTGGAGAGGTGAGCTCTGCTGGACAATGTGACATTATACCAGGACACAGTGATCCCATTACTGACCAAGCTCTATCTGGACCTGTGACTGGAGAGGTGAGCACTGCTGGACAATGTGACATTATACCAGGACACAGTGACTCCCTTTACTGACCAAGCTCTATATGGTCCTGTGACTGGAGAGGTGAGCACTGCTGGACAATGTGACATTATACCAGGACACAGTGACTCCCATTACTGACCAAGCTCTATCTGGACCTGTGACTGGAGAGGTGAGCACTGCTGGACAATGTGACATTATACCAGGACACAGTGACCCCATTACTGACCAAGCTCTATCTGGACCTGTGACTGGAAAGGTGAGCACTGCTGGACAATGTGACATTATACCAGGACACAGTGACCCCATTACTGACCAAGCTCTATCTGGTCCTGTGACTGGAGAGGTGAGCACTGCTGGACAATGTGACATTATACCAGGACACAGTGACCCCCTTTACTGACCAAGCTCTATCTGGACCTGAGACTGGAGAGGTGAGCACTGCTCGACAATGTGACATTATACCAGGACACAGGGAGTCCATTACTGACCAAGCTCTATCTGGTCCTGTGACTGGAGAGGTGAGCACTGCTGGACAATGTGACATTATACCAGGACACAGTGACCCCCTTACTGACCAAGCTCTATCTGGACCTGTGACTGGAGAGGTGAGCACTGCTGGACAATGTGACATTATACCAGGACACAGTGACTCCCATTACTGACCAAGCTCTATCTGGTCCTGCGACTGGAGAGGTGAGCACTGCTGGACAATGTGACGTTATACCAGGACACAGTGACCCCCTTACTGACCAAGCTCTATCTGGACCTGTGACTGGAGAGGTGAGCACTGCTGGACAATGTGACATTATACCAGGACACAGTGACTCCCATTACTGACCAAGCTCTATCTGGTCCTGTGACTGGAGAGGTGAGCGCTGCTGGACAATGTGACATTATACCAGGACACAGTGACCCCATTACTGACCAAGCTCTATCTGGTCCTGCGACTGGAGAGGTGAGCACTGCTGGACAATGTGACATTATACCAGGACACAGTGACTCCCATTACTGACCAAGCTCTATCTGGTCCTGTGACTGGAGAGGTGAGCACTGCTGGACAATGTGACATTATACCAGGACACAGTGACTCCCATTACTGACCAAGCTCTATCTGGTCCTGCGACTGGAGAGGTGAGCACTGCTGGACAATGTGACATTATACCAGGACACAGTGACTCCCTTTACTGACCAAGCTCTATATGGTCCTGTGACTGGAGAGGTGAGCACTGCTGGACAATGTGACATTATACCAGGACACAGTGACCCCATTACTGACCAAGCTCTTTCTGGACCTGTGACTGGAGAGGTGAGCACTGCTGGACAATGTGACTTTATACCAGGACACAGTGACTCCCTTTACTGACCAAGCTCTATCTGGTCCTGTGACTGGAGAGGTGAGCGCTGCTGGACAATGTGACATTATACCAGGACACAGTGACTCCATTACTGACCAAGCTCTATCTGGACCTGTGACTGGAGAGGTGAGCACTGCTGGACAATGTGACTTTATACCAGGACACAGTGACTCCCTTTACTGACCAAGCTCTATCTGGTCCTGTGACTGGAGAGGTGAGCGCTGCTGGACAATGTGACATTATACCAGGACACAGTGACCCCATTACTGACCAAGCTCTATCTGGTCCTGTGACTGGAGAGGTGAGCGCTGCTGGACAATGTGACATTATACCAGGACACAGTGACCCCCATTACTGACCAAGCTCTATCTGGACATGAGTACATGGGTAAGGAAGCTGTTGCTTCAAATCCATAACTTCTGCATCTTCAAGGAGAGCAACCTCCAGGTTACCAAACATGCATTAATACTAACTAATATAGACATTATTACATACGCTGAATACCCTTAGAGCAGAGTAGTAGGGATACATGTCCAAATGGATCCAAGGATACATGAGATAGTCATATGGATTTTGAATATGAAGACTAAGGTTACTTTAGATACATATGAGATTGGGCAACGTAAATGGTCCTATAGGGTTGTAAACATCTATATTGCATTTTCATCTTCTCTTGTGTTTCCCAGTGTGATACAGATGGACATAACGAGACTTTAGGAACCTCATCACACAGGAGATTAGGTAACAAAATGTTTTCTATCAGCCAGAAATCACAGTATCAAAACTAGACATAGAAGTAGTAGTTGGGTGGGCCTATAGTACTGCAATGTGTGAGTTATATGCTTCTCAAGCCTAGTAGTGCTTCTAATTAGATGGGTGGAGTGCCGTCTTAAATCACGCTGGAGAGAGCACTGGGTTATGATGGTGGTTCTACATCTTCTTCTCATGCACCACAAGTAGTTGTGATTAGTCCAGTAAGACTTGCCTGGTTGGGATCTCTTACACCTCGGGGTCTTCATTGATCCATAGATTATTCTGCTTGAAAGGACTTGTGTTTTGTAGAAAATGGGCAGAACCATCAAAGAGCTCAAATCATTAATGAAGAGACGGCAGAAACGGTTAGATAAATCGAGATGTTTATGAAGATACAGATGGGATGGAGAACTTTCCTAGTTATGATTATACACATAAATACATTTATTTAGATGATGCCAACATGAAAATCACAAACTACGTATACAAATATAATAATGAGACCTGTATCTGATGTATGTGGGCAGATATATGTGCAGGTGAGTGATAAACCTGATCATTATCTACATGGACCAGTGAATACAATCACTACGTGCTCTGCCAGAACTGTCAAATATTTAGTACTTGGCTGATTCTAATTATAATTCTCTATTGGAATTACCAGGTCTCCAAAGTGATAATGTAGACCCTGTTAGTGAGGACGGAGAGGATGAGATGGATGAGAAGGATATCCTGCCGGGGACGATCCAATCAGAACCATAACCCAGCTCAGGGCAAATGTGATTTCATACTCAATGACACAATATCTGGTCTTCTGACCATACAAAGTAATAGCAATTTTCTCTCTTTGTGCTTATTTTAACTGAATTTAAATAGTTTTTAAGACACAAACACTAGACTGATTAATATTGAATATTTAAATTGGTGAAATTCAATGCCACTTTTTATCTCTATCTGTGTAGGACCTTTCGATGTGAAGCCTCCGGTTGTCCCAAAGGTAGAACAAGAAGAGCTGAATATTAGAGATCAGCAGCCGGTGAAGGAGGAGGAGAGTCCTGTAAAAGTCAGGGTAGGTGAGGAAGTAATACAAAATAAGAAAGGTAACAATACATTATTTAAAGACACTGTCACCCAAAGAACACATATAATTTATTTGAAAACACATTAAAAACTGTCTTTACATTTCAATAGCTGTTTATTTATATAATAAAGCATTCCTGAGATATACAACATTGTTTGTACAGCTCTTGTGTGCTAATGTGCAGTTCAGTATAGTAATGTATGGCTCAGACTGCTTGATAAGGGTGGGGGGCAATAACATATTATAATTGTCGAACTACAAGACGTCGTCACACTTTGCGTGGTGCGTATGACTTAGGCTTGCGAGCCTCGTGAGGTGAGCCGTTAACTCGGAGCACTTAGGCGATGAGCACCAAAGGCATAGCGAGGCGAGCAGTGGAGGCAATGAAACACACGGGACTTAGCCTACAAACACTTAGGAAACGCGGGATCGCCTTACCGCCTTATTAAATTGCAATTTGGCCAATTGAATAGGGCTCTATATAAGCACATAGCATCTTTTTTTAAAATACGTTTTTAGTTACTGAAGACCTTGCTTATGTCTGGAAGATCAGTAACTAAACACTTCTGTAAAACAATATCCTATGTGCTTATATAGAGCCATATTCAATTGCCCTATTCGCAATTTAATAAGGTTGTTAGGCTGCAAGCAGTTGACGACGGCGGACTTAGAAAAAAAAACATTACGAGACGCAGGACTAAGAAAAAAAAAAATACGTGACACGGGACCTAGAAAAAAAAAATACGAGGTAGGAAAAATAGTTTAACGGCCGAACCGTAAAAAAACAAAATACACGAAAAACACAAAAAAAACAGCACACACAGCACGGGGGAAGAGTCAGGACGTCTGGGAGTGAGGTGGAACGCAAATTTAAGTCAATTTTAAAGAGTTTCGGCATTCAAAAATCACCTAAGTGAAAAAAAAAAATGGCTGCCAAAAAAATGAAAACGAGGCAACACGACCCTGGACTGCGCAACACACCACCAACCGCGTACCACTTTCACACAGGAACGTACGAGGTACAAAATAGACTACTACAAAGTTCGCCAAATACTCGTGAACCGTGTAGCACATTCACAAACGACCCTGCTTTACAATCCGAACTTGCACATCACAACATTACGCATCTACAGTAGCGCTTTACACAAATAAACCAACGCTTTGCCCTCGCGCACGCAGCCTACTTCTAATGCACTGTTGGGACATTCATAAAAATATCTCCTCGGGCCAGCAACAACTGGACATTAGATGCTTCGGGAAAATGAAAAAAGATTGTTAGCTCTTCAGCCTATTGATTGATTGGTATATTAATTACAAATAGGTAAAGTATATTAATTCATTAAGTACATAATTAATTGCTTATTATTTACAAAAATATAGACATATGTATCTGTCTTTCTGATGAGCGCAGAGGCTGCTCAGAGGAGCAAAAGTACACCAGAGGAGAGGCTTGCGATGAGCGCCGAAGGTCCTCACAGTACAAAAACCTTCACATTGTGTGGCAAACAGCATTGACATGGCGTCAAATTGTATTGACCGTCATTTTTGACGGGCATGTCGCTAGTAGAATATAATACTTGATAATCTTTACTAATATCAGTCTATAACAGGCGCTTTCTAACACATCCACGCAGCAAATGTGCAGAATAAATGTAAAAATATTATTGTTGGATCAATTAAATCAATTTGCCATTTTTCATATAGAGATTTTTACATTAGTCATAAACCGATAATTACCAAAACGATGAATCTCAGTCTATGGATATGTGTGTAAATCTGTACAAACCCAGAGGCGTCTCTCGCTTGTGACTAACAGGACCCCAAGATGGAAATCTATATCTGGAATTTACTAATGAGGAAGGAGAATCATATATTTTCAGTAATGTGTCATCTGTATAAATGTCACAATAAGCCCCCAGCGCAAGGAATTATTTATTATTATTTGCTATTATACTGTGATCTCAGCACCTCTTGCACCCAGACGCTCTCTATGGACTCTACACATACATCACCCACTTACCTCACTCCCCACATTGGTAATTACATCACCTGTAAGTGACGGCCTCCTGTGTGTTCCCATCATTTAATGGGGCACTCTATGGACTCTACACATACATCACCCACTTACCTCACACCCTATATTAGTAAATACATCACCTGTAAGTGACGGCCTCCTGTTTGTTCCCATAATCCAATGGGGCACTCTATGGACTCTACACATACATCACCCACTTACCTCACTCCCTATATTGGTAAATACATCACCTGTAAGTGACTGAGTCCTGTGTGTTCCCATCATCCAATGGGGCACTCTATGGACTCCACACATACATCACCCACTTCCCTCACTCCCTATATTGGTAAATACATCACCTGTAAGTGTCTGCCTCCGGTATGCTCCCATCATCCAATGGGGCACTCTATGGACTCTACACATACATCACCCACTTCCCTCACTCCCTATATTGGTAATTACATCACCTGTAAGTGCCGGTCTCATGTGTGCTCCCATCATCCAATGGGGCACTCTATGGACTCTACAGATACATCACCCACTTACCTCACTCTCTATATTGGTAAATACATCACCTGTAAGTGCTGGCCTCCTGTGTGCTCCTATCATCCAATGGGGCACTCTATGGACTCTACACATACATCACCCACTTACCTCACTCCCTATATTGGTAAATACATCACCTGTAAGTGCTGGCCTCCTGTGTGCTCCCATCATCCAATGGGGCACTCTATGGACTCTACACATACATCACCCACTTACCTCACTCCCTATATTGGTAAATACATCACCTGTAAGTGCTGGCCTCCTGTGTGCTCCCATCATCCAATGGGGCTCTCTATGGACTCTACACATACATCACCCACTTACCTCACTTCCTATATTGGTAAATACATCACCTGTAAGTGCTGGCCTCCTGTGTGCTCCCATCATCCAATGGGGCACTCTATGGACTCTACACATACATCACCCACTTCCCTCACTCCCTATATTGGTAAATACATCACCTGTAAGTGCTGGCCTCCTGTGTGCTCCCATCATCCAATGGGGCACTCTATGGACTCTACACATACATCACCCACTTACCTCACTCCCTATATTGGTAAATACATCACCTGTAAGTGCTGGCCTCCTGTGTGCTCCCATCATCCAATGGGGCACTCTATGGACTCTACACATACATCACCCACTTACCTCACTTCCTATATTGGTAAATACATCACCTGTAAGTGCTGGCCTCCTGTGTGCTCCCATCATCCAATGGGGCACTCTATGGACTCTACACATACATCACCCACTTACCTCACTCCCTATATTGGTAAATACATCACCTGTAAGTGCTGGCCTCCTGTGTGCTCCCATCATCCAATGGGGCACTCTATGGACTCTACATATACATCACCCACTTACCTCACTCCATATATTGGTAAATACATCACCTGTAAGTGCTGGCCTCCTGTGTGCTCCCATCATCCAATGGGGCACTCTATGGACTCTACACATACATCACCCACTTCCCTCACTCCCTATATTGGTAAATACATCACCTGTAAGTGTCGGCCTCCTGTGTGCTCCCATCATCCAATGGGGCACTCTATGGACTCTACACATACATCACCCACTTCCCTCACTCCCTATATTGGTAAATACATTGCCTGTAAGTGTCGGCCTCCTGTGTGCTCCCATCATCCAATGGGGCACTCTATGGACTCTACACATCCATCCCCCACTTACCTCACTCCCTATATTGGTAATTACATCACCTGTAAGTGCCGGCCTCCTGTGTGCTCCCATCATCCAATGGGGCACTCTATGGACTCTACACATACATCACCCACTTACCTCACTCCCTATATTGGTAATTACATCACCTGTAAGTGCCGGTCTCCTGTGTGCTCCCATCATCCAATGGGGCACTCTATGGACTCTGCACATACATCACCCACTTCCCTCACTCCCTATATTGGTAAATACATCACCTATAAGTGTCTGCCTCCGGTATGCTCCCATCATCCAATGGGGCACTCTATGGACTCTACACATCCATCCCCCACTTACCTCACTCCCTATATTGGTAATTACATCACCTGTAAGTGCCGGCCTCCTGTGTGCTCCCATCATCCAATGGGGCACTCTATGGACTCTACACATACATCACCCACTTACCTCACTCCCTATATTGGTAAATACATCACCTGTAAGTGCTGGCTTCCTGTGTGCTCCCATCATCCAATGGGGCACTCTGTGGACTCTACACATACATCACCCACTTACCTCACTCCATATATTGGTAAATACATCACCTGTAAGTGCTGGCCTCCTGTGTGCTCCCATCATCCAATGGGGCACTCTATGGACTCTACACATACATCACCCACTTCCCTCACTCCTTATATTGCTAAATACATCACCTGTAAGTGTCAGCCTCCTGTGTGCTCCCATCATCCAATGGGGCACTCTATGGACTCTACACATACATCACCCACTTCCCTCACTCCCTATATTGGTAAATACATTGCCTGTAAGTGTCGGCCTCCTGTGTGCTCCCATCATCCAATGGGGCACTCTATGGACTCTACACATCCATCCCCCACTTACCTCACTCCCTATATTGGTAATTACATCACCTGTAAGTGCCGGCCTCCTGTGTGCTCCCATCATCCAATGGGGCACTCTATGGACTCTACACATACATCACCCACTTCCCTCACTCCCTATATTGGTAAATACATTGCCTGTAAGTGTCGGCCTCCTGTGTGCTCCCATCATCCAATGGGGCACTCTATGGACTCTACACATACATCACCCACTTCCCTCACTCCCTATATTGGTAATTACATCACCTGTAAGTGCCGGCCTCCTGTGTGCTCCCATCATCCAATGGGGCACTCTATGGACTCTACACATACATCACCCACTTACCTCACTCCCTATATTGGTAATTACATCACCTGTAAGTGCCGGTCTCCTGTGTGCTCCCATCATCCAATGGGGCACTCTATGGACTCTACACATACATCACCCACTTACCTCACTTCCTATATTGGTAAATACATCACCTGTAAGTGCTGACCTCCTGTGTGCTCCCATCATCCAATGGGGCACTCTATGGACTCTACACATACATCACCCACTTACCTCACTCCCTATATTGGTAAATACATCACCTGTAAGTGCTGGCCTCCTGTGTGCTCCAATCATCCAATGGGGCACTCTATGGACTCTACACATACATCACCCACTTACCTCACTCCCTATATTGGTAAATACATCACCTGTAAGTGCTGGCCTCCTGTGTGCTCCCATCATCCAATGGGGCACTCTATGGACTCTACACATACATCACCCACTTACCTCACTTCCTATATTGGTAAATACATCACCTGTAAGTGCTGGCCTCCTGTGTGCTCCCATCATCCAATGGGGCACTCTATGGACTCTACACATACATCACCCACTTACCTCACTCCCTATATTGGTAAATACATCACCTGTAAGTGCTGGCCTCCTGTGTGCTCCCATCATCCAATGGGGCACTCTATGGACTCTACACATACATCACCCACTTACCTCACTCCATATATTGGTAAATACATCACCTGTAAGTGCTGGCCTCCTGTGTGCTCCCATCATCCAATGGGGCACTCTATGGACTCTACACATACATCACCCACTTCCCTCACTCCCTATATTGGTAAATACATCACCTGTAAGTGTCGGCCTCCTGTGTGCTCCCATCATCCAATGGGGCACTCTATGGACTCTACACATACATCACCCACTTCCCTCACTCCCTATATTGGTAATTACATCACCTGTAAGTGCCGGTCTCCTGTGTGCTCCCATCATCCAATGGGGCACTCTATGGACTCTACACATACATCACCCACTTACCTCACTCCCTATATTGGTAAATACATCACCTGTAAGTGCTGGCCTCCTGTGTGCTCCCATCATCGAATGGGGCACTCTATGGACTCTACACATACATCACCCACTTACCTCACTCCCTATATTGGTAAATACATCACCTGTAAGTGCTGGCCTCCTGTGTGCTCCCATCATCCAATGGGGCACTCTATGGACTCTACACATACATCACCCACTTACCTCACTCCCTATATTGGTAAATACATCACCTGTAAGTGCTGGCCTCCTGTGTGCTCCCATCATCCAATGGGGCACTCTATGGACTCTACACATACATCACCCACTTACCTCACTCCCTATATTGGTAAATACATCACCTGTAAGTGCTGGCCTCCTGTGTGCTCCCATCATCCAATGGGGCTCTCTATGGACTCTACACATACATCACCCACTCACTCCCTATTTTGGTAAATACATCACCTGTAAGTGACGGAGTCCTGTGTGTTCCCATCATCCAATGGGGCACTCTATGGACTCCACACATACATCACCCACTTACCTCACTCCCTATATTGGTAAATACATCACCTGTAAGTGCTGGCCTCCTGTGTGCTCCCATCATCCAATGGGGCACTCTATGGACTCTACACATACATCACCCACTTACCTCACTTCCTATATTGGTAAATACATCACCTGTAAGTGCTAGCCTCCTGTCTGCTCCCATCATCCAATTGGGCACTCTATGGACTCTACACATACATCACCCACTTCCCTCACTCCCTATATTGGTAAATACATCACCTGTAAGTGTCGGCCTCCTGTGTGCTCCCATCATCCAATGGGGCACTCTATGGACTCTACACATACATCACCCACTTCCCTCACTCCCTATATTGGTAAATACATTGCCTGTAAGTGTCGGCCTCCTGTGTGCTCCCATCATCAATGGGGCACTCTATGGACTCTACACATCCATCCCCCACTTACCTCACTCCCTATATTGGTAATTACATCACCTGTAAGTGCCGGCCTCCTCTGTGCTCCCATCATCCAATGGGGCACTCTATGGACTCTACACATACATCACCCACTTACCTCACTCCCTATATTGGTAATTACATCACCTGTAAGTGCCGGTCTCCTGTGTGCTCCCATCATCCAATGGGGCACTCTATGGACTCTACACATACATCACCCACTTCCCTCACTCCCTATATTGGTAAATACATCACCTGTAAGTGTCTGCCTCCGGTATGCTCCCATCATCCAATGGGGCACTCTATGGACTCTACACATACATCACCCACTTCCCTCACTCCTTATACTGGTAAATACATTGCCTGTAAGTGTCGGCCTCCTGTGTGCTCCCATCATCCAATGGGGCTGTTACGGTACAAAGACCTATATGTCCTAGCATTTGGGTAGTGCGCGCTGGGCAGCCTGGATAGTAAGTCTGACGATCTTTACTACCAGCATGTCCTTTGGTCAATAATACATCTTTACTCAAGTTGTGATGAAAATTAAGAACACTTTATTGAATCGGTTCAGCTTATTTAAAACCTTGCCCAACACATTATAGGGAGTGGCTACCTTTAGCCAAATCCCCATCCCCCCTGGGCCAATGGAGTAACTCTTACAATCAGTTAATTACCTCTGTCTAATCAGACGGGGCTAATCTGTGGGAACTTTTAGTGTCCGCCCCCGGGGCCGCCTTTAGGGGCGTCAACCTAATTCATTCTTGCCCAGGTAGGAGAAGGAAGAACATGCATCTCTCTCTCTCTCTGCCCCTGGTTCTGGGGCAGAGAAACCCTGTAGACAGGCCATATAGTTGGTGCCTGTATGTCTGCCCTTCTGCAGTGCATGTTAGATAACCTTTGCCCTCCAAACATCTGGCAACAGTCACTCCCCGCTCATAGATGGGGCTGGTACTAATCTGTAACACATATTCATATTTGTCCCCATAACTCACCGGTCATGCCACTCACATACCACTCACCCATCACATTGACTCTATCACCTGATTATCAGTAAAATGATTATAAACATCATGCATGGGGGGACATTGTAAGGGATTTATCCATGTCTAGGGGTACATACACATTTAATACTTATACTATACAGATGGATCTGTCACACGGCTCCCTCCATGTGGGACACTCCGGCAGACCCGGTTTGACCCTTTGGCGGGTCAACTTGGGGATGACCGGACTAGGAGGTGGTAGGGATGTCAGTTTGCCGGGACAATCCATCAGCATTCCCGTTCTGCTTACCGGGTCGGTAGCTGATGGTGAAGTTATAAGATTGTAGGGCTAAACTCCACCGCAGCAGTCTACCATTGTCGGGTGCACGTTGAACAGTATGTGTGATTGCAGTTGGATAAGATCCGGAACCTTCTCTCGGATGGTGATGGAGGTTCTTGAGAGTAGTAAACAGCCCCACCACCACAGGGTTTCACATGGTCATACCTGCAATGGGTGCCATAAGCACACTGTCCTTTCTGATAAAACCGACAGATTGTTGATGGTTTACTTGTCGCCAAGTCATGTGAGAACATACATCTACTTCCTTCTCTGCAAACTCCATGCATAAAATACCTGCAGGTCACGTGCTTGGTGCTCATCCTGCGGTCTCGCGCTCGGTCGGCCCTTCGTGTTCTTGTTGGTATGGTCGCTCCCGCTGTATCCGCCTCTTTGGCTCCTCCCGTCCACGAGCTACACCCTCCTCTGTCCAGTTCCCTCCCGTACCTCTCTGGGGTATCCCGGTGGGCAGCTTGGACGGGGTCTGCCTCGTGCAGGACGCCCCAACATTCCTCCTCCTCTACGCAGTGGGAAGCAGGTGGAGGGTTGCGCTGGTTTCCACTGGTGGGCCTCCTCCAAGACTGGGCCTGGTTAGCGGTATTCAGCGGGCACTCCGGTCGTTTGTGCCCCAGCTGCTTGCACCCAAAACACCGGATGGCGTTGAGTAGTCCCGTGAATTAGGCCGGGGCGGCTGAGGGTAGTTATTAGCTGGAGGGGGTGCTGCTGGCCGGTACTCCACTCTGGCAGGAGTCTTAACAATAGCACTGTACAGTTTACGGGCATCCGTGTACTCATCAGCCAGGCGGGCTGCTTCATGCAGGGTGGAGGGTTTACGGTCCCTTACCCACTCTCTGACGCCTGGGGATAATTTCTCAAAACAATGTTCCAGCAGGAACATCTGCAGCACCTCTTCCCCCGGATACGGCTTGACACCCCGCCATCCAGTGAGCGGCTGTGCGGTGTACTTTACATGCCCATTCGACGTAGGAATCCCCAGTTAGTTTGGCAGTGTCTCTGAACCGCCTCCGGTATGCCTCCGGTGTAACAGCATACCTGGAGAGCAAAGCTTCCTTTACAGCCACATAATCCCCGATCTCCTCATCAGGAATGGCCCGAAAGGCGTCACTGGCCCGGCCGGATAGCTTTCCAGACAATATAGTAACCCAGTCTTCTACGGGTACCTTGTGTAACGCACATTGCCGCTCAAAATCAGCAAGGTACCCATCAATCTCCCCTTCTGTTTCAATGAAGGATTTAAAAGCTGCAAACTGTACCTTCCTTTTCTCCACCGGGGATGCTAGAACTTGAGCTGCCGCAGCACCGCTTTGGCGTCGCAGGTTGGCATCCACAGCGTCCATGACCCGGCTGATGATCTCTGGAGACGGGTTGGGACCATAATGAGCCAGTCTGATTTTTACCGCCCGGTCAAAGCTTGCTGGGCCCATTGGTTCCTTCATCCATTTCATTTAGCATTGCAATAATCTCCCCTTTTTTGAGATTACTGGCTTGTCTGCCTCTTTGTTCCAGTAGGTCTTTAGTGTAGCTCTTTTCAGCCCTTGGTATTGTATTTCCATTAATCTTGGATATAGTTGTCTCTTTGGGCGATGAGGTTCATTCCGTCACTTGCCACCAGTGTTACGGTACCCCCAGACATAGAAGGGGGCACCCAGGCCTTTTTAGCCGATCCGCCCGTCCAGTGCTATAGGGACAGCTACTGCAGGACACCCATTCCCCCAAGCACGAGACACACGCTCTGTGGTTGAGGGTCAAGCAGTGAACTCTCTTCTTTATTAAAAACCAAGACATATATAAAAAACCATTTCCACATACACCGTAGGGGCAGTGACTACCTTTGGTCAACCCCTAATTACCTATGGCCAATCAGACAGGGTAGGAACCATGAGACTCCTCCCATGGGCCACCCCCCAGGCATGGCTACCATGCTCATTCTCACCCAGACTGTCCTCATGGAAACTTCCTGTTTGCTCCTGAACTATGCCCCTGGGGAAACCCCATACACTGGCCCTTTGTTCAAGTCCTGGCGACACCCTGTGTTTACCTAATGGGGGATGGTCAGAATCTGTAACACATATCTACACATTTTTCATAACTTTAAAAGTATGCATCACATTCACATAAAACATACATTTTCAGAATCAGCATACTCCAAATACAAACATGTGTCAAAATGATACAAATTGGTCCAGTGGTTCAAAAGTTAGATCACAGTCCTTTCTGACCAAATGAAGCATGGCTTCTATGTCTTTGTAGGAGGAAGTCAACATGGGCCGTAGTCAAACGGCAGAATGTGTGCCTCCAAGCTTCTCCAATTCGCAGTGACGAGACTGATCTCGTCACAGGGGCACTCTATGGACTCTACACATCCATCCCCCACTTACCTCACTCCCTATATTGGTAATTATATCACCTGTAAGTGCCGGCCTCCTGTGTGCTCCCATCATCCAATGGGGCACTCTATGGACTCTACACATACATCACCCACTTACCTCACTCCCTATATTGGTAATTACATCACCTGTAAGTGCCGGTCTCCTGTGTGCTCCCATCATCCAATGGGGCACTCTATGGACTCTACACATACATCACCCACTTACCTCACTCCCTATATTGGTAAATACATCACCTGTAAGTGCTGGCCTCCTGTGTGCTCCCATCATCCAATGGGGCACTCTATGGACTCTACACATACATCACCCACTTACCTCACTCCCTATATTGGTAAATACATCACCTGTAAGTGCTGGCCTCCTGTGTGCTCCCATCATCCAATGGGGCTCTCTATGGACTCTACACATACATCACCCACTCACTCCCTATATTGGTAAATACATCACTTGTAAGTGACGGAGTCCTGTGTGTTCCCATCATCCAATGGGGCACTCTATGGACTCCACACATACATCACCCACTTCCCTCACTCCCTAAATTGGTAATTACATCACCTGTAAGTGCCGGCCTCCTGTGTGCTCCCATCATCCAATGGGGCACTCTATGGACTCTACACATACATCACCCACTTACCTCACTCCCTATATTGGTAATTACATCACCTGTAAGTGCCGGTCTCCTGTGTGCTCCCATCATCCAATGGGGCACTCTATGGACTCTACACATACATCACCCACTTCCCTCACTCCCTATACTGGTAAATACATTGCCTGTAAGTGTCGGCCTCCTGTGTGCTCCCATCATCCAATGGGGCTGTTACGGTACAAAGACCTATATGTCCTAGCATTTGGGTAGTGCGCGCTGGGCAGCCTGGATAGTAAGTCTGACGATCTTTACTACCAGCATGTCCTTTGGTCAATAATACATCTTTACTCAAGTTGTGATGAAAATTAAGAACACTTTATTGAATCGGTTCAGCTTATTTAAAACCTTGCCCAACACATTATAGGGAGTGGCTACCTTTAGCCAAATCCCCATCCCCCCTGGGCCAATGGAGTAACTCTTACAATCAGTTAATTACCTCTGTCTAATCAGACGGGGCTAATCTGTGGGAACTTTTAGTGTCCGCCCCCGGGGCCGCCTTTAGGGGCGTCAACCTAATTCATTCTTGCCCAGGTAGGAGAAGGAAGAACATGCATCTCTCTCTCTCTCTGCCCCTGGTTCTGGGGCAGAGAAACCCTGTAGACAGGCCATATAGTTGGTGCCTGTATGTCTGCCCTTCTGCAGTGCATGTTAGATAACCTTTGCCCTCCAAACATCTGGCAACAGTCACTCCTCGCTCATAGATGGGGCTGGTACTAATCTGTAACACATATTCATATTTGTCCCCATAACTCACCGGTCATGCCACTCACATACCACTCACCCATCACATTGACTCTATCACCTGATTATCATTAAAATGATTATAAACATCATGCATGGGGGGACATTGTAAGGGATTTATCCATGTCTAGGGGTACATACACATTTAATACTTATACTATACAGATGGATCTGTCACACGGCTCCCTTCATGTGGGACACTCCGGCAGACCCGGTTTGACCCTTTGGCGGGTCAACTTGGGGATGACCGGACTAGGAGGTGGTAGTGATGTCAGTTTGCCGGGATAATCCATCAGCATTCCCGTTCTGCTTACCGGGTCGGTAGCTGATGGTGAAGTTATAAGATTGTAGGGCTAAACTCCACCGCAGCAGTCTACCATTGTCGGGTGCACGTTGAACAGTATGTGTGATTGCAGTTGGATAAGATCCGGAACCTTCTCTCGGATGGTGATGGAGGTTCTTGAGAGTAGTAAACAGCCCCACCACCACAGGGTTTCACATGGTCATACCTGCAATGGGTGCCATAAGCACACTGTCCTTTCTGATAAAACCGACAGATTGTTGATGGTTTACTTGTCGCCAAGTCATGTGAGAACATACATCTACTTCCTTCTCTGCAAACTCCATGCATAAAATACCTGCAGGTCACGTGCTTGGTGCTCATCCTGCGGTCTCGCGCTCGGTCGGCCCTTCGTGTTCTTGTTGGTATGGTCGCTCCCGCTGTATCCGCCTCTTTGGCTCCTCCCGTCCACGAGCTACACCCTCCTCTGTCCAGTTCCCTCCCGTACCTCTCTGGGGTATCCCGGTGGGCAGCTTGGACGGGGTCTGCCTCGTGCAGGACGCCCCAAAATTCCTCCTCCTCTACGCAGTGGGAAGCAGGTGGAGGGTTGCGCTGGTTTCCACTGGTGGGCCTCCTCCAAGACTGGGCCTGGTTAGCGGTATTCAGCGTGCAATCCGGTCGTTTGTGCCCCAGCTGCTTGCACCCAAAACACCGGATGGGCGTTGAGTAGTCCCGTGAATTAGGCCAGGGCAGCTGAGGGTAGTTATTAGCTGGAGGGGGTGCTGCTGGCCGGTACTCCACTCTGGCAGGAGTCTTAACAATAGCACTGTACAGTTTACGGGCATCCGTGTACTCATCAGCCAGGCGGGCTGCTTCATGCAGGGTGGAGGGTTTACGGTCCCTTACCCACTCTCTGACGCCTGGGGATAATTTCTCAAAACAATGTTCCAGCAGGAACATCTGCAGCACCTCTTCCCCCGGATACGGCTTGACACCCCGCCATCCAGTGAGCGGCTGTGCGGTGTACTTTACATGCCCATTCGACGTAGGAATCCCCAGTTAGTTTGGCAGTGTCTCTGAACCGCCTCCGGTATGCCTCCGGTGTAACAGCATACCTGGAGAGCAAAGCTTCCTTTACAGCCACATAATCCCCGATCTCCTCATCAGGAATGGCCCGAAAGGCGTCACTGGCCCGGCCGGATAGCTTTCCAGACAATATAGTAACCCAGTCTTCTACGGGTACCTTGTGTAGCGCACATTGCCGCTCAAAATCAGCAAGGTACCCATCAATCTCCCCTTCTGTTTCAATGAAGGATTTAAAAGCTGCAAACTGTACCTTCCTTTTCTCCACCGGGGATGCTAGAACTTGAGCTGCCGCAGCACCGCTTTGGCGTCGCAGGTTGGCATCCACAGCGTCCATGACCCGGCTGATGATCTCTGGAGACGGGTTGGGACCATAATGAGCCAGTCTGATTCTTACCGCCCGGTCAAAGCTTGCCTCTTCGTGGGTTCTGTCAGCTGTGCTGGGCCCATTGGTTCCTTCATCCATTTCATTTAGCATTGCAATAATCTCCCCTTTTTTGAGATTACTGGCTTGTCTGCCTCTTTGTTCCAGTAGGTCTTTAGTGTAGCTCTTTTCAGCCCTTGGTATTGTATTTCCATTAATCTTGGATATAGTTGTCTCTTTGGGCGATGAGGTTCATTCCGTCACTTGCCACCAGTGTTACGGTACCCCCAGACATAGAAGGGGGCACCCAGGCCTTTTTAGCCGATCCGCCCGTCCAGTGCTATAGGGACAGCTACTGTAGGACACCCATTCCCCCAAGCACGAGACACACGCTCTGTGGTTGAGGGTCAAGCAGTGAACTCTCTTCTTTATTAAAAACCAAGACATATATAAAAAACCATTTCCACATACACCGTAGGGGCAGTGACTACCTTTGGTCAACCCCTAATTACCTATGGCCAATCAGACAGGGTAGGAACCATGAGACTCCTCCCATGGGCCACCCCCCAGGCATGGCTACCATGCTCATTCTCACCCAGACTGTCCTCATGGAAACTTCCTGTTTGCTCCTGAACTATGCCCCTGGGGAAACCCCATACACTGGCCCTTTGTTCAAGTCCTGGCGACACCCTGTGTTTACCTAATGGGGGATGGTCAGAATCTGTAACACATATCTACACATTTTTCATAACTTTAAAAGTATGCATCACATTCACATAAAACATACATTTTCAGAATCAGCATACTCCAAATACAAACATGTGTCAAAATGATACAAATTGGTCCAGTGGTTCAAAAGTTAGATCACAGTCCTTTCTGACCAAATGAAGCATGGCTTCTATGTCTTTGTAGGAGGAAGTCAACATGGGCCGTAGTCAAACGGCAGAATGTGTGCCTCCAAGCTTCTCCAATTCGCAGTGACGAGACTGATCTCGTCACAGGGGCACTCTATGGACTCTACACATCCATCCCCCACTTACCTCACTCCCTATATTGGTAATTATATCACCTGTAAGTGCCGGCCTCCTGTGTGCTCCCATCATCCAATGGGGCACTCTATGGACTCTACACATACATCACCCACTTACCTCACTCCCTATATTGGTAATTACATCACCTGTAAGTGCCGGTCTCCTGTGTGATCCCATCATCCAATGGGGCACTCTATGGACTCTACACATACATCACCCACTTACCTCACTCCCTATATTGGTAAATACATCACCTGTAAGTGCTGGCCTCCTGTGTGCTCCCATCATCCAATGGGGCACTCTATGGACTCTACACATACATCACCCACTTACCTCACTCCCTATATTGGTAAATACATCACCTGTAAGTGCTGGCCTCCTGTGTGCTCCCATCATCCAATGGGGCTCTCTATGGACTCTACACATACATCACCCACTCACTCCCTATATTGGTAAATACATCACTTGTAAGTGACGGAGTCCTGTGTGTTCCCATCATCCAATGGGGCACTCTATGGACTCCACACATATATCACCCACTTCCCTCACTCCCTATATTGGTAATTACATCACCTGTAAGTGCCGGCCTCCTGTGTGCTCCCATCATCCAATGGGGCACTCTATGGACTCTACACATACATCACCCACTTACCTCACTCCCTATATTGGTAATTACATCACCTGTAAGTGCCGGTCTCCTGTGTGCTCCCATCATCCAATGGGGCACTCTATGGACTCTACACATACATCACCCACTTCCCTCACTCCCTATACTGGTAAATACATTGCCTGTAAGTGTCGGCCTCCTGTGTGCTCCCATCATCCAATGGGGCTGTTACGGTACAAAGACCTATATGTCCTAGCATTTGGGTAGTGCGCGCTGGGCAGCCTGGATAGTAAGTCTGACGATCTTTACTACCAGCATGTCCTTTGGTCAATAATACATCTTTACTCAAGTTGTGATGAAAATTAAGAACACTTTATTGAATCGGTTCAGCTTATTTAAAACCTTGCCCAACACATTATAGGGAGTGGCTACCTTTAGCCAAATCCCCATCCCCCCTGGGCCAATGGAGTAACTCTTACAATCAGTTAATTACCTCTGTCTAATCAGACGGGGCTAATCTGTGGGAACTTTTAGTGTCCGCCCCCGGGGCCGCCTTTAGGGGCGTCAACCTAATTCATTCTTGCCCAGGTAGGAGAAGGAAGAACATGCATCTCTCTCTCTCTCTGCCCCTGGTTCTGGGGCAGAGAAACCCTGTAGACAGGCCATATAGTTGGTGCCTGTATGTCTGCCCTTCTGCAGTGCATGTTAGATAACCTTTGCCCTCCAAACATCTGGCAACAGTCACTCCCCGCTCATAGATGGGGCTGGTACTAATCTGTAACACATATTCATATTTGTCCCCATAACTCACCGGTCATGCCACTCACATACCACTCACCCATCACATTGACTCTATCACCTGATTATCATTAAAATGATTATAAACATCATGCATGGGGGGACATTGTAAGGGATTTATCCATGTCTAGGGGTACATACACATTTAATACTTATACTATACAGATGGATCTGTCACACGGCTCCCTCCATGTGGGACACTCCGGCAGACCCGGTTTGACCCTTTGGCGGGTCAACTTGGGGATGACCGGACTAGGAGGTGGTAGGGATGTCAGTTTGCCGGGATAATCCATCAGCATTCCCGTTCTGCTTACCGGGTCGGTAGCTGATGGTGAAGTTATAAGATTGTAGGGCTAAACTCCACCGCAGCAGTCTACCATTGTCGGGTGCACGTTGAACAGTATGTGTGATTGCAGTTGGATAAGATCCGGAACCTTCTCTCGGATGGTGATGGAGGTTCTTGAGAGTAGTAAACAGCCCCACCACCACAGGGTTTCACATGGTCATACCTGCAATGGGTGCCATAAGCACACTGTCCTTTCTGATAAAACCGACAGATTGTTGATGGTTTACTTGTCGCCAAGTCATGTGAGAACATACATCTACTTCCTTCTCTGCAAACTCCATGCATAAAATACCTGCAGGTCACGTGCTTGGTGCTCATCCTGCGGTCTCGCGCTCGGTCGGCCCTTCGTGTTCTTGTTGGTATGGTCGCTCCCGTTGTATCCGCCTCTTTGGCTCCTCCCGTCCACGAGCTACACCCTCCTCTGTCCAGTTCCCTCCCGTACCTCTCTGGGGTATCCCGGTGGGCAGCTTGGACGGGGTCTGCCTCGTGCAGGACGCCCCAACATTCCTCCTCCTCTACGCAGTGGGAAGCAGGTGGAGGGTTGCGCTGGTTTCCACTGGTGGGCCTCCTCCAAGACTGGGCCTGGTTAGCGGTATTCAGCGGCCACTCCGGTCGTTTGTGCCCCAGCTGCTTGCACCCAAAACACCGGATGGGCGTTGAGTAGTCCCGTGAATTAGGCCGGGGCGGCTGAGGGTAGTTATTAGCTGGAGGGGGTGCTGCTGGCCGGTACTCCACTCTGGCAGGAGTCTTAACAATAGCACTGTACAGTTTACGGGCATCCGTGTACTCATCAGCCAGGCGGGCTGCTTCATGCAGGGTGGAGGGTTTACGGTCCCTTACCCACTCTCTGACGCCTGGGGATAATTTCTCAAAACAATGTTCCAGCAGGAACATCTGCAGCACCTCTTCCCCTGGATACGGCTTGACACCCCGCCATCCAGTGAGCGGCTGTGCGGTGTACTTTACATGCCCATTCGACGTAGGAATCCCCAGTGAGTTTGGCAGTGTCTCTGAACCGCCTCCGGTATGCCTCTGGTGTAACAGCATACCTGGAGAGCAAAGCTTCCTTTACAGCCACATAATCCCCGATCTCCTCATCAGGAATGGCCCGAAAGGCGTCACTGGCCCGGCCGGATAGCTTTCCAGACAATATAGTAACCCAGTCTTCTACGGGTACCTTGTGTAGCGCACATTGCCGCTCAAAATCAGCAAGGTACCCATCAATCTCCCCTTCTGTTTCAATGAAGGATTTAAAAGCTGCAAACTGTACCTTCCTTTTCTCCACCAGGGATGCTAGAACTTGAGCTGCCGCAGCACCGCTTTGGCGTCGCAGGTTGGCATCCACAGCGTCCATGACCCGGCTGATGATCTCTGGAGACGGGTTGGGACCATAATGAGCCAGTCTGATTCTTACCGCCCGGTCAAAGCTTGCCTCTTCGTGGGTTCTGTCAGCTGTGCTGGGCCCATTGGTTCCTTCATCCATTTCATTTAGCATTGCAATAATCTCCCCTTTTTTGAGATTACTGGCTTGTCTGCCTCTTTGTTCCAGTAGGTCTTTAGTGTAGCTCTTTTCAGCCCTTGGTATTGTATTTCCATTAATCTTGGATATAGTTGTCTCTTTGGGCGATGAGGTTCATTCCGTCACTTGCCACCAGTGTTACGGTATCCCCAGACATAGAAGGGGGCACCCAGGCCTTTTTAGCCGATCCGCCCATCCAGTGCTATAGGGACAGCTACTGCAGGACACCCATTCCCCCAAGCACGAGACACACGCTCTGTGGTTGAGGGTCAAGCAGTGAACTCTCTTCTTTATTAAAAACCAAGACATATATAAAAAACCATTTCCACATACACCGTAGGGGCAGTGACTACCTTTGGTCAACCCCTAATTACCTATGGCCAATCAGACAGGGTAGGAACCATGAGACTCCTCCCATGGGCCACCCCCCAGGCATGGCTACCATGCTCATTCTCACCCAGACTGTCCTCATGGAAACTTCCTGTTTGCTCCTGAACTATGCCCCTGGGGAAACCCCATACACTGGCCCTTTGTTCAAGTCCTGGCGACACCCTGTGTTTACCTAATGGGGGATGGTCAGAATCTGTAACACATATCTACACATTTTTCATAACTTTAAAAGTAAGCATCACATTCACATAAAACATACATTTTCAGAATCAGCATACTCCAAATACAAACATGTGTCAAAATGATACAAATTGGTCCAGTGGTTCAAAAGTTAGATCACAGTCCTTTCTGACCAAATGAAGCATGGCTTCTATGTCTTTGTAGGAGGAAGTCAACATGGGCCGTAGTCAAACGGCAGAATGTGTGCCTCCAAGCTTCTCCAATTCGCAGTGACGAGACTGATCTCGTCACAGGGGCACTCTATGGACTCTACACATCCATCCCCCACTTACCTCACTCCCTATATTGGTAATTATATCACCTGTAAGTGCCGGCCTCCTGTGTGCTCCCATCATCCAATGGGGCTCTCTATGGACTCTACACATACATCACCCACTTACCTCACTCCCTATATTGGTAATTACATCACCTGTAAGTGCCGGTCTCCTGTGTGCTCCCATCATCCAATGGGGCACTCTATGGACTCTACACATACATCACCCACTTACCTCACTCCCTATATTGGTAAATACATCACCTGTAAGTGCTGGCCTCCTGTGTGCTCCCATCATCCAATGGGGCACTCTATGGACTCTACACATACATCACCCACTTACCTCACTCCCTATATTGGTAAATACATCACCTGTAAGTGCTGGCCTCCTGTGTGCTCCCATCATCCAATGGGTCTCTCTATGGACTCTACACATACATTACCCACTCACTCCCTATATTGGTAAATACATCACTTGTAAGTGACGGAGTCCTGTGTGTTCCCATCATCCAATGGGGCACTCTATGGACTCCACACATACATCACCCACTTCCCTCACTCCCTATATTGGTAATTACATCACCTGTAAGTGCCGGCCTCCTGTGTGCTCCCATCATCCAATGGGGCACTCTATGGACTCTACACATACATCACCCACTTACCTCACTCCCTATATTGGTAAATACATCACCTGTAAGTGCTGGCCTCCTGTGTGCTCCCATCATCCAATGGGGCTCTCTATGGACTCTACACATACATTACCCACTCACTCCCTATATTGGTAAATACATCACTTGTAAGTGACGGAGTCCTGTGTGTTCCCATCATCCAATGGGGCACTCTATGGACTCCACACATACATCACCCACTTCCCTCACTCCCTATATTGGTAATTACATCACCTGTAAGTGCCGGTCTCCTGTGTGCTCCCATCATCCAATGGGGCACTCTATGGACTCTACACATACATCACCCACTTACCTCACTCCCTATATTGGTAAATACATCACCTGTAAGTGCTGGCCTCCTGTGTGCTCCCATCATCCAATGGGGCACTCTATGGACTCTACACATACATCACCCACTTACCTCACTCCCTATATTGGTAAATACATCACCTGTAAGTGCTGGCCTCCTGTGTGCTCCCATCATCCAATGGGGCTCTCTATGGACTCTACACATACATCACCCACTCACTCCCTATATTGGTAAATACATCACCTGTAAGTGACGGAGTCCTGTGTGCTCCCATCATCCAATGGGGCACTCTGTGGACTCTACACATACATCACCCACTTACCTCACTCCCTATATTGGTAATTACATCACCTGTAAGTGCCGGTCTCCTGTGTGCTCCCATCATCCAATGGGGCACTCTATGGACTCTACACATACATCACCCACTTACCTCACTCTCTCTGTCGGAAAATACATCACCAGTAAGTGAGGGAAAAAAGTATTTGATCCCCTGATGATTTTGAACAAAGAAATGATCAGTCTATAATTTTAATGGTAGGTGCAGACATGCTCAGTGATCACCTGAAGTCTGCCCTACTGTGGGAAGTCACATGATGTCAGACACTTTTATTTCCTTTAGATTTCTGTCCCTTCATTCACTTATTGTTTTAGCTACATCCCAGGTGATATTTCCCCCAGCCCCAGAGATTTGCCCCTACCCCAGAAAATTGCCCCCGCAGCCTTAGAGAATTGCCCCCCAGCTCCAGAGAATTGCCCTGTGACCTCCCCCAACCCCAGTGAATTGCCCCAGCCCGAGGGAATTGCCCCCCAGCAATAGAGAATTGCCCCCCAGCACCAGAGAATTGCCCCTAACCCCAGAGAATTTCCCCCACAGCCCCATAGAATTGCCCCATGACCTCCCCCAACCCCAGTGAATTGCCCCCAGCACCAGAGAATTGCCCCCAGCACCAGATAATTTCCTATAACCCCAGAGAATTGCCCCCACAGCCCCAGAGAATTGCCCCATGACCTCCCCTAACCCCAGTGAATTACCCCCCAGCCCCAGAGAATTGCCCGCCAGCCCCAGAAAATTGCCCATTACCTCCAACAACCCCAGAGAATTGCCCCCACCCCAGAGAATTGCCCTGTGATCTCCTCCAACCCCAGAGAATTGCCTCCCCCAGCCCCAAGGACTTGCCCCATGACCTCCCCCAACCCCAGAGAATTGCACCCCCAGCCCAAGAGAATTGCCCCCCAGCCCCAGTGAATTGCTCACAGACACTCTCACTCACACAGACATACTCACTCTGTCACATAAACACACACTCACCCTTTCACACACACTCACCCTGTCACACACACTCACCCTGTCACACTCTCACTCTGGGTTGAGGTGTGCTGCGCCTAGGATGGGCAGCCTTTGAGCAGATCAGCTCTCCTCCATGTGCTGAATGCTTGTTCCTGCACTGATCTGATCTTGCCCCCTAGCAGGCTGCTAACTCCCTGCTTCCCAGTGCCTGAAAAGCAAATCATCAGCACATGCTCTGTGTGCGAGGGTACACATGACAGATTGGTGTACCCATCATGGCAGCTTACAGCAGCCATTGAAGCAACTGCAGCAGCTGCTGAGGGTGTAAACATCAGCCCCAGCACATTTTTTATTTTAATGCAAAAACGGTTTGCATTTTTTCATGCAAACCTCTTTGCTAGGTGAGTTATGATTGCATTCTACAAGATCACTTTAATATACCTGTGAGAGAAATAAATTGATTTGCAGGTCAATGAGGGAAATAAGTATTTGACCCCTTTGTCTTAGTACTTGGTGGCAAAAACCATGTTGGGAATCACAGAGGTCAGACGTTTCTTGTAGTTGGCCACCGGGTTTGCATCTCAGGAGGGATTTTGTCCCACTCCTCTTTGTAGATCCTCTCCAGGTCATTAAGGTTTCGAGGCTGATGTTTGACAACTTGAACCTTCAGCTCCCTCCACAGAATTTCTGTGGGATTAAGGTCTTAATATGCTTCTTCTTGAGCCACTACTTTGTTGCCTTGGCTGTGTGTTTTGGGTCATTGTCATGCTGGAATACCCATCCACGACCCATTTTCAATGCCCTGGCTGAGGGAAAGAGGTTCTCACCCAAGATTTGATGGTACATAGCCCCGTCCACCGTCCCTTTGATGCGGTGCAGTTGTCCTGTCCCCTTAGCAGAAAAACACCCCCAAAGCATACTTTTTCCACCTCCATGTTTAATGGTGGGGATAGTGTTCTTGGGGCTATAGGCAGCATTCTTCCTCCTCCAAACACAGCGAGTTGAGTTGATGCCAAAGAGCTTGATTTTGGTCTCATCTGACCACAACACTTTCTTCCATTTCTCCACTGAATCATTCAGATGGTCATTGGCAAGCTTCAGACGGGCCTGTACGTGTGCTTTCTTGAGCAGGGGGACCTTGCAGGCGCTGCAGGGTTTCAGTCCTTCACGGCGTTGTGTGTTACTAATTGTTTTCTTGGTGACTGGTCCCAGCTGCCTTGAGATCATTAACAGGACCCTGTGTAGTTCTGGGCTGATTCCTCACCGTTCTCATGATCATTGAAACTCCACGAAGTGAGATCTTGCATGGAGCATCAGACTGAGGGAGACTGACCGTTATTTTGTGTATCTTCCATTTGTGAATAATCACACCAACTGCTGTCACCTTCTCACCAAGCTGCTTGGTGATGGTCTTGTAGCCCATGCCAGCCTTGTTCACGTCTACAATCTTGTCCTTGACATCCTTGGACAACTCCTTGGTCTTGGCCATGGTGGAGAGTTTGGGATCTGATTGATTGCTTCTGTGGACAGGTGTCTTTTATACAGGTAACAAGATGAGATTAGGAGCACTCCCTTTAAGACCTGTATAAAAGACACCTGTGAGCCAGAAAGTTTGATGATTGATAGGGGATCAAATACTTATTTCCCTCACTGACCTGCAAATCAATTTATAACTTTTTTGACATGCGTTTTACTGTTTGTTTGTTTTTTGTTATTCTGTCTCTCACTGTTAAAATACACCTACCATTAAAATTATGGACTGATCATTTCTTTGTCAGTGGACAAATGTTCAAAATCAGCAGGGGATCAAATCCTTTTGCCCCCACTGTATATATTTATATATATATATATATATATACTGTATATATATATATATATATATATATATATATATATATATATATATATATATATATATATATATATATGTGTTTATTTATTTTTTTATTTTTTGTTCTCTGCCTTCTTTCTGAGTTTGGTTACAGTTCCTTAGATGTGAAACTACCACACACTTGCACAGCTGGCTAAACATAAAATTATTTGTGAATCCTGGAATTTTTTGCTTTATTTGTGAATCTATAATTAGTATTGCCTCTGACTCGACATAGAGAGGTCCGCTCCCAAAAGCTTGTCATGAAACCTTTGAATTTTTTTGTCCAATCAAAAAGGTATCACTATATACTGCAATACTCTGATTATTCATCTGGATTACTGGACATTCACGGCTACCTCACCCTTCATAACTATGGAAGATACCACATATGGCCTCTTCAAGAAGCTACTGATAAAGATGACCAAAAAAACAAAACAGCTCAATAGTGACATATATTTTCTGTCACACTGCAAAAGAAGGAACCTAATCCCAAATGGACTAAAGATCAAAAATCCACTCACTACTACCCACAACTCACAATATGCTGACAACCTCTGCAGGCGCACAAGTGAGAAACTGAGAAACAACCTAATCCACCAACTATATGGCAAGAAACAAAGACTAAAGGACCAAATATCATCCCTTCTTCAACAACTAAGGGAACACAACATACTTGCTGCTGAACTATTTGAAAAGAAAATACAGCATCTCCAGAGGAAACATCAACAAGGTCTTATAAAGATGAAGAAGAAAAAACGGAACAGATCTAGAAGGAATACGCAAAATATTTAAGGATCTACAACTACACCATACAGAGGACGCGGAATTAAAACATATAAACCCCCCAATGTTGCATTTAGGCAGCCACTAAATCTCAGACAAACAATGGTGAACAGTAGATTGGCCAATGAAGAGCTTAACATAGAAAATGGCACAAAACCTTGCAATAAAAATCTGTGTAAAGCCACGCACAACAACAAGACCTACAACATCAGAGGCGCATATTTATGTACATCAGCCATTGTAGTCTACATAATACAATGTACTGTATGTGAGAGAGGCCGTTACATTGGAGAAACCAGTAGGAAATTACATATGAGGATGAATCTACACAGACATACCGTCAACAAGCAGAGTGAGGAGACTTACTGTACTCCAGTTGGACGCCATTTCTCTCAGAATAATCACTCCATGAAAAACCTCAAAATCAAAATACTCAAAGGTATTTTTTAAAAACACTAAGGAAAGAAAGACATTTGAAATTAAAATGATTATGCTCTTTAACATTAATAACTCAGGCCTTAATGTAGACATGGAATTTTTATCTCATTACCAACATTTCTTGTAACCTCTAACATTCATGAATGTATATATATATATATATATATATATATATATATATATATATATACATATATATATAAATGTGTGTGTTTATTTATTTTTTGTTCTCTGCCTTCTTCCTGAGTTCGGTTACAGCTCTATGGTTCCTTAGATCTGAAGCTATTTATGACCCGAATGTACTTACTTTGGTAGGCACCCCCACACACTTGACAGAGGACATAACTGTACATTAGTCACTATGGGACTGTATTAGGCTGTTATGTATTGTAGTGCTAGTCATGTAATCATTTGGAGGAGACCAAGGACATAACTGTACATTAGTCACTATGGGACTGTATTAGGCTGTTGTGTAGTGTAGTGCTAGTCATGTAATCATATGGAGAGGACAGAGGACATAACTGTACATTAATCACCATGGGACTGTATTAGGGTGTTGTGTAGTGTAGTGCTAGTCATGTAATCATATGGAGGGGACAGAGGACATAACTGTACATTAGTAACTATGGGACTGTATTAGGATGTTATGTAGTGCTGTGCTAGTCATGTGATCATATGGAGGGACAGAGGACATAACTGTACATTAGTCACTATGGGACTGTATTAGGGTGTTATGTAGTGTAGCGCTAGTCATGTGATCATATGGAGGGACAGAGGACATAACTGTACATTAGTCACTATGGGACTGTATTAGGGTGTTATGTAGTGTAGCGCTAGTCATGTGATCATATGGAAGGACAGAGGACATAACTGTACTGTGTCATATGGAGAGGACATAACTGTACATTAGTCACTATGGGACTGTATTAGGGTGTTATGTAGTGTAGCGCTAGTCATGTGATCATATGGAGGGGACAGAGGAAATAACTGTACATTAGTGACTATGGGACTGTATTAGGCTGTTATGTAGTGTAGTGCTAGTCATGTAATCATATGGAGGGGACAGTGGACATAACTGTACATTAGTCACTATGGGACTGTATTATGCTGTTATGTAGTGTAGCGCTATTCATGTGATCATATGGGGGGGACAGAGGACATAACTGTACATTAGTCACTATGGGACTGTATTATGTATTATCATAACTATGTTACACTGTACCCCAGCTCTATGGAATATGTTGGTGCTATATAACTAATTCAGTGATGATGATAATGATGAAATTATTTGTTTATTTGTGAGTTTTAAGTATTGTTTTACCACCCATCAAATCATTATCATATAGTTGTTCTGATAAAGTGGTATCTCGGCACTTTTTAACATCCTTGTTTAAACAAAAGGAGTGAATAGAAAGTTGTTACATAAAAAAAATCACACACACACAAGAACTTAAAACTTTAACATATTGGTAGGGAATCAAAAAGCAAAAATATGCTTGTGTTGTTGGTAATATATTCCACACCCAAACGTTTATTCTCATTATATGGTCACTAGGATATGCGAGTGAAACATTTCTCATATTTTTACAAATGCTTTTCCTCCAGTGGGAATTTTCTTATCAACCCTGAAATTTGAAAACTGGTGGAAACATTTTAGCCGTCAGAAATTAAAAAAAATCATTCTTTCTCCTGTGTGTTTTATTATGGGCCTTTAAATGTGATAATATAATGAAACATTTGCCACATTCGGAACATGAAAACGGTCTTTCCCCTTTGTGAATTCTCTTATGTGTATTAAGATTTGAGGCCCTACTGAAATGTTTCCCACATTCAGAACATGAAAATGTTTTTTCTTCTGTGTGAGTTCTCTTATGTATATTAAAAATTGCGGCCCAACGGAAACATTTCCCACATTCAGGACATATATATGTTTTTTTCTTCCATGTGAGGTCTCCCTTGAGAATTGAGGTCTGTGGGTGTGCTAAAACACTTCTCATGGTCTGAAGACCCATTTGGATTTTCTCCTTAAGTCTTATAAGATTTCCATTCCTGGGAAACCCTTTCCCACAATCAGAATGTATAAAATATGTTTCTCCTCTTTGTTGTTTCACACAACTTTGGTTTGCGTCCATGTAACCGTGTGAAACACTGAAATCTTCCCTTACACAACCTGGTGAAAGCTGGTGCTCTGCACATGTATTACTGGTCATGGACACATCTGTAGGAAACAAAAACACCCAGAGTAAAGGATTTTACAATATAAGTGATAGCATGCATCTAAATTAAAAAAAGTGTTGTCTGAAAAACAATCAATAAAAAAGCAATAATCAAATTTAAAGGACCCACTAGTACATCATTTCTTAGTAAAGGAGGTAATGGGGGATAAATGTAATATGACTTTATGGATCTGCTGAAATGAAGATCTCATGCTAAATGCCAAAAGTCTGGGAAATGGGGAAAAAATTGTGTTATCATGTATTAGGCAGAATGACTGCATTTATTTACTGACACAAATATAAAAAAACATGGCAGAAAAATCCAATAAAAACCTCTTTCAAATGTAGAACTTGTAGAGCAGTCGTGTCATGGCCAACACAAAATTATTATTTTATACACTTGACTTGTAAACAATATCTGCTTATTATTTGCTGTACAATGGTGTGATAAATGCAGCTTATCTTGAATGTCCTACACCTATTGGTGATAAAATGACTATATAGGAACAACATACAAGACATACTAGTTGTAAAACATGGAAACCAAGTTTCATAGTTACATAGTAATTAAGGTTGAAAAAAGACTTTAGTCCATCAAGTTCAACCTTTATAAATCTCCTCTGATCTGCAATATGCAGATTAGTTGTTTATTGATCCCGAGGAAGCAAACAGAAAAAAACATTGAAACTATAACTATCAAAATGGAGAAAACTATCCTTCTTGACCCCAGAAACTGGTGATCAGACTCCTCCCTGGATTAATACTGTCTAATTATCCAGGATAATCCTGAATGCCCTTTTTTCTCAAAAATATATCAATCCCTCCATTGGCAGAGAATTCCACAGATTAACCACTCAAGAGTCCATAAGGGGGTGCAAATTGCTCTTCTGTGGGACTACTAATGGCCCCATAGATTTTCTGTTATTGATTATATGCCTGGGGGGACCCGATTGGGGATAATCTCAGTTTCAGATAAAAGGAACCTGACTGTGACACCATAGAAAATGATATAAACTAGCAATGTTTGTGTACTGTAAGAAAATGCATTGTTTTATATAAAGTACTTTTATGACCCATAATTCTGAATCATCTCAAATATCTTTAATTCGTTTTATTTCTCACCTTGGATAACTTATCGAGACAGAAAGTACCCTTTTATAGTGCACACCTACTAATCCCAAATGTATATAGACGTAAATATTGGATAAAACTTAACTTTTAATAACTGCTATTAAAAACTTTTTTAATATATTTAGACGCAGCAAAGTAGAACAGTGCTTGTATAGATATTATTCACTAGGACAGAATAATTATAAGGTGCATTATTATATTAAGTGCCATCAGAGAGTGCCAATACTGCAATAGAAGAAACTAAAAAAGTGTCCGTGCTTTAATAAATAAGTAAGTGCCAGTGCTTTGATATTGAATCTGAGTACTCGGTTTAATTCAATCTTGCTTAGTTAAATCAACAGTTTGATAAAAGTGCCAGTGCTATCTTAGATATTTAATAAATCTAAAAGGGTCCGTGTTATATAAAAAACTGAAAATCTTAGTGTAGAGACAGTCCAGTATTTGACTCTATTGAAGTGCTGTTTTTGCTTAGTTAATTAAATTAATGTAGTTGAAGAGACTACAAAAATGTGTATAGAGTCAAATATTGTTACTGTTCCCTATCAGTAATTGAATATATGGAATCACAATTATGTGGAACCATATTATTAGCTTGATTTTGGAATATCAACACATAAATGCCAGTACACATGTCCTATCCCCGAATAAGTTTTTGCCATACAGTGTTTGGATAAAAAAAATATAGAATTGTCTTTCATTATAGATACATTGACACATTAGCTACTTGAGTCACTGGTTGATACTATCAGACAATATTAACTAGAATGCTAAATGCCAGTTATTATATTAATTACCAAATTGCCCGTAAAAAATGATGGCAATAAAATGTGAATCCTGGCGAGTCTCTCCCTCTGTCTACTTCCTCCCTTGTGTCTCATTCGCCCCCCTCCTCTCCCTCCCTTGTGTCTCCTTCCCCCAGTGTTTTAACCCCCTGTCCCCCGTGTCTCTTTCCCCACCTCTTCCTTATGTCTCTTGCCCCCTCTCCCTCCCCTGTGTCTCTTGCCCCTTATCCCTCCCCTGTGTCAGTTTTGCCTCCCCTGTGTCTCTTTCCTCATGTCTCTTCCTCCTCCCTCATGTCTGTTACCCCCCATTTCCCTCCCCTGTGTCTCTCCCCCCTCCTCTCCCACACCTGTGTGTCTCCCCCTCCCCTTTGGCTCTTCCCCTCTCCTCTCCCTCCCCCGTGTGTCTCCCCCTCCTCTCACTCCTTTTGTCTCTCACCCTCTCACTCCCCTGTGTCTCTACCCCTCCTCTCACTCCCCTGTTTCTCCCCCTCATCTGTGTCACTCCCCCCTCTGATTCCCCTATGTCTCTCCCCCCTCCTCTCCCACCCTATGTGTCTACCCCCTCCTCTTCTACCCCTGTATCTCTTCCCCCCTCCACTGTGTCTCTTGCCCCCTCCCCTGTGTCTCTTCCCCTCTCTTCTTCCTCCCCTGTGTCTCTCCCCCCTCCTCTCACTCCTTTGTGTCTCTCCCCCATCTTCTCACTCCCCTGTGTCTTTCCCCCCTCCTCTCACTCCCCTGTGTCTCTCCCCCTCTCATTCCCCTGTGTCTCTCCCCCACCTCTGTGTCTCTTCCCCCCTCCCCTGTGTGTCTACCCCCACCCTCTCCCACCCGTTTGTCTCCCCCCTCCCCTGTGTCTTTTCCCCCTCGTCTCTCTTCCCTGTGTCTCTCCCCCTCACTCCTTTGTGTCTCTCCCGCCTCCTCTCACTCCCCTGTGTCTCTCCCCCCTCCTCTCACTCCCCTGTGTCTCTCCCCCCTCCTCTCACTCCTTTGTGTTTCTCCTCCCCTTACTCCCCTGTGTCTCTCCCCCTCCTCTGTGTCTCTCCCCCTCTCATTCCCCTGTGTCTCTCCCCCCCTCCTCTGTGTCTCCCCCTCCCCTGTGTCTCTCCCCCTCCCCTGTGTGTCTACCCCCTCCTCTCCCACCCCTGTGTCTACCCCCTCCCCTGTGTCTCTTCCCCCCTCCTCTCCCTGCCCTGTGTTTGTCCCCACTCCTCTCCCTGCCCTGTGTCCCTCCCCCCCCCTCTCTTCTGCCTCCCCCCTGCTTCCCTGTGTGTCTCCCTTCCTCTTCGGCGTGCAATACGCATGCACGGCTTATGCCGCTCTATGCGCATGCGCAGGCCGTTGTGCGCAATGCATGGTGACGAATCGCAGTTTGACAACTATTATATGTGATTAGATTTTAGCAGATTCATCTTCCCACATATTTTGGCCATATTATATCTGTTTGATATTGAGCATAATAATAAGTTGTTGTCTATCCAGACATGCACAATATAATTTAAGAATATTTGATGGGTTATTGTAAATAGATTTGAAAGGAACTGTTAACTGAATGCGATATCTTATGGTATAGCATCAGAACGTAATAAATGGTTTTAAGTATTTATCACAAATTTGTCTTCCACAAAGCAAATTATATACATGGTTAATTAAAATCAGAGAGTTGCAGCTTTGATGTTACTGCCTCCTTGATTACTATTTTACATACATTTGTGGAACTTAATAAATATAATTATATTCTTTTTGAATGTTGGCTAAGTCTTAGTTAATTTGAACTGCCATTAGAAGTTTAAAATGCACTAGTAAGGTTATTGTATACTTGCAAATTAAAGTTAATTAATAACATTAAGGTACACAGAGTTAAGAGGAGGTGCACAGTATTGACATCACACACACCTCCTTTTAAAGCGCCTTTTGGCACAACTTAAACTTTCCATAAGAAATCCACTTGTGGGGAAACGGGCGTCGGAGTTATTTTAAAAGGTTAGGGGCAGTGAGTCCTTTAGCTCAGTAGTCTAGTAGTGTGTGAAGGAAAACCAGTCACACAGCAGTCCCGCAGAGACTCAAACTCACAGGATCAGTGGTAGAAGTCTTATCTCTCCCCTTCTTCAGACAGCAGGTGTGAGGCTGTGACGCTAGGTACTGATGCCACAGTGAGAATCTGGCTTTGAAAGGGGCAGACGCAGCTAATCTGTATTACATGTTAGTACAATAGTAATTTTCAGCTCTGTGAAACAGTAATTCACACTTGGGCACAATATGGTCAATACAGGCCAAGATTATCAATCTGTTATCCACACTGCTATTGGTTTCCATAAATAAATGTATCTATTGGATGCTACACTTGGGCATAATATGATCAGTATAAGCCATGAATAATTATCTTGTTACCTACAATGTCACTGTTTCCCTTTTATTAATATATCCATTCGATGCTGTCATAATATCCATTGATTAATTGTAGTGATATGCCCACTCTGTTTTTCCACTACAGCGACTTGCTATATGTTTAATAAAGTTGAGTACTATTGGGGATAGACCTATAGGCTACCCCAGTAGTCTAGAATTGTGTTAGGGATAGTCAGTCAGGGATAGTTATCGGGCGCCCGCCAGGACTCTAGCTCATAGGATCAGCGGGAGTAGCTTGGTCTCCACTATTCCAGATGCGTGTGTGTGGTTGTAACACTAAGTGCTGACTCCATAGTGTGATTCTGGCTTTAAAAGGGCAGAGGCTGCCAATTTTTATTACAGGTCAGTACAACAATTAGTCATAGTCCTAATATTGGAATAGCAATCTATACCTGGACAGAATATGGTCAAATTGGGACATGATCACTTACTTGTCAATTACTTTGCTATGATTTTTCTTCCATTAATACATGTTGGAATGGCCTAGTCAAAGCCCAGACCTCAATCCAATATAAAATCTGTGGTCAGACTTAAAGATTGCTAGCAGTTCACAAGCGCAAACCATCCAACTTGAAGGAGCTGGAGCCGTTTTGCTAGGAGGAATGGGCAAAAATCTCAGTGGTAAGATGTGGCAAGCTCATAGAGACTTATCCAAAACGACTTGGAACTGTGATTATTGCAAAAGTTGTCTCTACAAAGTGTTGACTTCAGGGGGTGAATAGTTATGCATATTGACTTTTTCTGTTATTTTGTCCTATTTGTTGTTTGCTTCACAATAATAAAAAAAAAAATATCTTCAAATTGTGGGCATGTTCTGTAAATTAAATGATGCAAATCCTCAAACAATCCATGTTAATTCGAGGTTGTGAGGCAACAAAAAATGAAAAATGCCAAGGGCGGTGAATACTTTTGCAAGGCACTGTATCATCCTTAATTAGCTTTAACAAAATCACGGCGCTCTAAAACCAAAGCAGACCTATATGGCAAGATAAGCACCAAACGTTTGTCCAATCCCCCACTCCCTTCCCTGTGTCTCTCCCCCTCCCTCCCCTGTGTCTCTTTGCCCCTCTTCTTTTCCTCCCTCTCCCATCTGTGTCACTTTCCTCCCTCTCCCTCCCCCCCTCTCCTGTGCATCTACCCCGTGTCTCCTCCCTCCCCTCCCTCCATCTCTTCCCTCCTCCCTCACCTGTATCTCCTTCCCCCTCTCCCCTGTGTCTCCTTTGCCCCTCTCCTTTATATAGGGTAATCACAAACCCTCTTAGACAGTAGGTCGACTTCACAGCGGGTGAGGCATGCGCACCAAAACATGAGCCCTCCCACAAAAGCACTCCAGTCAATTGCGCAACCCCACATATGTGTGTGAGCAACCCGACATCTGCGCGCTGGACCGGCACAACCTCAGGTAAGTTGGGGTTTTAGGTGTTAGCTTTTAGGGTAGGGCTGTTTGGGTGGGCTTAGGGGTGTTAGCTTTTAGGGTTAGGGCTGTTTGGGCGGGCTTATGGGTGTTAGCTTTTAAGGTTAGTGCTCTTTGGGTTAAGAGTTAGGCTTGGGGTGTGATGGGTTAGGGTTAGGCTAGGGGGTACCAGGGTCTTTAACCACCCCACACGCCCAGGACTGCATAATAATGTTCCAGTGGGCACCCCAACTTCAGCGCACACGCAAATGCGTGGTGGTATAGTGGTTTAGTCAGAAATTAGAGAAACTAAATTAGAGAAAGTCCCCCAAGTGTCTCTCCCCCTGCCTTGCTCTGTTACATGTATCCCAGTCTCTCTTTGTATCCAGGTCTCCTCTGTACCGTCGGTGCCTTTTTTGGGCCGACTTTACGAAAGCGCGCTGCTGTTGGCGCGCAGCTATCCACGCTCTTTTGATTTTGCATGTACGCTGAAGTCAGGGTGCCCTCTTAGACACCTTTTTTTCTAGAGAAAATACGTTTGTTTAGTCTTTCCAAATAACTTAGCCCCTCCATTCCCCTTGTTAGTTTTGTTGTCCTTCTCTGTACTTTTTCCAGCTTTAAAATGTCCTTTTTATTAGGTGGTGCGCAAAACTGTACTACATATTCCAAATGGGGCGTAATAGGGATTTGCTTTCCTTCCTTTGCTCCTTGCTTTTATACCATTCTTACTACATGCTAATATTTTAGTTGCCTTTGCAGATGCTGCTTGGCATTGAGCACTGTTACCTAGGTGGTTGTCCACAAGAACTCCCAAATATCTACCTGCTATCCCTAGAATTGCTCAATTAAGATTATAAATTGCATGGCTAATTTTCCTTCCCAAATGCATAACCTAAAATGTATTTGTATTAAATCTCATTTGCTATTTAATTGCCTCTAATTTATAAAATTCACTTTGGAGGGATGTCATCAGCAAAAAAGGAGACAATATTTCCAGTTCTACTTCTAAGTCGTTAATAAATATGTTAAAAAGAAGAGGAACTATTACTGAACCCTGAGGAACACCACTTCCCACATTAGTCCAATCAGAGTATGTTCCATTTACAACAACCCTTTGCTTCCTGTCTTTTAGCCAGCTCTCAATCCATGAGCAGATATTTACTACAATTTCTGTATACCTTAGTTTGCACAATAGTCTCCCATGTGGCACTGTATCAAAAGCCTTTGCAAAATCTACTTTCAATAGATTTTTATTAGAAGGCATACCATAATACAACATTGTGAACAACTGCATTTTGTAAGTTTTACATTAACTTTCTCAATAAAACATTTTCCAATTATTAACTGACTAGACCTTCTTATTTTACATTTGTGATTCTTAATATATCTATAACATAACTGGAAATTAAATTTAAATGTAAAAAAATGTGCAGAGGAAAAAACTGAAGGAAAAGAAAGAAGAACAAACTATTTGGCTAAGCAATATTACAGCTAACCCGGAGTAGAGGGAAGAGTAAAGTTAGTGACTGTCGCCAAGCAAATGCAAGATATACCTCAATAAGCATTACACAAGTTTCCTAAGATTATGATTACCTCCATTTCAGAGCTATAGCTTGAGAGAGGTATCCAGAATTGATTTTCGAGTCTCCTCCACCTCGGGCTCCTCCCCAGTATCAGTATAACAAAATGTTGGCATCATATTAAAGGGATGCTAAATGGTGAATCCACCTAGGGTTCCCAGATCTTCTGGAATTGGGGAGATCTATCTAGGATGGTGTGGGTTAATCTCCCATTAATGAGTAAATAGTTAATTTTTCTAACTATCTCCTGGAAATTTAAAGCCAATGTCTACCATCTACTGGCTATGTGTGTTTTGGTAGCCAGAGCCAGTAGTTAATAATAATAATAATAATTTATTTTGTGGCTGAGATAGATTTCTAGTATGAATCCCCAGCAGGCAAGACTCTATCCTGATTGGAAACCTTCTTGAAGAGTGTGGTGGCAAGTCGGGCTAACTGTCCCCAGATATTCTGAACCAATGGGCATGACCACCAGATACGGATGTGGTCTCCTATTTGTTGGCATCCCCTGAAACATTTATTGCTCTCTTGCGATTTCATTTTCTGAAATTTATCAGGCGTGCAGTAGGCTCTCTGTAGGACTTTGATAGATGCAAAATCTATAAACACTAAATCCACTGAGTCGCCTTGATCCAGGTTCCTACTAACCTTCTCATAGAAACTAAGCTCTTGCTCCCTTCTTAAATATAGGTATCACATTTGCTCTTTGGCAGTCATCTGGTAGCGACCCTGTGTTGAGTGAAGCTTGAAAAATTAGATATAATGAATTGGCTATTACAGAGCCCAGTTCCCTCAGTACACGTAGATGTATTCCATCAGGTCCCGGGGCTTTATTAACATTTATTTTTTCAAACCTCTTGGATTTTGTTCCCTCGTTAACCAATTATTCGGTGAAGTTAGTATATTTGGTTGCAGGGTCCCAACCACTGGTACCTCGCTTGTGTATACAGAAGAAAAGAACCTATTTAGCTCATCTGCCTTTTCCTAGGCACTAATACTACATACTAAATCCGCAACTCACAATGCTTATCCACTAGGTATTAATGGCAGAGATGCTGGAGTGGGCTGCCATTTCCTTCTTCAGTGGGCTATAGCATACAGCTCTTGGTATTCCTAGGTGGCCTACCATCCAAGTACTGACCAGGCCTAAACCTACTTGGCTTGGTGTGACTTCTTTGTTCCCTGACTGTATTCAATCGTAGGTCGCAATGGGGAAAGCACTGAATCCTAACCACTGGACCACCATGGAACCGTAAACAATATAACCAAATTGCAAAAGAATGGAGAGCCCTGTCTATGAGCTTAAAATCAGTGTACATAGAGCTTTTTTCTAAAGCACGACACAAGATTGAAAACTTGCAAACTTACAATCTAAAGGATTGTGTAAAGGAGGGTGACAGATGTAAGATGTGAAGGCAATAGGCTCAAGTGAGTGGAGGTGGCTGTGTGTTGCACTGTAGATTGTGAGTGTGAGTGATATTATGCGGTAGAGTGTGCAGTTGTGCTTATTAAGGTTGAATGTGATACGCTTCTTTAACTAGTAATAATGAGTCAGTCCAGTGGCAACCTCACTCAGTGACCATCCTACCACATGTATGCACAACTGGAGCAGCTGATCCAGGGTCCATACCTCTGTGACAGTTGTGACCATGTTGTCTCTCTGGAAGCTCAAACTGGAGAACTGGAGAGAAGAATTGCAACACTTCATGATATTGTCACACTGGGAAAGGAAGTTGGTGCTCACTGAGTACAGTTTAGCTGTGGAGGGTGGAGCTGGGACTAGTGAGGATGTCCACGGAGGTAGCTGGGTTACTGTTAGAATGGGAAACAGGGGGAACAGGAGGAGGCAAGTTCTGAGTTACCAAACACCAAAAGATTGAGTGAAACTGTTGGGGATGTCCATTCAGGAATGGCAATGCCAGATCAAGCTGTTCCTTCTAACAGCCGGGAGAACAGTTCTACTGGAGGAGTTGGAGGGCAGAATAGGCAGAGCAACAGACAGGTTTTGGTGGTAGGGGACTCTATTATTAGGAAAGTAGACAGGTTTATTTGTCACCCAGATCCCAGCAATCAAACAGTTTGCTGTCTCCCGGGTGCTCGGGTTCGGCATGTTGTGGATCAGGTAGATAAATTGTTGGGAGGAGCTGGAACCGGTTGTCTTGGTACATATTGGTACTAATAACAAAGTAAGTGGAAAATGAAGTGTCCTAAAGAATGATTTTAGGGAACTAGGAAATTAACTGAAGGAAAAGACCTCCGAGGTAGTATTTTCTGAGATACTAAATGTGCCACGTGCTAGCCCATGGAGGCAGAAGGAGCTTGTAACGGAACCCATCACTGTTTTACGCTGTTTTATGGTTATTTAATTCTTGGTTAAAATATGATCACATTGCTATACTGTATGTATGTGGTCTGAGCGCCATTCAGTAATAACGTGTGCTCAGACCTAAGCTATCTGCAGATATGTTCTGGGTTATAAAATGTTATTATTATATCTGTAAAAATATTGTATTGTGTGGTATGCAGTCAAATATCTTTGGTCTCATACACTTGGTCAGGAGTTGCCAACTGCCTCTTAATAGTATTTGCTAAACCACACAAGAGATAGGAGAACAAAAGGGTTTTAGCAGACAAGATGGCACCATGAACAATGGGGGTAGGGACTCTTGAATAATGAGATGACCTGGGGTTTCCCCATACTCCCAGCAGGGGAATAAATAAGGCTAGTGATGTTACTCTCTCCACCGTAAGAGGGAGAATGAGCAGTTAGCCACGCACAGTGGGCGGCTCCTGGGGGAGGGGACTCCTGGCTCCCACGCATTAACCCTGTCTGATTGGCCAGAGGTAATTAGGGGTTGACCAAAGGTAGTCACTGCCCCTACTGTGTATGTGAAGTGTTTAAAAATGTGTTTTTGTTTTTAATAAAGGATAGTTCTTCTTGACCCTTCACAACGTAGTCTCATCTCGTTCTTGGAGGCGATTGCTATATTATACTGGGGATTGCTATGCTTTTGCATACTCCCTTGAGCTGTAACTACTAAACGCTTGTTCCGGATGTGCTATCCTTGAAGCGTGTGGTGGTTTTGGTGTCCGGTGCGGTGCTTGTAGGCCTCGACGCAAACGAGGACGCGTCTATCAACGGAGGTACCCGGTCGGGGTGCCAGTAGATCCGTTACATTGGTGGCAGCGGTGGGATGGCGTCCTAGTAAGAGGAAAAGCAGCACGGAGACACCGGTAACGTTTGGAGTTACAAATTGAGGGCAACGCTAGTATCCGTACAGCGCCCCTGGCTACAGCAGGATGGAACCATCTAGTTTTCAGACAGCGTTTCATGATGAGGAGGAGGAGGCGGCCGCGGACTACAGGGATGCAGACAGAAAGGAACTCTGGTATGATGCCCTGGAAGATGCCCAATGGCGGCGAGGTGAGAGTCTCCCCAGTGATGAGCAGCGGCTACAGAAGCGTGTGGTGATGCGGATGTATCTATTGGGAGAGCAGCCCCTGGATGAGTGGGTGACAAGACTAGAGACCCTGGTATGGCGAGAGCTCTGGCTAGACAACGCATACCAGGCCCTCTGGTGGCATACCGTTCGACTTACCCCCTGGACGTCTGAACACGACTTACCGGATGGGGATGATTATGATGGCCCGGGTTTATTATGGGATGCCTTGGAGGACGATATTGATCTTGGCAGCACGGAGGGGTCTAGGTTTTGGGACATCTACGACTACCGGATGGGCATGTATGTCTGGGATGACGAAGGCGAGGTGAGCAAAGACATGACCCACCTGGTAACGAGAGAGTGGGAGCTGGAGCAGGACTACCAATACCTGCTCAGCTTCGTGCAGCCCCAACCTACTCGACAAGCAGAACCAGACTTCATTGACTGGTCCTGGGATGACCTCCAGATGGCAGGTAGAGATGGGACCGAGGTCTCTCTACCGGCCCTACAGGGGGCAGAAGGTGTCGTCCTTCCCCCCCAGCGGCAGTTTGAACCCCAGGGGGCAGAAGGTGTCGTCCTTCCCCCCCTGCGGCAGTGTGAACCCCAGGGGGCAGAAGGTGTCGTCCTTCCCCCCCAGCGGCAGTTTCAACCCCAAGGGGCAGAAGGTGTCGTCCTTCCCCCCCAGCGGCAGTGTGAACCCCAGGGGGCAGAAGATGTCGTCCTTCCCCCCCAGCGGCAGTGTGAACCCCAGGGGGCAGAAGGTGTCGTCCTTCTCCCCCAGCGGCAGTGTGAACCCCAGGGGGCAGAAGGTGTCGTCCTTCCCCCCCAGTGGCAGTGTGAACCCCAGGGGGCAGAAGGTGTCATCCTTCCCCCCCAGCGGCAGTGTGAACCACATGGGGCAGAAGGTGTCGTCCTTCCGCCCCAGCGACAGTTTACCCTGATAAGGGGAGACATCAATCTCCCAGACGGCGCAGATGGGACCGTGGTCTCTGCGCCCACAGCCTGTCCAGATCCCCAACTACCCTCACTGGGACAACCGGAGGAGGGGGTAAGTACAAATTCCCTTCCCCAGCTAACTTCTAATGTGGCCCCAGGGTTAACAGAGGAAATGTTAACCCCCACTGACCCCCACCTTTCCCTGGCTACTGAGCTGGAATATGTCCCAAGTACCCCAGCAGAAGAGCTGTCATCAGGGCAGAGTGCCGCTGGCCTCTGTCCCTCAAGTCCCCTCAGCGTGTTGCCCCATCACCACAGCGAAATATCCAGTTGCAGTAACGGTTTGTTGTGGGTGGGCTGCTCTTGCACTTTGTTGTTGTGGGGGGGCTGCTCTAGCACTGGTTTATTGTGGGTTGGTGGCTCGTCTAACGGAGGCACGGACCGGCAGAAGGTCAGGTGCCTGGTTAGACTTCCCCCCAAAGGGGAGATGTGTGACGAAGTGCCCTTCGCCACTTTGGCTTGGAGAGGACTGTTTGCCAGCCTCCTGCCCTGCGACTATGGCCCTGGGACATATTGCCCTTTAAACACAGTATTCGACCATAACAGAGTGTATGTCACTCATTCTGTCCCTTTACATACAGGGGGGTCATTCGGTACTTGCCCTGTGGGAGCGGTGATACCCCAGATAGCTATGCCATGGAGTCCATTCATATAATGAAAGACTATGGGAAAGACTTTAGCTCCATGGCAATTGAACTGTGTGAATAGGATCTGAGCGCTATTCGGTAGTTTTGTGCGCTCAGATCCCAGCTATCTGGGGATATGTGAAATGTGAGTAAATGTGAATTGCAGTAATGCTGATGGGTTGTCAAACTGTAAAAGTGACCAACAAATCGTTTTGTCCGGACATCCCCAAGCCGATCCGTTGGGATCAGACCGTGTATGCCGGCTTATGGTCACGGGGGAGGTGTGTAACGGAACCCATCACTGTTTTACGCTGTTTTATGGTTATTTAATTCTTGGTTAAAATATGATCACATTGCTATACTGTATGTATGTGGTCTGAGCGCCATTCAGTAATAATGTGTGCTCAGACCTAAGCTATCTGCAGATATGTTCTGGGTTATAAAATGTTGTTATTATATCTGTAAAAATATTGTATTGTGTGGTATGCAGTCAAATATCTTTGGTCTCATACACTTGGTCAGGAGTTGCCAACTGCCTCTTAATAGTATTTGCTAAACCACACAAGAGATAGGAGAACAAAAGGGTTTTAGCAGACAAGATGGCACCATGAACAATGGGGGTAGGGACTCTTGAATAATGAGATGACCTGGGGTTTCCCCATACTCCCAGCAGGGGAATAAGTAAGGCTAGTGATGTTACTCTCTCCACCGTAAGAGGGAGAATGAGCAGTTAGCCACGCCTAGTGGGCGGCTCCTGGGGGAGGGGACTCCTGGCTCCCACGCATTAACCCTGTCTGATTGGCCAGAGGTAATTAGGGGTTGACCAAAGGTAGTCACTGCCCCTACTGTGTATGTGAAGTGTTTAAAAATGTGTTTTTGTTTTTAATAAAGGATAGTTCTTCTTGACCCTTCACAACGTAGTCTCATCTCGTTCTTGGAGGCGATTGCTATATTATACTGGGGATTGCTATGCTTTTGCATACTCCCTTGAGCTGTAACTACTAAACGCTTGTTCCGGATGTGCTATCCTTGTGGTGGTTTTGGTGTCCGGTGCGGTGCTTGTAGGCCTCGACGCAAACGAGGACGCGTCTATCAACGGAGGTACCCGGTCGGGGTGCCAGTAGATCCGTTACAGAGCTAAGGGGGGGTTAACGAGTGGCTAAAAAAGTGGTGCACTAAGCAGGGGTTTGGATTTTTATAGAACTGTGCTGACTTCTCACTTGGGTACAATCTCTACAGCAGGGATGGATTGCACTATTGTGATGAGGGAGCTTTTGTGCTAGGGGGTAGGATGGTAGAATGACTGGGGGAGTTTTTAAACTACTAGGTGGGGGAGGGAGTAGATGAAAGTAATGGGGTAGAAACTGTACAGGGGGAAAGGGATGAATTATCTACCCAAGGAGGGCGGGTTACTATACAATAGGGAGGTATTGCTAAGTAACTCAAATACAGTGGCAAGCACTTCAAAACATAAAAGTGTATGTATGCTAATGTCAGAAGCTTATCAGGGAAAATTGGCGAGCTAGAACAATTAGCGGTACTTGAAAAATTTGATTTAATAGGCATTACTGAAAGTGGTGGGATGAATCTCATGATAGATGGTTAATTTCAATGGTTATAACCTGTTTAGGAAAGATTGGGGTAATGGTAGAAGAGGAGGGATTTGTCTGTATGTTAAGCCTGAATGAAGAAGATATTTTTGCTGGAACTAGCGATAATGTTGAATTCTTGTGGGTTGAGTTAAATAGTGGAGGTACAAATCCTAAAAAATATTTGTAGGAATATCCTATAAACTCCCAAATATAATTGAAGGTGAGGAATTGCCATTATTGCTGCAGATAGATAATGCAGCTAAGCATGGGCAAGTTCTAATAATGGGAGATTTTAATTACCCTGAAATAAACTGGATAAATGAGACCAGCAGTTCAGCTAAGGGGAGCAGGTTCTTGAGTACACTCAGGGATCATTATCTGGCCCAGGTTATACAAAAAACTACTAGAATTTGAATATCACAAATAAATATCACAAATAATATCACAAATAATATTGATATAGTATCAAATATCGAAATAGGGGAACCTTTGAGGAACAGTCTCATTTGAGATTGAATTTAAAAAAAAAAACTGTAAGGGGCCAACAAAAGGCCAGATTTTAATGGGCTAAGAGCAGCAATACAAAGTATAGACTGGGACAGAGAACTGATGGGAAAAAATACTGACCATAAATGGACAATGTTCAGATCCTTACTAAATATACATACACATCGGCATATACCATGTGGGAATAAAAGTAAAAGGAGTAAATCCCATCCCATGTGGTTTAACAATGACTTGAAGATCATGATAAGGGAAAAAACAGGCATTTATATTATACAAGAAAGAGGGAACAGAGACTGCTTTATGCGAGTACAAGGAAATCAACAAGGCAACAAAAAGGCTATTAAACTGGCTAAAATAGAAACTAAAAAGTTAGTTGCAAAGGTAAGACTAACCCTAAAATATTTTTAAATATATTAATGAGAAGGAGGCCAGGAAGGAAGCTATAGGAACATTACAATGTGACACAGGCCGACTGATAATTAGTGACCAGGAAAAGGCAGATGAGCTAAATAGGTTCTTTTCTGCAATATAATGGGACTATACTACTTTCACCTAATATTATGTTAAAGGGATATATAAATTTCCTGGATTATGAATTCATCTGATAGAGGAGTATTAATAGTATATGAAAAAAAAATGTTTGCATGAAAAAATACCAAAATAAACATTTCAACGCTTACCTTGAAGTTAGCAAAATCAATTGTAACTTCTGACAGTTTAAAATTAAGGTTAACACCCCCTCCATAATTTGTTTTGGACAATCCGGGTAGGTGAAAGAATTGAGACATAGTACTATGTTAGTTGCTATGGCAACAGCACCTGCATATACAGGAGCAGTAACTGGGAGGCTGACAACGCTGCTATACTATTGGCTGAGCAAGCAAGAGCAGGTAAATAGTGGGTTAATTTTGCTCCCCAGATGCTGTATGCTGATTGGGTGGGCATCACAAAGTTGTGTAGACACTCCCTGGGGATGTCAACACAATCATTAGAGAGATTTTTAGATATTAATAAAAATAAAATGTTTTATGAGATGTACTGTATACATATAGGCTGCTTTTTGCCTATAGAGTGCAGAAATGTATTAATCAGGCAAACTGAGCTAACTATCCAGAGGTGTTAAGCTCGGTGTCTATATACAAAAATGAATAGCAATAACATGGACTCAACAGGATTCCTGTTTCAAAATTGGAACCAGGAAAGCTGGCTCAATGAAGCTAAAAGTACTGTATTAATTGGCGTATAACACGCACTTTTTCTCCCTGAAAATAGGGAGCAAATTATAGATGCGTGTTATACGCCGATATTCATTCTAAACCGCCTCTCAACCTAAACCCCCCTCCTCAACCTAAACCCCTCCTCCTCAACCTAAACCCCCCTCCTCAACCTAAACCCCCTAAATAACTCCCCCTCACTTACCTGCTTCTGTTCCGGCCTCCGCTCCTTGACCCGGCGCGCATGTGACTTCACATGTGCGCCACGTCATTAGCATATACCAGGTGCACGTGGCACACGTGACGTCACATGCGCACCGGGTCAAGGAGCGGAGCGGAGGCCGGAACAGAAGCAGGTAAGTGAGGGGGAGTTATTTAGGGGGGTTTAGGTTAAGGGGGGGGGAGGGGTTTAGAATGAGGAGGTGGGTTGAGGTTGAGGAGGGGGTTGAGGAAGGAGGATGAAGATGGGGGTTTGAGGAGGGGGTTTGAGGAGGGAGGTTGAGGAGGGGGTTGAGGATAGGGGGGTTGAGGAAGGAGGATGAGGATGGGGGTTGAGGAGGGGGGTTGAGGGGGTTTGAGGATGGGGTGATTGAGGAGGGGGTTTGAGGATGGGGGTTTGAGGAGGGGGTTTGAGGAGGGAGGTTGTGGAGGGGGGTTGAGGATAGGGGGGTTGAGGAAGGAGGATGAGGATGGGTGGGTTGTGGAGGGAGGATGAGGAGGGGGTTGAGGATGGGGGGTTGAGGAGGGAGGATAAGGAGGGAGGTTGAGGAGGGGTTGAGGAGGGGGTTGAGGATGAGGAGGGAGGTTGAGGATGAGGAGGGGGGTTGAGGATGAGGAGGGGGGTTGAGGATGAGGAGGGGGGTTGAGGAGGGGGGTTGAGGAAGGAGGATGAGGATGGGGGGTGGAGGAGGGGGTTGAAGATGGGGAGTTTGAGGAGGGGGATGAGGAGGGGGGTTGAGGAAAGAGGATGAGGATGGGGGGGTGGAGGAGGGGGTTGAAGATGGGGGGTTTGAGGAGGGGGTTGTGGAGGGAGGATGAGGAGGGAGGTTGAGGTTGAGGATTTTGCTTCAACTTTCTTTATTTGAATTTTTTATTTTTTTCCCTGAAATTTCCTTCATAAAATGAGGTGCGTTTTATACGCCGGTGCGTGTTATATGCCGATAAATACAGTATATTTAACAAGGATTTGAATCTGGGACAACGTAATGAGCCCAACTTAAGAAACCAGTTATTTGAACTAAATAACATGTATAAACCACAATATAGAATATGGTGGGAGATAGCAAATTTAGAGAATTATTTGGCAAACAATTTAGTACCCAGAGGATTACGGATCAATTTATTCCCCACTATTCAAGGCCTATCTGAGGAATTTGTCAAAAAATCGGATTCTGTATTGTTAAGATGTTCAAAAGAACTTATGACCCTAATTTTAGAATGGGAACAAACACAATTTAAGGAAATAGATCCTAAATTAAAAAAAATAAGTGGAAAAAATAAGAGAACACAACACAGATCCTGGTTTTATTGAATTAGAACACAAACTCCAAAAAGATATAGAGAACTTTAAGAAATTATTGGTAGATAGAAAACAAAAGAAATTTCAAAGGGATCTGAATGATTTCCAACTTGGAAATATCTTTAGGAGATCTAGAAAGCAACATACTTCTAAAATGGGTCCTGATAATATACCAACTTCTGAATCTGAGTGATCTGACCTTAGAGTCTAATGACATATCAGGCCCAACTAACCCCCTTATGGAGAATAGATCAACTAAAACTTTTTTAGACTCCAGAACAAGAATCGGAGGGGTAAGAAAAAATCAAGACACATACAAACCACAAAAAAGGATACGCAAAACCTAGACTCCTTACAAATATTTAATCTATCCAAAATGTTCTATCCAATGACCATCTATCAGTTCTCAAAAAGGGCCTAAACTTTTCACCAACAGGGGATTTTAATCTTTTTGAATGGGTAAAAGATACTCATTTGTTTGCCAGAAAATTGGCCCTGAAAAAGTTTTTCTCAAAAAAAGCAAATAGAACTCCACAAGAACCTCTGCACTCTAAGACTTTACGAGATCTTGAAAGTTTGCTAGCAGAAAATGAAGAATTTCAATCAGTGGGTCCTTATTCTGCGAAAAGTAATTATACACCACCATTAAATATAACTCCCAACATTGAACTTTTTGTTAATAATGTGGTTCGAGATATGGAAAAATTGCCTAGTACAGGAAACATTAGTTATAACCTTACTAAAGCCGAAAAAATGGCGCTAAAACAACTACAAAAAGATGTCAGTATAGTGATAAGAAATTCAGATAAAGGAGGTAATATAGTCATACTGGATAAAAAGTGACTATATTTTGGAATGTGAAAGACTCCTTAAAGACAAAATAAGTTATAAAAAACTTGAAAAAGATCCAACTGATACTTTTATCAAAGAACTTCAAGACATCTTAAAAAGTGGATTGGAAACTAAGGTTATAAATAAAGCAGAATCTGAGTTCCTTATGAATGCAAATCCAAAATTTGCCACATTTTATACCATTCCTAAAATACACAAAAATCCTAAAAAAACACCTGGTAGACCAATTGTGTCAGGTATTGAAAACCTCACAGAAAACCCTAGTAAATATGTTGATTCTATGCTACCTGCATTTGTAAACACTCTAGCTTCATATGTCAAAGACACAAAAGATGTTTTATTAAAACTCAATGACATTTCAATCAGCAATGAGGCATTGCTGGTGTTTCTAGATGTTGAATCTTTATATACCAACATTCAACACACTAGAGGAATAGAAGCTGTTAATAATTTTTTTGTCAAAAAGAGGTGGACAATACTCCAACCATAATGAGTTTATACTAATACTATTGGAATTTGTGCTAACTCATCGCTATTTTGTTTTTCTTAATAAATTCTGCCAGCAAATATGTGGCACAGCCATGGGCACAGCTAGTGCACCCACATATGCAAACTTATACTTGGGCTGGTGGGAAGAACAAATTGTCTTTACTGACCACCTGGACAAATATACCGAACACATTGAACTATGGGTGCGTTTCATCAACGACATCTTGGTAGTATGGAATGGTAACCAAAAAGATCTACAAGAGTTCATAGGTATACTTAATAGCAATGATATGGGACTTTATTTAACATCAGAAATTAATGAAAATGAGATTACTTTTTTAAACCTAAAAATCACTAAACTTGACAATGGTAAACTCCAAACTAGAACCTACAGGAAACCTACAGCTGCCAACAGTTTACTACAAGCTAATAGTAGCCACCCTAAAGCTCTGATCTCTGGGATACCGGTAGGGCAATATCTAAGAATAAAAAGAAATTGCTCTAGTCCAAATGACTTTGAGACAGAAGCAAAAAAACTCCAATACCGCTTTAAAGGAAGGGGGTATAAGAATAAAACTCTCAAAAGAGCATATAATAAAGCAAAAATAGTGGATAGGGATTCACTTCTGATTGATAAAAATAAACAATCAGATGATATGGTAAGATGCATTGGTACATACAATGGCAAATGGCATGACATTAAAAAAATATTTAATGATCACTGGCAAATTCTCCTAGACGATGATGATCTTAGGCCTTTTCTAGGTAGCCAGGCCCAAATAACCAGTAGACGATCCACTAATCTAAGAGAGTCATTTGGAAGTGACAAAAAATAAAACTTGGCTTAATCAAACCAAAGGCTGTTTTAAATGCCTATCCTGCAAAGCTTGTAAACATGTAAAAACTACTAAAACATTCCCCTCAAAAGATGGCACAAGTAATTTCAACAATTATTGACATGCAAATCAGTAGGGGTTATTTATCTTATGCTTTGCAAATGTGGCATGAGGTATGTAGGTAAAACCTGTAGAGAATTCAGACGCAGAATATTGGAACACATATATAGCATAACCAAAGAGTATGATACACCGGTAGCCAATCATGTGAATTTACAACACAATGGTGATCTCAATAATATATATTTTATAGCTATTGATGGGATAAAGCACAATATTAGAAGAGGTAATATTGACAAGGAACTTCTTAAAAAGGAAGCCCAATGGATTTACACACTTAAAACTAAAAAACCTTGGGGCCTAAATGAGGGCTTAATTTTTACACCTTTTATCTAAAAATGCTACACTTATCCCTTATATTGTATTACTTTCATTTTTATATGAAGTTATACATACTAGCTATTTAATGGGTATACAATACACTTGGTCTACAATAGGCCTAATATAATATTCTTAGTTATATCATATAAGATAACTAGACTTTTGTCATAGTTCCCTGGTCAATTTCTAAAAGTATTGACTAATTTATGTGGTGGAGATTATGTGATATACAATTGTTATATTTATACAATCCCTTCAATAAATGGGTAAATATAATACAATATTATTCATATCTTATATTGTACTAATATAGGCTTATTTAGTACTGTCCTGTGTATTTCATGTGACACATAATACAATTAGTATATTTTTATATCATACCTACATCATAATATATTCTACATTTTGGCTTGGTTGATATTACCAAGGACAATTATTTAATATAGGATACCATATATGTGTTATACATGGTTACCAGCTCTCTATATACAATGTTCATTATGTTAAGTTCATTCTCCAGTTATATAAGTTCATTTTGGAATGTGTATTACCATTTTCTCTATGCAGATCCTGCAATATATTTGAGTCTTTTGACAACATTTGTTTTTAAATATAGGTTATATATATATACATAAGCTGCTCACTCCGAATTAGTTGCTATGGCAACTATAGTAGCTTAAATAGTCTCTCTGACAGGGTCCCGGTAACCCCTGATGAAATTCTTGGAAACGTGCGTCAGGTTGCACGCTACGCTATTACGCAACGCTTACCTATGACGTCAGACGTAGATGCATAGGAAGCGCGCGAATAGCTTTGAGCTGTGGCGTTCAATGATATAGGCCTACTACTTATTCAGGCCACTTCATAAACGCTATCCCCTATATACAAGCAACTATTTAGTTATTTAGAATTCTCAATATTTATAGGGGATATAATAATATGCACTCAAGCTCCTATAGTCTATGAAGTATAATGGTGATATCCAACAATACCTAATATTAAATCTTCGTCTATCTCATACGTTATCCATTTATCCAAGTACAGACCCCTAAGCCCTCCAAATTTATATCGACTTATATTGAAGTACATTCTTGAAGCACTTTGGTTTATATTTCACCAAGGGAGCTGTTTTTCCTTCCCTGGTTTTTTTGCACTATAATACAATTTGACCTTCGATTATATTGTATGCTCACTATTAGCACTTAGCACTTAGCACCTTATTTATTTGGAGTATATAAGGCCACATGATTAGTGGGTATCTTTTCAATACAAGATACCAATGTAAGCACCTATACAAATAAATTTGTGGACACTTTGAATCTGTTAACTTGATTTATAGAATCAATAATATGATTTATAGGACCAATAATATGAAGAAATACTAATATGGCAATTTTCACCTATTCCTTCAATTTTTCTATTTTTTTGTCATGAGAATAAGGATTTTATCCCAGCTATTTTCATTTTTATAATAAATGTTAAGTTTTTAAAGTTTGACTTATTTCTATATTGTAATTTGGGCAGTGGGTGTGCACTAATTTACAAAAGGATACCAGTTCTTTCTCTTCTTATTCAGAAACTGAGATAACCCTTTAACAAATAAAAAAATCCAAAAGAGGTTGAAAAAATAAATGTTAATAAAGCCCTGGGTACTGATGGAATACATCCACGGGTACTGAGAGAACTGGGTTCTGTAATAGCCAAACCATTATATCTAATTTTTCAAGATTCACTCAACACAGGGTCTCTACCAGATGACTGGAGAAAAGCAAATGTGATACCTATATTTAAAAAAGGAGCAAGAGCAAAACCTGGTGAATTATAGACCAGTGAGCCTCACTTCTGTAGTGGGAAAGCTTTTAGAAGGGTTAACAAGGGATTATATACAAGAATACTGTATGTATATATGAACAGGATTTATGAGGGATAGGTCATGTCAAACAAATGTAATTAGTTTCTATGAGTAGGTTAGTAGGAAACTGGATTAAGACAACTCAGTGGATGCAGTGTTTTTAGATTTTGCAAAGGCTTTTGATACAGTGCCACATGGAAGACTATTGTGCAGACTAAGGGATAGAGGAATTGCAGTAAATATCTGCTCATGGATTTGGAGACAGGAAGCAAAAAGTTGTTGTAAATGGAACACTCCAATTGGACTAATGTGGTAAGTGGGGTTCCTCAGGGGTCAGTATTAGGTCGCCTCCTTTTTAACATATTTATTAATGACTTAGAAGTAGGTAATGAAATCAGAAAATGATGCACTTTCCCTGCAAACGTATTTGTGTAAATTAGAGGAATGGGCATCTAAATGGCACATGAGATTTAATACAAATAAATGTAAAGTTATGCATTAGGAAAGGAAACTAAGCAGCAATGTATAATCTTAATGGAGCAATTCTAGGGATATCAGATATAGAAAGGGATTTGGGACTGCTTGTGGACAACCACCTAGGTAACAGTGCTTAATGCCAAGCAGCAGCTGCAAAGGCAAATAAAATATTAGCATGTATTAAGAAGGGTATAGAAGCAACGGAAGCAAATATAATTCTGCCACTATACAAATCCCTAGTACACCCTCATTTGGAATATGGAGTACAATTTTAGGCCGCACTACATAAAAATGATATTTTAGAGCTCGAAAAAGTTCAGAGAAGGGCAACAAAACTAATAAGGGGAATGGAGGGGCTAAGTTATGAAGGAAGACTAACCAAGATAAACGTATTTTCTCTTGAAAAAATGCGTCTAAGAGAAGATATGATTACCTTATATAAATACACCCAGGGTCAATATAGGAATTTGTCAAGTTAACTTTTTGTGCAAAGAGGTTTTGAACTGACAAGAGAGATCATTTGAGGTCAGAAGAAAAAATATTCCACCTTAATGAAAGAAAAGGGTTCTTCACAGTAAGGGTGGTTAATCTGTGGAATTCTCTACCAATGGAGGTGGTGACAGCAGATTCAATAGATAACTTTAAAAAGGGTTTGGATATATTTTTGAATAAAAAGGGTGTTCAGGATTATCCTGGATAATTAGATAGGGAGTATTGATCCAGGGAGGAGTCCAATCATCAGTATCTGTGGTCAGAATGGAATTTATGTTTTTTTCCCTTATGAGGCAATTGACAAATGTTTCAATGAGGCTTTTTTTCTATGTGCCTTCCTCTGGATCAATTAATAATTAGCAATTAACAATTATTACCGGGTAATAAATAATCAACATATTATAATGATCAGAAGAGATCTAAAAAGGTTGAACTTGATGGACTGAACGTCTTTATTCAACCTCAATTACTATGTAACTATGTAATACAGTATATATCCCAGTCCCTGTATAAATAATGTATCACTCACCTTCACTGATATCTACAGGAATTTCCTCCTCTTTAATCTCCCGGGGACTCCTCATATTTGTCTCTTCTTCTTGATCAAACTCTGAGAGAACTGATGGTGTCACTATGTCACTGTCTGTACAAATAAGCATGAGACGGTCACACACTGGGATTTGTTACACGTTTTTATGGTCAATACAGAACAAGGTGCAGATATATACCGTAGGTGCTCATCCCTACGACCCCGTACGACTTAGGCAGGGTGCGCCCAAGGGGCTCATCCCTACGATCACGCAGGACCTCTTACCCTCCTTCTCTCCTTACCCTGTGTCTCTCTTCCCATCCTCCTCTCCTTACTATTTGTCTCTCTTCCTCTCCTTGCCCTGTGTGTCTCCTCCCCTCCTCCTCTCTTTCCCCTGTGTCTCTCTTCCCCTCCTCCTCCTGTCCTTACCCTGTGTCTATCTTCCCCTGTGTCTCTCTTCCCCTCCTTCCCCTGTGTCTCTCTTCCCCTTCTCCTGTCTTTCCCTGTGTCTCTCTTCCCCTTCTCCTGTCTTTCCCTGTGTCTCTCTTCCCCTGTGTCTCCCTTCCCCTGTGTCTCTCTTCCCCTTCTCCTCTCCCTCATTGCCTGCTGACTGTGTCACACAATTACGACCCGCGGCACTTAGAAACAAAAAATACCCTGCGACCCAAAATTACGACCCGCAGGACATAGAAAAAATAAAATACACAAGGTCCTAAAACACACGTAAACGCGAAAATACAAACCACGAAAACACACATAAAAACACAATAACAATAACAAAAACACTCACCGACAGCACGGGGGGACAGTGAGGTTGAATGCCAATTTAACCCAATTTGCCCGATTTCGACACTCGAAAATTGCCTTAGCGAGAAAAAAATGGCGGCCGAAAAAAATGAAAACGAGGCTCCACGACCCAGAACCCAGAAAAACGCTGTTAAACACTTACGAGTATCCCCCCCTCTAAATTCCCTCTCGCAGCTCCTTAATTCCCCCATGCATTAAAAACCTCTAAAATCCCTCTCGCGGCTCCTTAAAGGGCCTGCGCCACACAAATACTTAGGGCCACCAGCAGGGATACTGTAACTACCCCCACCACCACCTAACATTAACATCCTAGTGATGGGGGTCCCCATTGGGAATGCGATTGGGAACCCCCACTGAAATCCAAATTCAATTTCCCGCCTTGCGGGTCCTTAAAGTACCGTAAAGATCCTTAAAAATTAACCCTATCAATCATGGGGCTCTATACAGAGCCCCATGAGCCCCTTAATAACCATGTCACTCATGGGGGTCAATACAGACCCTGTTGGTACTGAATTGATCACGCATAAACAATATTCATTACCAATAAAGTATTCTCTAAATGAACAAATAACTAAGGAACTCAACCTGTCAAGCAAGGAGTTAAACTAAGCTCTATCAAAATTGGTAGACAAGGTTAAGGGTCAGAATGGAAGTTACTGATTTTTTGCATTTATCCTTGAAAGGTGATATTGAATAACCTTTGATTATTGATGCATGGAGTACCAGACATATGGAAGAGATTATCTGGGAATATTTACCTACAAAACATAGTATTGAATAACACTTGCTTAATTATGTTCAATTATGGATACATGTGGAAGGAATTATTCAAATGTTGAAAAGAAATATCAAAGAGACTAATACAATGAAGTCCCTACAGACTGAATGAGTGGAGCAGAAGATTGAATGATGTGTAATGGATGTGGAGTTTGAATGTTTAGTTTGTGTGATGTCATCACATTCCTTTGTAAATCTATAAGAAGTTTGTATTTTGTGACTTACTTCATTCTAAGAATCAGGTAGACATTCATTCACACATGACATGTCTGAAATTGCTAATATAACAAGGTTTTGTACTTATAACCAATAAACACATGCTAAAGACTGAAGTATTTTGGAATATTTTATCGTAAGTTTTTCATTCGTAACCTGAATCCTAATAATAACGAACGAAGATCTTTAATGGTGACCCGAGATCTCCAACAGACCCCCATAAATCCCTTAATTAATCCTGTCACTCATGGGGGTCAATACAGACCCTCATCAGACCTTAATTAACCCTGTCACTCATGGCCGTTAGTGTAGCTGTGTACTTCTGCATTGTGTAAGTTTGTGTTATAAAATTGCGGCGAATGTGTATGTGGTACGCGTGTGTGGATGATTTAGCGTCCTTGCTAAAAGTGTATCTTTACCTTGTATGGCTTTTTTGAAAAAACTTCTGTGCTTGATGTTGTTTTGCGGCTTTAGGGTCGTGTAGCCTCGTTTTGTTTTTTTTCGGCTGACATTTTTTTACTCACTTAGGGGATTTTCGTGCGCCTAAACTCGGGGATTTGGACTTAAATTTAGGTGTAACTTCCCTTGCAGAGGTCCTGGGTGCCCCCCCCCCTCGCTGTGGGTAAGCTTTTTATGTCTTTTTTGTGTGTATTTCAGGTGCACGCGGTTCGGCCGTAAAGTCCTTAAATTTTGCATTGTAAGAGCCGTGGTTTGTATTTTTGCGCTTGTGTGTGTGTTTGTAAGCACTTGTGAGGCGCCGTGGAGCCTCCACCTCCGCAAATGTGGCACCTTCGGCTCATTGCAGCCGACGTTGGAGCCTCCACCTTTTGCAAATGCGGCCCCTTGCGGCCCCTCGCAACTATTATATGTAATATATTTGTATAAAAGTTTTCCTCCTTTGCACTATAAATCTGCCCTCCCTTTTCTTTGAAGTCCCTCCTCTTATATAAACTCCTATGCTTTTACTAGAATTGCACTTGATACTGAAAATGTTAGCAAGCTCACAAGTTCGCCCCTTCTCCTGTTTATATTAACTTCTGCCTTCTCACCTGGACACAATTAGTGCACTCTGCAATTTATCAGCCTTTACTTGCAAGGAAAATCCACTTGCGAACAGCCCCAAAAAAGCTCACAAACCATTTATACTAGTTTAACAGTAAAGCCACACGCCTCTTACCTGGGCACAATTAGTGCACTCTGCAATTTATCAGCCTTTACTTGTAAGGTAAATCCACTTGCAAAACTAATGCACCTGCCAATCTTTTTTAAACCAATCCAAAGCCAATCACAATGGGATACACCGCCGCAGGGTGATTGGCTGGAGGCATCAGCGCATTCTCATTGGCTGCAGTCTAATTGACAGTCACAACAGCGAATCAGAAGGCGCTATTCCCTTCACCCAATCGCAATGGGATACACCCCTGTGGTGTGACCTGTGTCTTCTGATTGGCTGTAATCTGATTGACAGTGACAACAGCCAATCAGAAGGCGTAGATGCCTTCAGCCAATCACACAATTGGGGTGTATCCCATTGTGATTGGCTGAAGGGAATAGCGCATTCTGATTAACTGTTGTCACTACAGCCAATCAGAATGTGCTGATGCCTTCAGCCAATCACCCTGAGGGGGTGTATCCCATTGTGATTGGATGAAGGCAATAAAGCCTTCTGATTGGTTTAAAAAGATTGAAAGGTGCATTAGCCAATCAGAATAGGATATGGGTTGTATCCCGTTCTGATTGTCTTACACCTTGTCGCCTTCTTTTCCGGAAGCATTGCCAGTTTGCTTCCGGAAAAGTCTCTGGGGGGCTCATTAGCGTCGGAGAGGGCTGCGAGTGCGGACCTCCGTTAGTTTTTTATTTTCTTTTTTAGAGCACAGATTCTTCCAGGGCCCATCCGGAGCAGAAGAGGAGGAGGCCTGGGACATCGCGGGCAGGTAAGTTCAATGTATATTATCTTTATTTTACTTTATTTTGTGTGTGTATGTATATTGTATTAATGTAATGTGTTTTTTTTTAACAGGGGACACGCCGGAGAAGAAAATAAGAAGGATGGGGACATGCTGGAAAGGTGAATAGATTATTTAGAATATTTAGAATGTTTATTTATTGTATGTAAATGTTTTGTACTAATTTGTTTTTGTTTGTTTTCCCAAGGTTGGTGATCTGAAGGGACATCTGCAAAGGTAAGTGTTCTTAATTATTTTATTTTAGCTTAGAATTAGGGCTTGTATATGGAGATAGGATTTATTGTATATTAAATAGGGGAAATGTATAGTATTTCATGTATTTTAGATAGTGTAGTATGTATATAGTTTAGATAGGATGTAATGTATTTTAGATAGTGTAGTATGTATATATTTAGATAGGATGTAATGTATTTTAGATAGTGTAGTATGTGTATACTTTAGATAGGATGTAATGTATTTTGGATAGTGTGGTTTGAGTATATTTTAGATAGGATGTAATGTATTTTAGATAGTGGGGTATGAGTGTATTTTAGATAGTATTTAATATACTTTAGATAGGGGAGTATTGTATTTGATTTCATTTGTAATGTACTGTATGTATTGTGTATGTATTTCCTTTTCAGGTGTGTAATTTTTTTTTATTTTCTGTAGTGTGTGGAGGGGTTGTAATGTAGTTTCAAGAAGTCTTCACACATATTTAATTTAAATGTTTCCCACAAAGCAAATGCATTAGGTACACTGCAAAAGAGTCAAATTAATGCAAATTTTTCTCTCATTTGCTTTGGCATTTGACATAGTGCTGCTTCTTCCAGACACCTCTCCCATTCTGTATCATCTGCTATGAAGTTTTGATGTCTTGCAAGTAAATGTCTTGCAAGTAAATGTTCATAACTTTGTGCCGGGAACATGTGAAAGAAGTAATCTTAAACTGAAACGCTCAATGTCTCCTGGACTGAAGGTATAAATTTGTGGTATAATTTTATGAGTATCTCTTTTTCGTTGTTGCCATTGGCCATTTACAAATACATAGTGATATGGAATCTCAATGTATAAAAATTGTCTGGCCTGCGTATCCTGGCAGTTTAATTGAAACCAAGCACTAAGTGTTGTTTCTTGATGTTCACTTTGGGCTAAGGCAGTTCAAACAAACTGACTTTTTGGCAAATAGACAGCTAATCGATACACAGCATGTGACCGATATTCAAATATCAGAAGACACCCCATTGCTTCTGGAGCACTGACATAGCGAGCATCTAAATAACATGAAAGTTCGTCATGTAAAATTGGATTTTCGTTTTGTGCACCTTGCACAACAGCAGTTGCTGCATCATATCCTTTGTATATATATTTATACACATATTTGATGGATTTAATAGAAGTGCAAGCTTCCACATTTATGTGTGCATTGTACTTCATCAGCAAATGTGGATTGTATGGAACTACATATCTATTATCGACCTTTTGGCCACGGATAATAGTTGTTTGTCCTCTTCTTTTATACAAAGGGTATCCATCACAATTAGCATAAGTATGCCTTTGAAATTGTTTTGGGAACTCTTTTGTACATTTTTTATTTTTCATACATGGTGAATTTGGCCTGATATCTCCACATGGGCCATGAATCATTCTGTGTGTTACAATCTCATAAAGTTTTGAATATTTTTCTGGATGTGGCAATTCAGCAGTAATTACTGAATCCACTCTGCAGTATTCAATTTATCTTCTTCCTGCAGCATTAAAAGTATGTGAGCATGTGGCAGGCCTCTTTTTTGAAATTCAATGGTATAAACAAAAGCCACATATTTTCCAAATAACTGTGCTTTAGTTATATCATGTAGTAATGAATTGTTTTATTTTGAATACTCTTGATACTAATTCTGGTTGGTCAGAAGCATTTTGTCCAAGATTCACATTTTCCTTGATCTCTGGCCATTGTGGATTACATGTGAATGTAATGAATACATCTGGTTTTCCAAACTTAGTGACAATAGCTATGGCATCATTATATCTTTCTCACATATTGGGAGGAGATCCTTGGAAAGTGGATGGCAAAATTATTCCTCTTCCAGCCGGAATATCTCTGTTGGTGGCCAATTCAGCAACATAATCCATCAATCCACAATATTGTTCTCTGGGAAGATTGTTATTTTGAAATTTGATAAAATTTAGATTATTTGCTTCAATTTGTAGATAGGAATAAATAATCCATTATTGTGTGAGTTTGTCCCCACAGAAAATAGGATTAAAATCATCAGTTTGTGACACTTCATATTCCAGCATATAAATATTGCATCTAACATGAACTTTACTATTGGGATAACTGAACTTTACTATTGGGATAACTGAAATTGTAATTTTGGTTCCCATTCTGGTTCACCATTTGGAAAGAAAATGGGATATGTCATTGGATCCAAATTACAACTTAATATATTTATGTTTATAAAAGGTTGGCCTTCATTGCTTGGATATATTCTAATATCCCGCTGAAAAGGTGGTTCACCATCCTCATTTTTGATGATCATGGCAACCTCATTTACTGTTGGCAAATTATACCGTCTTTGATCAGTGTTGCAATTTTTTTTTAACACCGTATTTACTCTTGGCATTGTCAATTTATGTCTTTGAGTATGTTGCTGTTGTTCTTTTTCAACCTGTGCTAATTGTTTGTATGCTTGAGTGTATGGGTTGTTGGTCATAAATGTTTTTGTTTAATTTTTTGAAGCTCCAGCACACTCACTTTGTGCTTTCTTACTCGTTTTTCTTTTTAGTCTCTGTCGGCCTTCTTCTGTTAAGGGTTGGGAAGATTCGGGGGACTGTGCATCCCTCCACCTTTGCTTCCTTTCCCTTTCCGCTCTTCTTTTGCGTTCAATCCTGTCTTCTCCGTTGTCCACCTTTGTAATCTGTAATTGTAAATACAGGTGTAAGATGTAATGTTTTTTTGTATTGTACATAATGTTTTTAACTGCTCTCAATGCAAAACCTAAATAGCATTAATGAAAGAATGCAATGATTTGAAAAGCATTTAGAATTTTTCCATGAAATAAATGAATCCATTATTTTTTTTTTTATTGGCATACATTAAAAAGGAAAGCGCTGCACACACACACACACACACATATATATATATATATATATATATATATATATATATATATATATATATTGATAAATAAGATTAATTTTTTTGTAATAATTATTAAGTCATTAATAAATGAATATACATTAATGAATTAATCACTAACTGACATCAGTGGTAAATGTAAAGAGGTAATTATGTTTTCATAAAGAAGGGCAAACAGAAAGAGATATGAGCAAAGTATGCATCGAGCTTAAAATAATGTGCAATTTTGTAATTTTATTAATGTTGACATCAATTGACTTCTGAGGTGTAATTTGCGTTATTTGAAAGTTAATTAAGTAAGCATATATGTATGCATATTTTTTTTATTATTATGAATGAATAATTAAATACTAAGGGTCTCATTCATTTGCAATTTGTGCAATGGAATAGGGCTCTATATAAACACATAGCATACTTTTTTACCAAAGTTTTTAGTTGGGGAAGACCTTGGTTTTGGATCGATGTTCATTAACTAAAAAGTTATGGAAAAATAATATCTTATGTCTTTATATAGAGCCCTATTCAATTGGGCAAATTGCAATTGAATGGGGCCCCCAAATGAATATAGGTTATTAAAATAATCATTAACTGTCATCAATGCAAAACAAAAAGGGCATCACGAAATCATATACCTGTGAAATTGATGTTATTGCAGATAAAATCCTGCAGAATTCAACCTCTGTCTTCAGTCAGGTGCAGAGATGAGTAATCTGTGAAATTATATGAAAATCATTTTTAATGTTTGTATTCAATTAATTTGTGACTCATTGAAACTATGATGTTTAACTGGCATAGATGCAAAACATAAATGCATAATCATCAATATATTCATAAATAAAAGCAGTATAAAATATGAAATGTAGCACGTGTCAGAATCTGAAACTGCTTTAAATATTTAAGTGCTTTGAAGGTCCTATCCCTGTCAGGCAATTATAAGCACTCCAGATATGTAAGTGCGTTGTAAAATGTACATATTTTTTGATCTATTATAAATGTTTTTTTTTCAATTATTATTAATTAACTAGCGAATTGCCCGTCAAAAAATGTTGGGCATGAAATTGTAAGCTAGGGAATGCTGTTTTAGACATAATGTCAAACAGTTTCTACTGTGAGGACCTTCGGCGCTCATCCGTGGCTGTTTTTTTTGTTGTTATTTCAGGGGCTTTTGCTGTCATTGTAATGTTGGGGCTGATGTGTTTTTTGAGCTTATTGCAAGGCTGTCTCCTGGTGCATTTTGCGTGGTATGAGCAGCGTTTGCATTGGTTGTGAGGCGGCCGATAAATGTCTTTTGTGTTTATTGTGCTAATTTTTTTTAACATTTTTTTGTGTATATTCTTGTATGCCAATGAAATAATTAATAAATTAATATCCTTGACCTATTTCTAAGTAATATATGCAGGAAGCATTGTGCTGAAGAGCTGACAATCTGTTTCTATGTTCCTGCAGCATCCAATGTAGGTTTGCACAGTTCTGGAGCTGAGGTGTAAGTGTCAGCAATGTGTGCAGTGTAAATATGCTGCATGCATGAGGTAAAGCCGTTAGTGTAGCTGTGTACTTCCGCATTGTGTAAGTTAGTGTTGTGAAATGGCGCAAATGTGTATGTGGTACGCTGCTGTGTATGATTTTCCTTTTTAGTAAAAAAGTGTATCTTTAGCTCGTACGGCTTTTTAGAAAATCTGTATGTGCTTGGTGGTGTTTTGCGGCTTTAGGGTCGTGTAGCCTCGTTTTCTTCAGCCGCCATTTTTTCTCTTGCTTAGGGGATTTTCGTGTGTGTAAACTCGTGAATCTGGACTTGAATTGATGTGTAACTTCACTTGCAGAGGTCCTGGGTGCCCCCCCTTGCTATGGGTAAGTTTTTTATTTCCTTTTTGTGTGTATGTAAAATGGCGGCGAATGTGTATGTGGTACGTGGCTGTGGATGATGTTGCGTCCTTGGAAAGAGTGCATCTTTACCTCGTACAGCTTTTTTGAAAAGCCGTATGTGCTTGGTGGTGTTTTGCGTGTTTAGGGTCCTGTAGTCTCGTTTTCGTTTTTGTTGGTGGCCATTTTTTCTTTTGCTTAGGGAATTTTCGTGTGTCTGAACTCGGGAATTTGGACTTAAATTGAGGTGTAACTTCACTTGCAGAGGTCCTTGGTGCCCCCCCCCCCCTTGCTGTGGGTAAGCTTTTTATGTATTTTTTGTGTGTGTTTATTGTGTTTTTAATGTTTTCAGGTCGGCGTGCTTCGGCCGTTAAGGTCGTATTTTTGTGTGGTCGTAATGTTTTTTTTCTAAGTCCTGCGTGTTTAGGGTCCTGTAGTCTCGTTTTCGTTTTTGTTGGTGGCCATTTTTTCTTTTGCTTAGGGAATTTTCGTGTGTCTGAACTCGGGAATTTGGACTTAAATTGAGGTGTAACTTCACTTGCAGAGGTCCTTGGTGCCCCCCCCCCCCCCCCTTGCTGTGGGTAAGCTTTTTATGTATTTTTTGTGTGTGTTTGTTGTGTTTTTAATGTTTTCAGGTCGGCGTGCTTCGGCCGTTAAGGTCGTATTTTTGTGTGGTCGTAATGTTTTTTTTCTAAGTCCTGCGTCTCGTATTTTTGTCTGCTAAGCCCGTAAATTTAGAGTTCTAAGTCCCGCGGTTTGTATTTTTGTGTGTAAGTCTGTATATAGTGATTGCGTGTTAGATCTAATTTGGTAAAGTGCCGCTTGTGTGCGTGTTTGTAACCACATGAGGCTGCGTAGAGCCTCCACCTCCTCAAATGCGGGCCCTCGCTTCACCTTATTAAATTGCCTTATTAAATTGCCTTATTAAATTGCAAATCGGCCAATTGAAAAGGGCTCTATATAGAAGTTTTTAGTTAGTGAACTTCTATTCAAAAGCAATTTCTTCACTAACTAAAAACTTCTGTAAAAAAATATTCTCTGTACTTTTATAGAGCTCTATTCAATTGGCCGAATCACAATTTAATAAGGCTGTTAATCCTTTTTTTTTCCATCAGAACATAATTAAATGATATACCTGTAAAAGTGATCTTTATGCTGATTGTAACAGAGCTGGAACACGCAGTCCAATATCTCCGCTGGTATACGGTAAAATACCCAAGAGGCACTACAGTTCACCATTCCCGACCTCCCATATTGGACGACACACAATTTGGGAGTCAAATGAATACTGACTTTATTTTGTTCAGCAGAAATATTTATACCCATCTCTTCCCACAGGCAATACACATGCCCATATTTGGCCACACAATACACATAAAGAAAACAATAGGTGGGTCACACCTCTCCGAGGCTCCCTGGCAACTTTGATACAATCAGACATTGATTCAATTACACTTCTTTGTTCTTATCTGAGAATGAAAACACTGTATACAATAGACTTCCTTTATCTTATGCGGAGTCTCTGTAACAGGATTATATCCCATGCCAAGTAGCTGCAAATGTCTGGGACAATATTCTGCAGAGCATAAACCAACATACATGCAGTATAATAGTAGGATCATATTTTAACCATAATAATAATCATAAAACAGGGTAAAACAGTGATGGGTTCCGTTACACACCTCCCCCGTGACCATAAGCCGGCATACACGGTCTGATCCCAACGGATCGGCCTGGGGATGTCCGGACAAAAGTATTTGTTGCTAAATTCTCTAGTTTGACAACCAATCAGCATTACTGCAATTCACATTTACTCACATTTCCCATATCCCCAGATAGCTGGGATCTGAGCGCACAAAACTACTGAATAGCGCTCAGATCCTATTCACACAGTTCAATTGCCAAGTAGCTAAAGTCTTTCCCATAGTCTTTCATTATATGAATGGGCTCCATGGCATAGCTATCTGTGGTATCACCGCTCCCACAGGGCAAGTACAGAATGCCCCCCCTGTATGTAAAGGGCCAGAATGAGTGACATACACTCTGGTATGGCCGAACACTGGTTCCAAAGGGCAATATGTACCAGGGCCATAGTCGCAGGGCAGGAGGCTGGCAAACAGTCCTCTCCAAGCCAAAGTGGCGAAGGGCACTTCGTCACACCTCTCCCCTTTGGGGGGAAGTCTAACCAGGCACCTGGATATTTCGCTGGGGTGATGGGGCAACACGCTGAGGGGACTTGAGGGGCAGAGGCCAGCGGCACTCTGCCCTGATGCCAGCTCTTCCGCTGGTATAACCTGCAGGACATCCTGCTCTGTACAAGGGACAAAGGGAGGGCAGAGGCCGACTGCACTCTGCCCCACTGTCAGCTCTTCTGCTGGGGCACTTGGGACGTATTCCGGCTCAGTAGCCAGGGAAAGGTGGGGGTCAGTGGGGGTTAACATTTCCTCTGTTAACCCTGGGGCCACATTAGGAGTTAGCTGGGGAGGGGAATTTGTACTTACCCCCTCCTCCGGTTGTCCCAGTGAGAGTAGTTGGGGATCTGGACAGGCTGTCCAGCATCCCAGTAGGTCAGGCACAGAGACCCTGGTCCCATCTGCGCCGTCTGGGAGATTGGTGTCTCCCCTTGTTAGGGTAAGCTGTCGCTGGGGGTAGAGGGTGACATCTTCCGCTCCCTGGGGTACACACTGCCGCTGGGGAGGAAGGACGGCACCTTCTGCTCCCTGGGGTACACACTGTTGCTGGGGAGGAAGGACGACACCTTCAGCTCCCTGGGGTACACACTGCCGCTGGGGAGGAAGGACGACACCTTCAGCTCCCTGGGGTACACACTGCCGCTGGGGAGGAAGGACGACACCTTCAGCTCCCTGGGGTACACACTGCCGCTGGGGAGGAAGGACGACACCTTCAGCTCCCTGGGGTACACACTGCCGCTGGGGAGGAAGGACGACACCTTCAGCTCCCTGGGGTACACACTACCGCTGGGGAGGAAGGACGACACCTTCGGCCCCCTGGGGTACACACTGCCGCTGGGGAGCAAGGACGACACCTTCTGCCCCCTGGGGTACACACTGCCGCTGGGGAGGAAGGACGACACCTTCGGCCCCCTGGGGTACACACTGCCATTGGGGAGGAAGGACGGCACCTTCTGCTCCCTGGGGTACACACTGTCGCTGGGGAGGAAAATTAGTTGGAGTATTCCACGTGGAGCGGTTTCTGTTTCTGGGACAGTCTCTCTGCATGTGGCCCTGCTGGTAACACGTGTGGCACCTGATGTACCGTGGAGGGGTTTGGTAGTTCCCACCACCCGGACGCAGTGCTGAGGGGGGGGTTAATGGTGGGAGGTTGGTTAGCATCTCCCAAGATGCCCCCCCCCCCCCCCGCCCGCTGCTTTTCCATTATGTATTTGTGGACATCTGCCATTAACCATTCCAAGGTTTTTATGGGAAGCGTACCTGGGAAAAAGGCCAGTCTGCTTTGGAGTTCTCTTCCAAACTCAGTCTGTGGGGCAATAAGAGGTACTGTAACCATGAGTTCCTTTCTGCATCCCTGTAGTCCGCGGCCGCCTCCTCCTCCTCATGATGGAACGCTGTCCGAAAACTAGCCGGTTCCATCCTGCTGTAGCCAGGGGCGCTGTACGGATACTAGCGTTGCCCTCAATTTGTACTCCACGGAATGGTGTCTCCTGTAGCTGTCCTTCTGACCGTGGGAACAATTCCGCCACTTGCCACCAAATGTAACGGAGCTGGAACACGCAGTCCAATATCTCCGCTGGTATACGGTAAAATACCCAAGAGGCACTACAGTTCACCATTCCCGACCTCCCATATTGGACGACACACAATTTGGGAGTCAAATGAATACTGACTTTATTTTGTTCAGCAGAAATATTTATACCCATCTCTTCCCACAGGCAATACACATGCCCATATTTGGCCACACAATACACATAAAGAAAACAATAGGTGGGTCACACCTCTCCGAGGCTCCCTGGCAACTTTGATACAATCAGACATTGATTCAATTACACTTCTTTGTTCTTATCTGAGAATGAAAACACTGTATACAATAGACTTCCTTTATTTTATGCGGAGTCTCTGTAACAGGATTATCTCCCATGCCAAGTAGCTGCAAATGTCTGGGACAATATTCTGCAGAGCATAAACCAACATACATGCAGTATAATAGTAGGATCATATTTTAACCATAATAATAATCATAAAACAGGGTAAAACAGTGATGGGTTCCGTTACACTGATCAAAGGCTGCAAACGTCACTCTGTGTTCAGTCAGCTGCAGAGATGATGAAAGCATTTGTAATATTTGGATTCATCAGCAGCAACACGGATATATCAGTCAATGCATAGTAAAATATACATATTGTTTGTGGTCCTTTTTTTTTTGGTAAGGATTACTAACTAATAATTAATAAATTAATGTACATTAATAATCAATTAATAAATGTATTCTAAAGAGCTAAGCATTAATATATTAATAAACTAAAGGCATTGTAAATTATAGAATATTTGTTGTTCATAACGATTACTATATATACTTTTTTTTAAGAATAAGTTTGCCCTATAGATAGGCTGCATGCCGTTGGTTTAGTGTTGTAAAATGGCAACGTTAGTCTATGTTTTACGCGTGTCGCAAGCAATTTGCATCCTTCCTTGCAGCCTAAGTACTGTGCCATGGACAACTGCTCCGCTAGCTCGCCTCGCAAGGCTTGCGAGGGACGCAGCTACGTGACCAACATTGCGAACGTCACCAACATCGCAAGATCCACAACTATATATGTGATAAATGTATATACTTTCTCTCTCTCTCTCTATATTTATATATATCCCCTTCTGGATCACTACTTCATCATAGTGAAAGGCCTTGTGTACGTCAATGAAGCTGTGAGCTATACCATGTAGGGTCACCTAAGATGGGCAGGTCATAGCAGAGAGGTCAGACAAATCACAGTCCATTGGAGAAGAAACTGGCAACTCACTCCAGTATATTTGCCAAGAAAACCATATGAAAAGGCACAACCCAGACAGATGTGCCTTGCGTGCTGTTACCAAGAGTTGGACACGACTGAGCACACACACACATATATATATATATAACACATATCATCAGTGGTGGCGCAGATGTCAGGAACGATATTTTTGGGCTGTGCGCCAGATAGTCTGGGTGCCACATAATATGTGTTCTAGTTCGGCACCCTGACGGCCAATACGCGCAGATGCATGCGCGCCGAAAATTGCGTTCCCGACATCTGCGCTTTCACTCTCCCTGTCACTTAGCTTCGGTCAGCCCTCTCCCCTGCACCTCAGCACCCTGCTCTCTCTTCTGTACCCCTGCTCTCTCCTCTGTACCCCAGCCTCCTCCCCTGTACCCCATGTAAACCCTGAGTTGTGCTGGATGGTGTACATTGTGGCTCCTTTGTGACTGACTTACAAGTCAATCAGACAGGAGCCACATGGTACACCATCCAGCCCAGCTGGGGGTCTAGAGAGGGCGTTGGAAGTGAATATAAATTACTACAACTCCCATAATCCCCTGCACAAATAACCCAAAAGGGACACCAAGGGCGGGGCTTCTGTAACAGGATGTTTTTATGTACCCAGAGAGGGGCTTCTGTAACAGGATGTTTTTATGTACCTGTTACCTTACTTAAATGACCAGTTACTGAATGTTCATTTAATTGGAGTAAGTTAATGATCGGTTTATCACATTATGTTGCCAGTATATGGACTTTTAAACCTTGCCCTTAACAAAGATGGCGGACTCATCCTTCCATTTTGTTAGACGCAACTTGATACAGCTGTGTTGTGTTTGATTGATGACGTCAATAACCTGCGACTAAGGGGCTACAAGGAAACAAAGAAGGAAGCGGCGCAGACATCTGAGCTGTGAGTTTGTGCTGATATAGTTATATACAGATAGCGTGGAGGGAGGGTGTGTTTATCTCCCTATATGCGTATTTATGTCTCTACAGTGAGGAGAGGGGATTAGATGTTTAGTTGGAGTGTTTATATTAACAGGTATTTATAATTATCTATTGTGTGTGATATGGTGTATTTATATAACTGGAGTGTGTGGAGCAGGTATATATATATATCTATATGATGTGTATCTATATAACTGGAGTGTGTGGAGGAGGTGTGTATATATATATATATATATATATATATATATATATATATGATGTGTATTTATATAGCTGGTGTGTGTGTGTATATATATATATATATATATATATATATATATAATGTGTATTTATATAACTGGTATGTGTGTATATATATATATATATATATATATATATATATAATGTGTATTTATATAACTGGTATGTGTGTATATATATATATATATATATATATATATATATATATATATATATATATAATGTGTATTTATATAACTGGTATGTGTGTGTATATATATATATATATATATATATATATATATATAATGTGTATTTATATAACTGGTATGTGTATATATATATATATATATATATATATATATATATATATATATATAATCTATATGATGTGTATTTATATAACTGGAGTGTATGGAGGAGGTGTGTATATGTGTGATATATATATATATATATATATATATATATATATATATATATTCAGATTAATTGTTGATTTGATCCAGAGGAAGGCAAAAAGAAAAAATCCCAAGTGAAACTTTTCCAATTGTCTCAAAATGAAAAAAAAAAACACTGGATAACACTGAATGTCCTTTTTAAATAAAAATATAGCCAATCCCTTTTTTAATGTTCTATATCAAATTCGCTGTCCCCACCTCCTTTGGCAGAGAGATCCACAGATTAACCACCCTTACTGTGAAGAACCCTTTTCTTTCTTTAAGGTGGAATCTTTTTACTTCTATCCTCAAAGGATGTCCTCTTGTCAGTTGAAAATCTTTTGGCACAAAAAGCTCCCCCGACAAATCTTTATATTGACCCTGGATGTATTTATATAAGGTAATCATATCTCCTCTTAGACGCCTTTTTTCTAGAGAAAATAAGTTTAATTTGGTTAGTCTTTCTTCATAACTTAGCCCCTCCATTCCCCTTATTAGTTTTGCTGCCCTCCTCTGTACCTTTTCCAGCTCTAAAATGTCCTTTTTAAGAAGTGGTGCCCAAAATTGTCCTCCATATTCCAAATGAGGGCGTACTAGAGATTTGTATAGTGGCAGAATTATATTTGCTTCCCTGGCTTCTATACCCTTCTTAATACATGTTAATATTTTATTTGCCTTTGCAGCTGCTGCTTTGCTTTGAGCGCTGTTACCTAGGTGGTTGTCCACTAGTACTCCCAAATCCCTTTCAATATCTAATACACCTAGATTTGCTCCATTAAGATTATAAATTGCATGGCTATTTTTCCTTCCCAGATGCATAACTTTACATTTATTTAAATCTCATCTGCCATTTAGGCGCCCATTCCTCTAATTTATGCAAATCCCTTTGGAGGGAAAGTACATACCGTATATACTCGAGTATAAGCCGAGTTTTTCAGCCCTTTTTTAAGGCAAAAAAGGGCCCCCTCGGCTTATACTCGAGTCACTTCCCCCCCGTGTGTCTCTAACCCCCCCTTGTGTGTCTCTCTATCTCTAACCCCCCCGTGTGTCTCTCTACTCCCCTGTGTCTCTTTCCCTCCCCCCTCCTCAGCATAAACCCCCCTCAACCCCCCTCCTCCACCTAAACCCCCCTAAATACCTCTCCCCTCACTTACCTGCTTGTGCTCCGACCTCCGCTCCCTGACCCTCGCCGGCGCACATGTGACGTTGATTTAGATAAGACTGTAACGTCTGTATTAAATATCTGTTGCTTTTCCAATTAGTGTGGAATGTGCACATTCCAGAGAAATAAGACACAGACACAGTGTTTCTGTATAGTAGTTCTCAAAGCGCTCTGTATTAAAAATGGCAGTTTATATGTAGAAAACGTTATCTGATCAAGCGTCACATGATTCCTTTGTCTAGGAATTAATAGCTTTATTGATTGGTTCAAAATTGCTGCAGTGTGTCGTCATCATACTGGTCAGTTTAGGGAGGAGCCGTCCCTTTGTCCTTATTTGGTCACGGATGTATGCATCATCAGGCCACTCCCATTTGTAGTTCTGTTTTCCATCTTGTTTGTAGTTTCATTCTCCATTTTAGATAACCTTCTTGTCATTATAAGTGAGTAAGGAATGCAGACAAGGATAATAACATGTAAAAAGACATTTTCCTAATTATCATCCATAACAGTCCCCCCTAAAATGTACTGTTTTTATGTTATTAATGAATGTGCAACCTAAGAAAAGCAGCTGTGCTTATGTTAGTGCGTGATGAGGGGTAAACTCCCCCCTAAACACTAGGTGTATATCTGTCCCTGAGGATGAGGTGCATGACTGCTAGAAAGCCCTAAACATCTGTGCTGTGAACACCCGTTCTTCTTTGTACATTTGAGTAGCCATGGCTTACCCATGGCCCCTCCTGCCACTGTCACAGACAAGTCAGATGCCTTTCCCTAGCCCCTTGTATCAGGAACATGTGGGACAAGGGGTTTATGTGGAAACCTCACTCCTAGATACAATAGACCGTAACACTCTATGTGACTCCTCACAGTTGTCATCATCACAAAATTCTCGGTGCACAAAGGTTGATGTGACTCCAGTAACTGACTTCATAAAAAATATGTTCGGACACATGGGGTAATCCAGCAGGTAACAAATGTAAGAATTATCAGTATTGAAAGAAAGACAATGTCATCCTATAACAATACTCTCTGCCACCCAAACCATTTATCCCAATAGTCTGTGTTTCCAGAATTCTCCTTCAATTCTTGTGCCAAGTTGTTTAGTTCTTTAATGGCTAAAGTAATCTTACCGTTTGGACCCATATTATCAGGTATGTAGGTGCAACAGTTGTCAGTGTCGGTGTCGGGGAGCATTTTACACCAATCATTGGTATCAGTGATTCAAATCCTGCGGCTATCTGGTTTCGGCCTTTGAACTCATCAAGCACCCCCCTTGGGACTCCACTAGAATCTATGTACACATGGGAATCAAAACTTTCTTTAGGTTCAGATGATGATGTATGTCTCTTCCTTCTGGGCTGTGTCTAAGGAACATTATCTAGATCACCATAATAGGTTGGAACAATGTGTAACGGCATTATGGCTTTAGTCATGGTACGTTCCCCACGCCATACTCCTGACAGTCTTACCCTGAGTTTCATATCTCCACACAACCAATATATGTCCCCCAAAGATTGTGTCTGTTTGACTAGCATGGTGGCTGAACCATCTCTATATGTGTGACAAAACCCATAAGGGAACCTCTGTAAGTTGAACCCCTGAGAAACGTTTCTCCTGTAACACGTATAATTTCCAGGGTACACAATTATACCTCTCCCTGGGTGGGGATTACTAGTCATCATGGGGTACGTTTTCCTCCATTGTTCACTTCTTCTGGACCTGCCGTCTTTTGCAATTCTTTGAGCAATCTTAAATCTGTTGGCAGAGTCTGCATTGTATAAATGTTTATTTCTCCATCCACCTCTCTCCTTTCCATTTCCTGTGTTGTCACTGCTGCCTTTTTAGCCATCTGGTCTGCTAGATGGTTTCCTCGTGCTTCGTCTGAATTTAGCTTCCCATGTGCCTTTACTTATAGTATGGCTACTTCCTTTGGGAGTGCTAAAGCATCTAGTAGTTCACGGATGGCTTTTTCATGCTTCACTGGAGTACCTGCGGCTGTCATGAATCCTCTAGCTCTCCAGATTACTCCAAAGTCTTGAGTCACTCCCAGAGCATATCTTGAGTCTGTATAGATGTTGGCTCGGACTCCTGTCGCAACCTCACAGGCCTTGGTCAATGCAATCAACTCTGCTTCTTGTGCTGACATGGAGGAAGGTAGTGAGAAGGCTCGCATCACATCTTTTTCTGTAGTCACAGCGTATCCTGTGTGATCTTTCCCATTCTCATCAGCATACCTTGATCCATCCACATACAGAGTGATGTCTGGGTCTGTCAGGGCAAGGTCTTTTACATTCGCAAGGTGTGAGGTCTCCATTTCCATTTGTTGAAGGCAGTCATGAGGTGGATTTGTGAGTCCTGGGACTGCATATGGGTCTCTGGCTTGTATACTGGGAGTGCTGTCTGCTTGCCAGTGGAGAGTTTTCTTTTCCACTCCTTCCTCTTCCAACTCCTCTTCCTCTGCAGATTCCCACTATTTTAATGCAGCTCCTAATGTCTTCCATCCATCCGGTGCGAACTTGGATATTGCAACATGTGGAATTTCTGTATCCCAATGCTTGTAGAGCGCTTCTGCTTCTTGTGGGGGCTCCACCGTAAGTGCACTATCTCCTGCTGCATTGTTGTACAATGTCTTTAGGTTTAAGGTGACCTGCTTCAATTTAGTGAGACTTGCTTCATATTGGAAATCTCGGCCTGGAAATGTTTATTCCACAGCGTGCAATATAGAGGGTCTTGTGTCACATCTGTGAGCGTCTGGCCGTTTCCACCACCTTCTAGTAGACGTCTTTTTACATAGAGATTGGTTATTCCTGAGTTTGGGTTCAAAATCAGGTTGTACAAAAGTATCCATCTTCCTTTCTCCCCCCTCTGGAAATGGTAAGAAAGTGGCTGGATTGAGAACATAACATCTCTGTAAGGTAACATTGTCTGGTAGAAGAAGGGAACATTGCAGACGGAGGTGTCTGGCTGTAGTCATGTGCTTAGGTAGTCTGCTGTATGATGGCTGCAATATTATGTGGTGCCAGAACTGTCAGAGGATAGCCACGGACTATATACATCATATATGTAGAAGGATTAATTCGGGGGTTAAGGGCTGCCTGTTTTCTTTTCCTGTATTTAATGTTTGCAAACTATTCAAATACAGACTCCACTTTAGATCAAATTCACATGCAAAATCTTTCTTCCAAATCACTTACTATAACATTCTAGGAACTATTCGCTTCAGTCCCGTACTTAACTTACAATAATTCCCAACTAACACTCCACTTCTTCCTTCATAGTTACCATAAGTGTAACAGTGCTTAGGTTCACTGATATCAGTCATCTGGGGTAATGCCTGAGTGTGTTGTACTTGCATTAGTCCTTCTGATATGAGTGGTGCATTTAGATCTCTGAGCATAAATTAACAAACCGTCCTTTTGCTTCCCCTCTCACCCAGCCACCCATTAGGTATGTACCTGCGTCTGTGGGTCTGGGCGTGAGTCGCATGTTAGCTCCAGTCTCGCCATTTGGCGAGCATTTGCCTGGCTTTATTAGAGTCATACGTTCAAGTAAAGGGCTTCCACTCAAATCTGTTCTATCTGAGGCACTCTGTGGTCTGTAGCCCCAAGCTGTCCCAGTGTTGCATCCTACAGCTTCCCAATGACTACAATCTTTTCCCAAGTCTGGTCTGTGACACATATGTGTATACATGTGCTGTGAGTGTCTTTGTACAAGTTACATTGTTGAGTCACGCTTAGCTGTTGGCAACATACAACATGACAATAATCAAAAGACAATGTGATCATATGTGGTTTAGATGGATTGTACCAAAATGTAATACCATCTTTCTTCTCACTAATGAATGCAGAAGGTTCTAATTAAGTTAAGAACAGACAGAAAAGGATATGTGTTATGATCATCATGATGTTGGCTGCTGTGGGTCTGGTGCTGCTTGCAATAAGATGCATGATCTGGATTCCAGATGATTCTTTTTTTTTTTTTACAAATCTCTTGACCAGGACCCAAGCTCCAGGAAGTAGTTGATGAGTACCAGTGTCTACTTCTGGATCTGGAATAGGAGAAAACACTTGTGCATGTATTTTAGTCAGTGTTTGAGATAAAACAATCACATAATCAATAAATACATCAGATTTAAACTTCAATTGCTGAGGATAATAAGGATCTCTTGAGGGGACAGAGAAAAACTTCCCTTCTCTTCAATCCTTCCACAAAGACTGCTCCCAGCAGGAATGATATATTACCACTGGCTGTTTTATCTTGTGGAGTGGCCTGATTTACTATTTCATCCGGAGCGCATTCTATTAATAACTCACAGAATTCTGTATCACCGTTGCAGACAGGCGTGTAGGAGTTGATTTACATGAGCAGAGATTGCTAATAAAAGCTTAAGAAGCTTAATAAAACATTGAATGTCTCCTATACCTTCCTTTTAAGAAAGATTACTATTCCCAAGGAGTAGTGGATACAGGGCACCAACTCCAGCAGAGATAACATATTACAAAATTGCTTCGTCATAGGTTTTAAAAGGGGTTGGTCCTAAAGTTAGTCAACTCCCATTTGTTTTTTTGTTTGTTTTTTTAAGTTGGGAGCCATGATGGGGCGGTGGCTGTGTGTTAAGAATTTCATGGTTTCTTGTTCCACAACCCACTAAAATGTAGCAAACACCATTCTTCTCTCAATAATACAGACAGACATATTTTCACATAAAACTCTAATACGCACACAGAGTAGATGGGAGGAGGGAAGGGGAGTGGTCTGCCTTGCTTTGTCATAAGATGGGGTGGCCAATCCCTCTCATACAATGCAAACCGGTCACCTCCCTCTTCAAAGAGTACAGTATCGAACACACAGAAACTTCAGACAAAATATTTCAAAAGAATACACGCATATGTATGTACTTCACAAACACATCTGTCTCACACTTACAAACGAGATAAACTATAAATCCTCCACTGATTTCAGTGGTGGACACAAATTCTCTAACCTGTATTCCTCAATTGTATTGCAAAGAAAGGAATTACAGCAAATACTCACACATTTACTTGCAGTTAAACACAAGACAATCCATCTACTTTATAAACAAAAGCAATCAGAATATTATATAAATGTATGTAAGGAAAAGTTCCTTAATATTTCTGTGTTCATACCTTAAACAGCATAGCAATACAGTAAAATATGTTAACACCTTCAAATACAACCTAGCATTGGCGTAGGAAGAATTCTAAGATTCGTCCTTCAAATAGTTAAACCAGATGGGAGGGGGTGGATGAGGAATTTCTCTCTGGATCTCACTGCAGCTGTGTGACCAAGGTCAAAAACACACACAGAGCAGTGTCTCAACTCCAGCACTTTGAGGGAGAGAAGTTCTAAACTGCATTTCTTATCAAAACATGCATAACAACCAGCAGTGACATAGCATATAACATTATAATCATCAAACCTTTTCTGCAGAAAACTTAAGATTCAAAAGACATATGATTTCAAGACCATGCGCATATACGACACACACATGTAACCACCCGTAGTGAATGACAGACGTCCCTTAAAGTTTTCAGGCTACTTCTTCCGGCCCGAACATCATGACCCTCAACGGATATCGTCTATCCAACATGCATAGACATTTCCCAGGGAAAAACATATATATATATATTTCCCCAGGGCACACATATGCAAGTTCGTATTTGCGACCTCTGGTAATATGTATTTGCACGACACTGGGCACAAATTATCCGTCTTCCAGATAGTCACAAACACACATGTGTGTGGGTCCTGAACCATATGTCTAAAGAATTCAAATTCACAATACCAACAGTCCACACACACACACACACCGGCAACAGATATCTATTATCACAGGTTTTTTTTTTTTTTTTTTTAAACGGACCTTGAGCAAGCTAAAACAATCTGTGCTTTGAATGCCTGCCAATAGCCGAGAAAGAAATAGCGACCTGCAAAGTACTAAATAATGACCTTACCAGACATATTTTCTGAAGGTTCCTTCTGCTGTTGTAAGTCACCACTTCGCTCCTTCTCGGCTATTGTCAGGTCATAAACTCAAGGCCCCACGTTGAGGCGCCAACTGATTTAGATAAGACTGTAACGTCTGTATTAAATATCTGTTGCTTTTCCAATTAGTGTGGAATGTGCACATTCCAGAGAAATAAGACACAGACACGGTGTTTCTGTATAGTAGTTCTCAAAGCGCTCTGTATTAAAAATGGCAGTTTACACGTTTATATGTAGAAAACGTTATCTGATCAAGCGTCACATGATTCCTTTGTCTAGGAATTAATAGCTTTATTGATTGGTTCAAAATTGCTGCAGTGTGTCGTCATCATACTGGTCAGTTTAGGGAGGAGCCGTCCCTTTGTCCTTATTTGGTCACGGATGTATGCATCATCAGGCCACTCCCATTTGTAGTTCTGTCTTCCATCTTGTTTGTAGTTTCATTCTCCATTTTAGATAACCTTCTTGTCATTATAAGTGAGTAAGGAATGCAGACAAGGATAATAACATGTAAAAAGACATTTTCCTAATTATCATCCATAACAACGTCACATGCGCGCCGCATCATTAGCATATATGAGCACCCGGTATATGCTAATGACGCGGCGTGCATGTGACGTCACATGCTCGCGGCGCCTCGTCAAGGAGCAGAGGCAGGCGCACAAGCAGGTAAGTGAGGGGGGAGGTATTTAGGAGGGTTTAGGTGGAGGAGGGGGGTTTAGGTGGAGGTGGGGGGTTGAGGAGGGGTGTTGGGGTTGAAGGGGGTTGAGGAGGTGGGTTGGGTTTGAGGGGAGTTGAGGTTGAGGATGGGGGGTTGAGGATGAGGATGGGGGGTTGCAGAGGGGGTTGAGGATGAGGAGGAGGGGTTGAAGAGGGGGGTTGATGTGGTGGGTTAGGGTTGAGGTTGAGGAGGGGGGTTGAGGTTGAGGATGGGGGTTGAGAAGGAAGGTTGAAGATGAGGAGGGAGGTTGAGGATGAGGAGGGAGGTTGAGGATGAGGAGGAGGGGTTGAGGATAAGGGGTTGAGGAGAGAGGATGAGGATGGGAGGGTTGAGGAGGGGGTTGAGGATGAGGAGGAGGGGTTGAGGATGAGGAGGAGGGGTTGAGAAAGAGGAGGAGGAGGGGTTGAGGATGAGGAGGAGGGGTTGAGAAAGAGGAGGAGGGGTTGAGGATGAGGAGGGGGGTTGAGGAGAGAGGATGAGGATGGGGGGTTGAGGAGGGGGGGATGAGGATGGGGGGGTTGAGGATGGGGGGTAGAGGAAGGGTTGAGGAGAGAGGATGAGGATGGGGGGTTGAGGAGGGTGATAAGGGAGGGGGGAAGAGACACAGGAAAGGGAGAGGGGAGAAGAGACACGGGGTAGAGAGAGGGGGGACAGAGGGCACAAGAGGGACACAGGGTGCAGCACATTTCCCACCCTCGGCTTATACTCGAGTCACTCATTTTACCCAGTATTTTGTGGTAAAATGGGTGCCTTGGCTTATACTCGGGTCGGCTTATACTCGAGTATATACGGTAAGTTTTTGATTTGATTACATTTATTTATTAAATATAGGTATCACATCAGCTTTTCTCCAGTCATCTGGTAGAGACCCTGTGTTGAGTGAATCTTGAAAAATTAAATATAATGGTTTGGCTATTACAGAACCCAGTTCCCTCAGTACCCTTGGATGTATTCCATCAGGACCCGGGACTTTATTAACATTTATTTTTTCCAACCTCTTTTGGATTACTTCCTGTGTTAACCAATTATTTGGCAAAGGTAGTGCAGCCCCATTATGTTGCAGTGTCCCAACCACTTGTACCTCCCTTGTGTATACCGAAGAAAAGAACCTATTTAGCTCATCTGCCTTTTGGTGGTCACTAATTTTCAGACAGCCTGTTTCACATTCTAATGTTCCTATAGCTTCCTTCCTCGCCTTCTTCCCTTGCCTTCTTCCCATTAATATACTTAAAAAATATTTTAGGGTTAGTCTTACTCTCTTTTGCAATTAATTTTTCATTTTCTATTATAACCAGTCTAATAGCGCTTTTGCTGCCTTGTTGATTTCCTTGTATTCCTGTAAAGCAGTCTCTGTCCCCTCTTGTTTGTATAATTTAAATGCCTGTTTTTTACTCCGTATCTTGATCTTTAAATCATTGTTAAGCCACATGGGTTGTGATTTACTCCTTTTACTTTTATTCCCACACGGTATATGCCGATGTGTATGTATATTTAGTAAGGATTTAAACGTTGTCCATTTATGGTCAAAATTTTTAACTATCAGTTCTCTGTCCCAGTCTATACTTTGTATTGCTGCCCTTAGACCGTTAAAATCTGCCCTTTTAAAATTAAGAGTTTTTGTTGCCCCCTTAAAATGTTGTTGTTTTTTTAATTCAATCTCAAATGAGACTGTGTTGTGTTAATTAATCCAGAGGAAGGCAAACAGAACAAAAAACCCAAGTGAATCTTGAAAAATTATATATAATGGTTTGGCTATTACAGACCCCAGCTCCCTCAGTACCCTTGGATGTATTCCATCAGGACCCGAGGCTTTATTAACATTTATTTTTTCCAACCTTTTTTGTATTTCTTCCTGCGTTAACTAATTAATTGGTGAAGGTAGTGTGTGTATGTGTATGTGTGCATATGTAACACATATGAATAACAATAGTTCCTAGTGAAACTAGATCATTTATGATTTAGGAAAAGATAACACATGTGACCTGTGGTAACCTATAGTGAACCTAAATCACTTAAGATCTAATAGGCCACTGTCTTCATTATCCACCTGTCAATTGCGTGGTAATGCGTGGCAAATTGTATATCACCTATACTGGGATGGAATAATGGCTTATTTAAAGCTTTAAACATTTTTTGTTGATTTTCAATCAACTTTATATACAATTTTTGGATCAACTCTACTCTGCAATTGACAGGTGGATAATGAAGACAGTGGCCTATTAAGGCACAAACACCTACTTTGCACCTCCGTGCTAGGTGCTGTGGGTAAGAGGGGTGTTGCACAACCCCCATTTCTTCTTTCACCACGTTAAATCATTGCATTTTGTATGTGACCATTATTAACGTTATTCCTGTTGAGATACAAATGGATTTTTTCTAATATCCACACCCAGTGTATATTGTGATTGATTTTATAAGCATTTAGATGCGTCTCAATTTTTTTAACCTTATGTTTTTGTGTTACTTAAAGCATATCCGAGGATTTGCATGGGCAAAAATGAGGATTGCTTTCATACATAAATTCCCCTAAACGATACTATATATATATATATATATATATAATTTTGTTTTTTTTTGTTTTTTCCTTATGTCTTAAGTGATTTAGGTTCACTATAGGTTACCACAGATCACATGTGTTATCTTTTCCTATATCATAAGTGATCTAGTTTCACTAGGAACTATTGTTATTCATATGTGTTACATATGTGTATATGCAGGACATAATCGGATCAATATTTAATACTCTGATTGGGGGTGTTAGTACACAACTATATATATATACATATATATATATATATATATATATATATATATATATATATATATATATATATATATATATATATATATATATATATTGTGACAATGATGGCCGTTTGCCACAGGAATCCTTTATGACAAAAGGTTCAGCAATACAGATATTGAATGCAGAAGACTTGTTTATTAAGAAGGCTCATAAACAAGGATTAGAAATAATGAAAATAAAAATCTACATATACGTTTTTTACTAAACGTGCAGGAACACCCTGACTACCCCCGGTCAGCTTCTCTGCTCAGGAGAAATTATAACTCATGAAGAAAACACACAGTCTCTTATAGTGCCACCTTGTGGCCAGGATACAAATATTCTTCTTCTAGTTGGTGTAGTGCCACCTTGTGGCCAGGAAACAAACAGTCTCTGTTTTATTAGAAGTCTTTACTCTGTAGACCGTCGTTTTTAAACTTCATACCATAGGGTGGGGTTCTGGCCCGCCCTACTCTCCAGATACCCCAACCTCCAGGGACCCTTAGCACCCATTTCTCGGGAAGGCTACAAATCTGTTTAATGATACAGACTTCTATAAAGTAAAGCTATATATATATATGTGTGTGTATTTTAAATGATTTTCTTCTTTTTTTTACGTCGTGGTTTGTTAATTTAATAAAAGGAATACTGTAAAATAATTACTGTTGGCTACCATTGTGCTTCAGTGCACTTAGTAAAGTCCTTATCGTGATTTAAGTGGTTATATAAATATACATACACACACATATATATATATCTATATATATATATATATATATATATATATATACATGTACACACATACACTCCTCCAGACCTTATCAAGACATAAACAAAACATTTTTTGTAGATGGGAAAATTTGAAATTATCCTGGCTGGGTAGAAAAGCGGTAGTAAACATGTCAATCCTACCTAAAATAATTTTTCTAATAAGGATACTTCCGCTAACTTTCCCAAAAAGGATTTTACGATCTATGCAAACACCGATAGATTTATCTATCTAAATAAAAAAACTAGAATTAATAATAGTATTGTTAAACGTAAATTCAATAAGGGTGGGTTGGCAACACCTCTGATTGAGGATTACTATGAGGCAGTGATAATGACACAAATATTAGTTTTATGGTTTTGTGATAATTCAGCCAAGTGGAGAGATATCATTCGAGGATAACCATAGAAGAATTTATTTGGTATGATCCTGGCCAAGTGATATTAAACATCATAGGTAACCAAAGTAAGTCTAAAATCATGGTTTAAGATTAATAAGAAATGTAAATTCATATTACCCCCCCCCCCCCCCCCCGCTACTCCAATTACCGTATATTTATTAGGAAAACTAACAGGATGAAACAAGCAGATTTTTGGGACAGATGGGGATCAGTAAAGCTGAATGATCTTTTGAAAGTGGATGTGCTGACTATAATTTACCATCTTCTAAATGGCTGGAACATAATACTTTAAAAGAGATTATTAAAAAATCTAATCTTGATATAACTTGTAAGAAACCCCTTACTGACTTTGAGAGGAGATGTTTCAATAAGAAAGAGAAAAAGATAGGCACATCAGACTGGATTCACCTTAAGGAAATTAGCACTTATTTTGGGAAATCTTCCTATGTTGAAAGTTGGGAGAGCGATTTTGATGCCCAGTGGGATAATTCAGTGGGGTTAAAAGCATTTGCTTCAACTTCTAAGGCTGTGTCCTGCACCACACGTTAAATTGGTACAAAGTCCCTTAGATTGTAAGTTTGCGGGTTTTCAATTGTGTGTCCGTGTCTTGGAAACGAGCACTATGTACATTTGATTATATGCTCAAAAGCAGGGCCCTCCATTCTTTATAAGGTGTTAAGTTTGTTTTTTTGCCATGTACTAAACCCCTGTACAGCGGCGCGATATAAATAATAATAATAATAATAAGATGGTACAGATATACAGAAGATCTATCCGAAAACAGCGATCTGTGCTGGAGAGGTTGTAATGGTCAGGGAACCCACAAGCACATATGGTGGGATTGCCCTCTAGTAGAGGAATTTGGGTCTATGTGCTTGGAAAATATAATATCTATTGTTAAAACCCAGGGCTGGTGCTGTTCAAATTTTGCTAATAATTAAATGGCTTTTAGCGAAATATTTGAAACAAGGAAAACTTCCCTTATGGAACGAGATTGTATAACATCGAAAGAGCCATTGGTATTATAGATGCAAATACCACAATTAATAAGCTTTCAAATTAATGGGAAAGATGGTAACAGCCACATGTTGATGCTCCCCTTCTTCTCAATTATTGTTTGTAGTATGTTTATGGAAGTGTAAATGTTTTGTATATTTTTGTATAACTTGGATGATATGCTGCTATTGTATTACAAAATTAATGTATTATTTTCATACTAGCGACTTGCCTGTCAATAATGACGGGAATACAATTTGAAGCCTGGCAATGGTGTTTGCTGCACATTGCTAGGCTCTCCCCCCTCTAACCTGCCTGCCTCGTCATGAGCACCTTTGGCGCTCATTGCAGGCCTCGCAATGAGCACCTTCGGCGGCCATTGCAAGCCTCTCCCCCCTCTATTTTACTGGCCTCACGATGAGCGCCTTTGGCGCTCATTGTGAGCCTCTCCACCCCTCTTTCTCTCGCACCCTCTACTTGACGGGAGGTGCTTATTGCGAGCCTCTCTGCACCTCTACTTCCTCTCCCTCCCCTGTGTCTTTTCCCCCCTCCTCTCTCTCCTGTTTCTCTCACCCCCCTCCTCTCCCTCCCGTGTCTCACCCCCTCCTCTCCCTCCCATTTCTCCCCCCCTTTCCTCTGTATCTCCCCACTCCTCTGTGTCTCTTTCCCCCTCCCTCCCTTGTTTTTCCTTCCCCCCCCCCCGTCGTCCTCCCCTGTGTGTCTCCCCATTTCCCTCCCCTCGTGTCTCTTCCCCTGTACACAAGAGGAGAGGCTTGCAATGAGCGCTGAAGGTCCTCAGATTCGAAAAAAGCTTTACATTGTGTGGCAACCAGCATTGACATAGCTTCACATTTTATTGCCCCGTCATTTTTGATGCGCAAGTCGCTAGTATATAATAAAATCAAACACGACGATTACAAAAGTGGGGACAGTATAGTTTTATTTTTTAGACGCAGATATATTGTCCTAAATGTCACACACTCACAGGCGAAATACAGCAATAACTCTTATCTGCTACAGTGCCTTGTAAAAGTATTCACCCCCCCTTGACTTTTTACCTATTTTGTTACATTACAGCCTTAAGTTCAATGTTTTGTTAATCTGAATTTTATGTGATGGATCAGAACACAATAGTCTAAGTTGGTGAAGTACAATGAGAAAAATATATACGTAACACATTTTTTAGAAATAGAAAACTGAAAATTGGCATGTGCGTATGTATTCACCCCCTTTGTTATGAAGCCCATAAAAAGCTCTGGTGCAACCAATTACCTTTAGAAGTCACATAATTAGTGAAATGATGTCCACCTGTGTGCAATCTAAGTGTCACATGATCTGTCATTACATATACACACCTTTTTTGAAAGGCCCCAGAGGCTACAACACCTAAGAAAGAGGCACCACTAACCAAACACTGCCATGAAGACCAAGGAACTCTCCAAACAAGTAAGGGACAATGTCGTTGAGAAGTACAGGTCAGGGTTAGGTTATAAAAAGTATCAAAATCTTTGATGATGCCCAGGAGCACCATCAAATCTATCCTAACCAAATGGAAAGAACATGGCACAACAGCAAACCTATCAAGAGACGGCCGCCCACCAAAACTCAGACTGGGCAAGGAGGGGCAATAATCAGAGGTAGCACAGAGACCTAAGGTAACCCTGGAGGAGCTGTAGAGTTCCACAGCAGAGACTGGAGTATCTGTACATAGGACGACAATAAGCCGTACTCTCCATGGAGTTGGGCTTTATGGCAGAGTGGCCAGAAGAAAGCCATTACTTTCGGCAAAAAAACAAAATGGCACTTGGGAGACTCCCAAAATGTATGGAGGAAGGTGCTCTGGTCTGATGAGACTAAAATTTAACTTTTCGGCCATCAACGAAATTGCTATATCTGGCGAAAACCCAACACATCACATCACCCAAAGAACACCATGTTTTTCAGCAGCCAGGACTGGGAAACTGGTCAGAGTTGAGGGAAAGATGGATGGTGCTAAATACAGGGATATTCTTGAGCAAAACCTGTACCACTCTGTGCGTGATTTGAGGCTAGGACGGAGGTTCACCTTCCAGCAGGACAATGACCCCAAACACACTGCTAAAGCAACACTTGAGTGGTTTAAGGGTAACATGTAAATGGGTTGGAATGGCCTAGTTACAGCCCAGACCTCAATCCAATAGAAAATCTGAGGTCAGACTTAAAGATTGCTGTTCACAAGCGCAAACCATCCAACTTGAAGTAACTGGAGCAGTTTTGCAAGGAGGAATGGGCAAAAATCCCAGTGGTAAGATGTGGCAAGCTCATAGAGACTTATCCAAAGCAACTTGGAGCTGTGATTGTTGCAAAAGGTGGTTCTACAAAGTATTGACTTTAGGGGGTGAATAGTTATGCACATTGACTGTTTCTGTTATTTTGTCCTATTTGTTGCTTGCTTAAAAATAGTAATAATAAAAAAAAATATCTTCAATGTTGTGGGCATGTTCTGTAAATTAAATGATGCAAATCCTCAAACGATCCATGTTAATTACAGGTTGTGAAGCAACAAATCACGAAAAATGCCAAGGGTGGTGAATTATTTTTGCAATGCACTGTATATATAATAGATATAGTATTTACACATAGTTCTTGAACATAGAGAGGGAGATCACAGTTAATTTTAGTTATAAATACAAGGTCAATATTGAAATGATATTGTATATGAATGATAACCACAATTTGAATTTAAGGTGCTAACTTTGCCGTTAACCAATAATAAAAAATCCTATTCTGAGTCCCTGCAAGTACTGTCTTGGTGGCACTGGGAGCCCACCAACAACTACTCTAACTTCTAGTGTGTTATAATAATGCAATATCTAATCTATAATGTGGCGGAACTTGGAATCCACCAATTACCTCCTATGAATCTGTAAAGAGTCCTACGCTCAACCTCCTGATGCTAAGGATAGATTATGAATAAATCTGATTAAAATGCATTTCACATATATAACAGTGTTTGTACACATGTAAATAAAGTTATATTACACAATACAGGGAGTGCAGAATTATTAGGCAAATGAGTATTTTGACCACATCATCCTCTTTATGCATGTTGTCTTACTCCAAGCTGTATAGGCTCGAAAGCCTACTACCAATTAAGCATATTAGGTGATGTGCATCTCTGTAATGAGAAGGGGTGTGGTCTAATGACATCAACACCCTATATCAGGTGTGCATAATTATTAGGCAACTTCCTTTCCTTTGGCAAAATGGGTCAAAAGAAGGACTTGACAGGCTCAGAAAAGTCAAAAATAGTGAGATATCTTGCAGAGGGATTCAGCACTCTTAAAATTGCAAAGCTTCTGAAGCGTGATCATCGAACAATCAAGCGTTTCATTCAAAATAGTCAACAGGGTCGCAAGAAGCGTGTGGAAAAACCAAGGCGCAAAATAACTGCCCATGAACTGAGAAAAGTCAAGCGTGCAGCTGCCACGATGCCACTTGCCACCAGTTTGGCCATATTTCAGAGCTGCAACATCACTGGAGTGCCCAAAAGCACAAGGTGTGCAATACTCAGAGACATGGCCAAGGTAAGAAAGGCTGAAAGACGACCACCACTGAACAAGACACACAAGCTGAAACGTCAAGACTGGGCCAAGAAATATCTCAAGACTGATTTTTCTAAGGTTTTATGGACTGATGAAATGAGAGTGAGTCTTGATGGGCCAGATGGATGGGCCCGTGGCTGGATTGGTAAAGGGCAGAGAGCTCCAGTCCGACTCAGACGCCAGCAAGGTGGAGGTGGAGTACTGGTTTGGGCTGGTATCATCAAAGATGAGCTTGTGGGGCCTTTTCGGGTTGAGGATGGAGTCAAGCTCAACTCCCAGTCCTACTGCCAGTTCCTGGAAGACACCTTCTTCAAGCAGTGGTACAGGAAGAAGTCTGCATCCTTCAAGAAAAACATGATTTTCATGCAGGACAATGCTCCATCACACGCATACAAGTACTCCACAGAGTGGCTGGCAAGAAAGGGTATAAAAGAAGAAAATCTAATGACATGGCCTCCTTGTTCACCTGATCTGAACCCCATTGAGAACCTGTGGTCCATCATCAAATGTGAGATTTACAAGGAGGGAAAACAGTACACCTCTCTGAACAGTGTTTGGGAGGCTGTGGTTGCTGCTGCACGCAATGTTGATGGTGAACAGATCAAAACACTGACAGAATCCATGGATGGCAGGCTTTTGAGTGTCCTTGCAAAGAAAGGTGGCTATATTGGTCACTGATTTGTTTTTGTTTTGTTTTTGAATGTCAGAAATGTATATTTGTGAATGTTGAGATGTTATATTGGTTTCACTGGTAAAAATAAATAATTGAAATGGGTATATATTTGTTTTTTGTTAAGTTGCCTAATAATTATGCACAGTAATAGTCACCTGCACACACAGATATCCCCCTAAAATAGCTAAAACTAAAAACTACTTCCAAAAATATTCAGCTTTGATATTAATGAGTTTTTTGGGTTCATTGAGAACATGGTTGTTGTTCAATAATAAAATTAATCCTCAAAAATACAACTTGCCTAATAATTCTGTACTCCCTGTACATAACTCCAAGTATTGGCACAGTAGTCTCAGTGGCGTCCTACGTTATCGAGCAGGGACAGTTTCACATTCCAAAACCTGACGCACACTTTTCACGTTCAGCTTCTTCCCAAATCTATTACATCCCTAACTATTACTCTGCCCTGCCACACTAGTAAGAATATCTACTTTTTGGACCAGCCGGCAATTGTGTGTATAACTATGTTGTCACGGATAAGCCAGTTACTTTGACCAGACATTGTTCTAGATAGTCTTTGTGGCACCCGGTTACCACTAAGAAACCACTATTTACTTATTGTGATGATCCAAGATTTGATGGACCACACGCACCCCAATTTTGTCTCTCGAGGTTGTGACGTTTGTGTTCAAGATCTCAACACCTGCAAATACCTCTTATTAAAAATATTAAACTCTTCCATTCCATTGCCTAGGATTACAAAACTACAAGGAAGACACAGGCAGACAACACCGCTGGTTAGTGTATCCAAGTCAGACGTGCTGTTTATAGAAATCACAAAATAAACCATCCTCCCAGTTCTGTAGCAAACCCCCCCTGGTTTGCTCTGCTGTAAGGAAGGGCGGGGGTTATCTATCTGGTGGGCTTATCAACTTTTGGGCTTAGCAAAAAGGTATTCACATTAGTCACATAACATAAAATTGAATGTCCATTTTGATAGCCTTGATGTTATTAATGAGATGTGTAAGAGTCCCAGATAACAGGGGTGTAGGGGAGCCCCACAATCCTCATGACACTTAAACGTTATAACATTGTTCTATTGTTTGTGTGGGGCTATTAAGAGGATTTATTGGGTACAGAGATCATGCTCTTTCTCAGATGTGATTTGTTTCTTTTAGGGAAGAGATTTTTTTTATTATTTTGTATACCGATCTTCAGCCGCTATGTGTGAAGGGAATTAAAGAATCGTATTAGGGTAATATTGGTCTCCTTGGCACAATGAAGAGCAGCTCTTGGCATATAATAATAATAATAATAATAATAATAATTACTTTACTTGCCTTATTTAGAAACATAGTAAGGAATTTGTAAATACGTGCTAGTCCAAGTCACATATGAAATATGGTATTCAGGAACAGCAAAAACAAAACATATACATGTGAGGAGTCAGACCCTATGATCCTATTTTTAATAAAACATGAGGAATACTCATAAACTAAAAAATATATTTATTGACTTGAAGAATGTGTTTTATGTTGTTGTGCAGCTTACAGACTCTCACCTCCCATCTAGTGTCTGCTTATTCTCTGTCCTGCTCCCTATGCACATAGGAAGGACATACAAAGCAGATGTATTGTTACTTTCTATCTCAGCCCCAGCAGCACTGCTCCCCTTCACTCCCCTCCTGAGGTTACTGCAGAATACCAGCGGCTGTCAGTGAGGGGTGAGATAACTACAGGATGTGATTGGTTCTCTCTGATGTGGCTTTGCTTCTAGACATGTCTCCTCTGTTATCAGCTCTGTTTTGTAAAGTATTTATGCAAGTCCTTATGTCTTTTAGCAATAAATGGGTTCTTTGTCCGGTACGTCACAAGGTCAGAACAGATCCTTATTCACTCTTGTCTCTTATTTCCAAATATTTCTCAGTCTTTTAGATCTCAACTCACGATCTGACTAAATCATCAATGATGAACCAGGATAAGAAGATGTCTGACAGGATCTTACATCACATCCTGGAAATCCTCAGCCTGCTGACTGTGAAGGTGAGGGCTGCTGGGAAATGTTACCTGTTACTACCTGCACTTATTACCCGGCAGTAACACAAACTTTCCTCCAACTTCTCTAAATCTCCCAGGTCTCACAACATCTGACTAGTTCACTGACAGAGATCGAGATGAACCAGGATAAGGAGATGTCTGAGAGGATCTTGTCTCACACCCTGGAGATTATGTCCCTGATGTCTGGAGAGGTGGGAGCTGCCGGACAATGTCATAATGACACCAATATTAACTCATTCATTGCAGGGATTGTTCTTCTTACCTCTTGATCAGTTTATACACATAGACCAATGGGTGTATAAAAAAGGTTGTACTTGATGAGTTATATATATTTCAGCTTTAATAACTATGTAACTATGAGAATGTTTCTTGTGTATAATTTACACTGTAAGTGTTATCCTGACCACACAACGTGTTATGTTAGTGTCATACCATGTGATGTAAATAGTATAGGAGGTGACAAGATAATGATAGTGAGTCAGATGCACTGAGAGGGTCTGTACAGGGACTAGGGGCTTTCATATAGAAAGTGACAAGATAATGATAGTGAGTCAGATGCACTGAGAGGGTCTGTACAGGGTCTGGGGGCTTTCATATAGAAAGTGACAAGATAATGATAGTGAGTCAGATGCACTGAGTGGGGTCTGTACAGGGTCTGGGGGCTTTCAGCAAAGTACACAGTGATATTATAATAATGTTTTTGTTATTGTCACCGAGGAGAGCTGGTAAGGAGAGACTCTTATTGCTGTAGAGATCTTCACTTGAAGGAATATATCAATAATTACCTCTGTAACACTGATGTATGGCATGTCCCTCTCTCATCCTGTAGGAATACACCATTATGAAGAAGTCTTCCTTCCACATTCACCACCTGACCGGAGAGGTGAGCGCTGCTGGACAATGTGACATTATACCAGGACACAGTGACCCCATTACTGACCAAGACTGATCTAGATATGAGGACAATAGATACAATTCCATAACCGCATGTATCTTAAAAGTGATCATGCCCCTGGAAGCCAAGCATGCCTTATTAATGTTGTCTCAGTTGAAATAAGGGTCCTGTTTTCAGTAGTGCTCAAAAACGACTGATTATTATAAACAACTAGAAAATTGCCCATCACAGGAGTAACATTTTAAGTCTAGCAAAGTTGTTTTCCACAAAATGCGAGTTTATGGTCCCTCTGAGCACTTTTTACGTCCTTGGGGCTTGTTTTGCGTCCTTTGGCCTCGTTTTCGTTGTGTTGAATTTTTTCGGCAGCCAATATTTTTCTTGCTTAGGCGATTTTCATTGGTGAAAAAACGCCAAATATGCCTCAAATTATCTTGGAACCTCACTCCCAGGCTCCCTTGCTCCCCCACTGTGCTGTGTGTGAGTGTGTAAGTTAATTTGGAGCATATTTGTTGTGTTTTTTTAGGTTTTTGCACTTCCGTGATTCTGGCGGTAAAGTTGCATTTTTGCGACCCGTACACTGCATGTGTGGCTTGCAGTGCAATGAGCGCCTTTGGCGCTCATTGCAGCCTAAGTCCTGCGTGCCTCAACTACTCGCCTCGCTTTGCAATGAGTTCGTTCAGCTCGCTTTCAGCTCGAGGCTCGCAAAGCGTGACAACCCCACAAACGTGACCAACGTTCTTGAACTGATAACTATTATAGTGATAGTAGATGCGTTGAATACCCTTAGAGAATATTGGTAGGGACAAATGTGGAATTAGTTTCCAAGGATGCATGGGATAGTCATATGGCTTCACAAAGACTAAGGCTGTATTTAGGTATATATATGAGATTGGGTACAATACATGGTCCTATAGGGTTGTCATAATCTATATTACAATTTCATCTTCTCTTGTGTTTCCAGTGTGATACAGATGGACATAAAGAGACTTTAGGAACCTCATCACACAGGAGCTCAGGTAACAAAATGAGTTATATCAAGTCAACAGTATGAAAGCTAACAATATTAGTAAAATATCTCTTGTGAGGTTTATCTCAGGAATAGTACACAGCGGAGGATAAATTCTAGTCAGTCCTTGTAGTGTCGGCAGAACACGTTCCTTCCATGTTATTAAGAGTTGGGATAATTATCTATAGTAGTAAATTCACATGAACATTTAATTCTCTATTGGAATTACCAGGTCCCCAAAGTGATAATGTAGACCCTGTTAGTGAGGACGGAGAGGATGAGATGGATGAGAAGGATATTCTGCCGGTGATGATCCAATCAGAGCTCTCTGCAGGTATTGAGATAAATCTCTTCACTTAATATGTATATTGTCGCCCTATTTATTCAACTTCTATACAGAGTTACAGAGTACATCATGTGTAAGGCCGGACTTAACCTCAGATACGTGGATGATACTACTCTGGTGGCTGAAAGTAAGGAGGAACTAAAGGACCTGTTGATGAGGTTAAAAGAAGAAGTGCAAAAGCTTACCTGCTGCTCAACGTTAAAAAGACGAAGATCATGGCAAACGACAATCTCAGTTCCTGGCAAATAGACGGGGAAGAAGATGGAGCAGTGACAGATTTTATTTTCCTGGGATCCAAGATCTCTGCAGATGGTGACTGTAGTGTAGACTGTATGAAATTAAAAGACGTTTGGGTCTGGGGTGGAAAGCTATGGTGAGCTTGGACAAGCTAGTAAAAAGTAAAGATATTAAACTATCAACAAAGGTCCACATAGTAAGAACTACTGGTATTCCCAGTAGTAACATATGGATGTAAGAGCTGGACCATAAAGAAATTTGAGCACCGTAGAATTGATGCCTTTGAATTGTGGTGTTGGAGAAGACTGCTTAGAGTCCCTTGGACTGCAAGAAGATCCAATAAATCATTAATTCAGTAAATCAAGACAAAGTGTTCACTAGAAGGTATGATCATGAGGCTGAAGATCAAATATTTTGGCCATATAATGAGACGGCAGGATTCCCTAGAAAAGACTCTGATGCTGGGATGATGGAAGGCACAAGAAGAAGGTAACGACAGAGGCAGAGATGGATAGATGAGGTCACTGAAGCAATGAACTTGATGAAGACCAGAGGGGCAGTGACTGAGAGATGCACTTGGCGTGCTGCGGTCGGTCCATAGTCACCAGAGTCAACAACGTGTGTGTGTGTATATATATATATATATATATATATATATATACACAGTCAGGTCCATAAATATTGGGACATCGACACAATTCTAAACTTTTTGGCTCTATACACCACCACAATGGATTTGAAATGAAACTAACAAGATGTGCTTTAACTGCAGACTTTCAGCTTTAATTTGAGAGTATTTACATCCAAATCAGGTGAACGGTGTAGGAATTACAACAGTTTGTATATGTGCCTCCCACTTTTTAAGGGACCAAAAGTAATGGGACAGATTAACAGTCATAAAACAAACTTTCACTTTTTAATACTTGGTTGCAAATCTTTTGCAGTCAATTACAGCCTGAAGTCTGGAACGCATAGACATCACCAGACGCTGTGTTTTATACCTGGTGATGCTCTGCCAGACCTCTATTGCAACTGTCTTCAGTTCCTGCTTGTTCTTGGGGCATTTTCCCTTCAGTTTTGTCTTCAGCAAGTGAAATGCATGCTCAATTGGATTCAGATCAGGTGTTTGACTTGGCCATTGCATAACATTCCACTTCTTTCCCTTAAAAAACTCTTTGGTTGCTTTTGCAGTATGCTTCAGGTCATTGTCCATCTGCACTGTGAATCGCCGTCCAATGAGTTCTAAAGCATTTGGCTGAATATGAGCAGATAATATTGCCCGAAACACTTCAGAATTCATCCTGCTGCTTTTGTCAGCAGTCACATCATCAATAAATACAAGAGAACCAGTTCCATTGGCAGCCATACATGCCCACGCCATGACACTACCACCACCATGCTTCACTGATGAGGTGGTATGCTTTGGATCATGAGCAGTTCCTTTCCGTCTCCATACTCTTCTCTTCCCATCACTCTGGTACAAGTTGATCTTAGTCTCATCTGTCCATAGGATGTTGTTCCAGAACTGTGAAGGCTTTTTTAGGTGTTGTTTGGAAAACTCTAATCTGGCCTTCCTGTTTTTGAGGCTCACCAATGGTTTACATCTTGTGGTGAACCCTCTGTATTTACTCTGGTGAAGTCTTCTCTTGATTGTTGACTTTGACACACATACACCTACCTCCTGGAGAGTGTTCTTGATCTGGCCAACTGTTGTGAAGGGTGTTTTCTTCACCAGGGAAATAATTCTTCGGTCATCCACCACAGTTGTTTTCCGTGGTCTTCCGGGTCTTTTGGTGTTGCTGAGCTCACCGGTGCATTCTTTCTTTTTAAGTATGTTCTAAACAGTTGATTTGGCCACACCTAATGTTTTTGCTATCTCTCTGATGGTTTTTTTTTTTTTTTTCAGCCTAATGATGGCTTGCTTCACTGATAGTGACAGCTCTTTGTATCTCATATTGAGGGTTGACAGCAACAGATTTTTAAATGCAAATAGCACACTTGAAATTAACTCTGGACCTTTTATCTGCTCTTTGTAAATGGGATAATGAGGGAATAACACACACCTGGCCATGGAACAGCTGAGCAGCCAATTGTCCCATTACTTTTGGTCCCTTAAAAAGTGGGAGGCACATATACAAACTGTTGTAATTCCTACAACGTTCACCTGATTTGGATGTAAATACCCTCAAATTAAAGCTGAAAGTCTGCAGTTAAAGCACATCTTGTTAGTTTCATTTCAAATCCATTGTGGTGGTGTATAGAGCCAAAAAGTTTAGAATTATGTCGATGTCCCAATATTTATGGACCTGACTGTATATATACACACACATTTACATTTAAATGTAGCACTAATGAACAAATGAAAGCATAGAAGTCAATAATGGATGACAATATAATGTGTAATTATTTTGTGCATATTTATCCAGGACATGTGAGGTCTTCAGTTGACTTACAGTTTGGTCAAGAAACAGAACCAGATGTGAGGGGTCACCAACAGGATAAGGAAGAGGAAATCCCTGTAAATATCAGTGAAGGTGAGAAATAAAACTAATTAAAGAGATTCTGGATGTTCCAGGAAATAAAAGTACCTATCAGTTTAATGTTATTAAAAAATAATTTTACAGTACACAAACATTGCATTTCAGTCAATCATCCTTTCTTACCCACCACCAGCATAGTCTGTTATCTCATTAAAATGGGTGATTATTGACAATCATTTTAGATTATCTAGCCATTGGGATCTGGGTGTATTGAGATATAAGTCATTATGTCCGTGTGATCACATTTACATGTAATGTATGAGTAAAATAATCAACTTTGAGCTTAGTTATCTAACCCTCATTTGTGTTAATAATAATAGCTGTAATTATATGTATTTATGTATGTGTTATTTTTATTTCTGCAAAGCTTTTATGTTGATAAATGTAAAGCCTCTCATTATTCTCCTGCCCACATTAGATCTTCATAGCGGAAACATGGACACAATATCAGTTATTAAGGAAGAGGAGCATGAGAGAGATAATCAGGATATTCACCAGGAGGAAATCTGTTCAGACCCCTGTGCAGGTGAGTGACAGGTGTATGAGTCACAAGGGGCGGAGACTCAGAGCTGTGCAGGTGAGTGACAGGTGTATGAGTCACAAGGGGGCAGAGACTCAGAGCTGTGCAGGTGAGTGACAGGTGTATGAGTCACAAGGGGGCGGAGACTCAGAGCTGTGCAGGTGAGTAACAGGTGTATGAGTGACAAGGGGGCGGAGACTCAGAGCTGTGCAGGTGAGTGACAGTGTATAAGTTACAAGGGGTGGGGACTCATAGCTGTGCAGGTGAGTGACAGGTGTATGAGTCACAAGGGGCAGAGACTTGGCTGTACAAGTGATTGACAGGTGTATGAGTCATAACGGGGTGGAGTCTCAGTGCTGTGTCAGTAAGTGACAGGTGTATGAGTCACAATGCTGCAGAGCCTCCAAAAACTAGAGACAAACTTGGATCCTTCCAAAGACCTCTTTTGAAGGCTCTCCTTTTTTTTTCTTCAATTTCTTAAGAATAAAATTTTTTATAATTTTATGGCAGACTCAGACTTATTATTGACAAATGAGAAATAAGAAATTAAATAAAATCATCTCTGTGTCTACACAACCATGGAGGAGTAAGATGGACTTTATACTGAGTCAGAGAGACCAGGTGATAATCTGGTGTGGATTGTTATCATGTAATGTATATGGGTGACCTATACTAGTCTGATATAAATGTATAATATTTATCTGGTTATTTTGTGATGATCTGGTGGGATTGTTATCATGTAATGTATATGGGTGACCTATACTAGTCTGGTATAAATGTTGTTTGTATGATAAGGTGAGATTTGTCAGGTCTGAAGCTCCCACATTATCTGACCCTTGTTCTGTACAGACCATACAGACATGTAACAAATCCCAGCGTGTGTCCGTCTCATGTTTATTTGTACAGACCATAAAGACGTGTATCAAATCCCAGCTTGTGACCGTCTCATGTTTATTTGTACAGACCATAAAGACATGTAACAAATCCCAGCGTGTGACCGTCTCATGTTGATTTGTACAGACCATAAAGACGTGTATCAAATCCCCGCTTGTGACCGTATTGTGTTTATTTGTACAGACCATAAAGACATGTAACAAATCCCAGCGTGTGACCGTCTCATGTTTATTTGTACAGACAGTGACAAAGTGACACCATCAGAACTCCCAGAGTTTAATCAAGAAGAAGAGACAAATATGAGGAGTCCCCGGGAGATTAAAGAGGAGGAAATTCCTGTAAATATCAGTGAAGGTGAGTGATATATTATTTAGAAAGGGACTAGGAAAAATGTTATATGTGTAGCACAATTAATTAATTAATTATATATATATATATATCTTATGGCCAATTATCACTTACTTCAGTCTTTATTGAGGTGTATATCACCTTCCTCACTTAATGAAGTCTTTATAATTGCTGGTAGTATATATATTTAACCTTATATTTTATTACACCGAGGGTAGGGAAACTTACTGTTGAAACCAGCAATTAATGAGTATTCAAGGGACTAATATCAATTAAAAATTCCCTTTTTGTTTTTAAAATCTTAAAATATATACAAATTGCGACAAGAACTTGTGTTATATGTAGGTAGGTCCTTACCAGATTATCTCTACATATTAGGAGAGTCCCAGTGTTGGTGACCGGCCGCGGTGCACAGCAGTCTGGAGTTACAACAGTCTAATATTTTCAAAACTGATCTCAATAAAGTGACTCAAATAGTTACTTGTTTAACATTAGACCAATACTAGGGAGAACAAAATATTCATCTACTTTTGATATTCAATCAACTCCACATTTTATCAGGATTCTCCATGACATAATATGAGTGTCCCAATATGGAGTCCAATGACCAGGGATCCTTCAGATTCTGAGATACTATTTCCCAAATTATACTTAGTACTGTAAAGGGACACCTAATTAGGTTATATATACACACGCTGGTCTATACGCTTGATGTTTAAGTATATCCAGGATATATATTCCTTTGAACAGCAAACTTTTCTTCAATTATAAGTGTTTTCCCAAATAGGTCAGTAACCTAGGTATCCCAAATACTTACACTATTATTGCAGCCATTTAGAGTTGTAGTGAGTATATATTAATGCTGACCCTTACCAAAATGATTTTATCTAAGAAGGTAACACATTACCCTTATTTTCAAATAGTTTAAACAAACATACACTCACACATAGCAATGATTATAATTATGGGAAACACATTCCTGTAATGGTTACAATAAATTTAAAAAAATACAGATGATGTCAATATGGCAAATATATATATTATTAGATTTTAATTAAAAAAAAGGATAGTATTATATGTGCTAGAATTAGCGCCCCTAGGTGACATACTAGTTACACTAGCAGGATAATGTTTATATATGAAGGATCCATAAGCCACATATTTAAGAGCAGAGAGACTCAACAACTCAACAGTGCTGATAGCGCTGTCAGTAACCCTCACTGGCCAACATTACTAGACTAATCATCCACATGTGACATCATGAAGGCGCTAACACGTGGATACAGATGCCTCACGCGCACGTTTCGCATTAGCTTCTATGGAGGCTCAGGTAAAGCAGCCCAATTGTGTCAGAGCTTACCCATCAGCTGCAGCACCTGTGCCTGTACTCAGACACTCTGGGGTTAATCTTCCTGGGACTGCAAACAGACACACGTGAGTTAATTCCATTGAATTCATAGCGTCATTGAGGCCGTTTTGTACCAGAACATGAGTAGAGAATTCAGCCCAAATTCTATAGCTAATTACGAAACACTTGAGGGTACTTTGTCCAGTCTCTCCCAGGGGTGATCTGTTACTTCCTGTATTCTGTTTGTACTTAGTTTCTTGCCTGATCCAGTCTAGTTTTTTTCATCTATTCTTTATCCAGATTATCCAGTCTTATTCCAGTTCCAAGTGTCTCAGGTCAGTCTCCACCTCTGCCTCAGATCAGTGGGTTTGTCACTATCTGCGAAGCCCAGCTCTTGTGTGAGGTGCAACCTCACAAATTCAGGATAAGCATTTAGTCACCAAGTAATGTATCTACCACTCTTCTTCTAATTTATTCCTGTCATTGCCTCTCCAGGGCTCTGGAATATAGTGTATTGCCTTATATATTAGAGAAGGTAGAGTTTGACCACTTTTCACAAAAAGTGGCAACTAGTATGGTAGTACAGGAAATATGAGGATTAATCTTAATTCTCTGCCTGAATTAGGATGATTAAATAAAAGGACCCGCCAATAAGAAACTCCATGTGGTAGAACTCACAACTGATGCCCCAGGTTTTAATGTCTCAGTTGTTATCAACTAGTCCCTCAAGTTCCTTCCTCTCTGATATCACATTAGAGGACGGGTATCTGGTGAGTATGTAAAGAATTCCAGTTAGACTTAATCACTTTTCTCACTGCTAAATATGTTGTAATAAACTATGTAATCATTGGGATATTTTGTCTCTTACTCTGTGTTGTTCCCATTCTGTATTGGTTGGTGGCATCTACAACTACCCAATATATACTTAGTTCAATTTATTTCATACTATAACTATCTCCGGAAACGTAGAGTTTATTTTATTATCAGCATCTACCATTTTATTCCTTTTCCTATTTAATCTCTGTGCTCTCAACATCTGTGAGTAAGGTAATCCCCATTTTTCAAAGATAAAGGATGAAAAGATTTATCATGTAAAAGCGTCTCTATTACACACCCTACATGCAAATGTGTGTATCCAGCAAATTAATATCAAACTCTGGATTTTTTTTTACTTTTAATCAAAATGTCATACTTCTTGTAAACATAGTTAGTTTCCAATTGCATATGAGTACAATAAAGCTTGTTAAATACAGGCAGAGAGGGAAAAAAAACTTAGAAAAATCACAAGCAAATTAACTCACAGAGTGCTAAGTAGGCATCAGAATTTTTCATTTATATAAAAGGTGTGAACACAGAATCGAAGTGTCAATACAAAGTAACCGTTATATTCGTCTGGCTATAATGCAATATACATTCCAAAAAAGAACATAGTCAGTTTGGGTTCAGAAATAAGAGTTCAATTAATTTTGTTCTATACAGGTTAAAAGAAAAGATAAATTGTCAATAAAATCACATATATAGTTGTCAATAGTGCGGGTTGACAAATGTTGTTGCTAACGATCGCTGCAGTTGCTGGCAAGGAGTGCTGAAGGCGCTCGTTGCCAGCAACCGCGGATTGCGGAGGTGGAGGCTCCCACCACGACCGCAACATTTACGGACTTAGCATCCACAAATACGAGCCGTGCCACTTACAAACAAAAATATTAAGACCTCGCAAAAATACGACATTAGCGGCCGAAACCCGCGCACACGAAAACACTAAAAATACAAAAATACACACAACAAACACATAAAAAGCAGCACCTCTAAAAGTGAAGTTACGAGTCAATTTAGGTAGGAATTAAAGAGTTTAGACACCCAAAAATCCCCTAAGCGAGAGAAAAAATGGCCGCAGAGCAAAACGAAAACGAGGCTAAAGGACCCTAAACACGCAAAACACCACAAAACACATACGGAATTTTCAAAAAAGCCGTACGAGGTACAAGAACAAGGACGCAAAATCAGCCAAAGCCGCGTAATACACACATTAGGCGCCATTTTACAACACTAACTTACACAATGCGGAAGTAGGCAGCTACCCTAACGAATTTTCCACTCGCACTACACACTGCACACATTGACACTTACACATCAGCTCCACAATAGTGCAAACCGACATTGTATGCTGCAGCAACATCAAAACAGATTGTCAGCTCTTCAACACAATGCTTTCTGCATATATTACTTCCAAATAGGTAAAGTATATTCATTTTGTAATGTATTATTTATTTGATTACCATATACCAAACAGCATTAGCTCACTTACAATTTCATTGCCGTCATTTTTTGACGGGCAATATTCTAGTAACTTATATAGTGTTCAAAAAATCTAAGCTCTATATGTTATCCTATACTAACTATAAAAGGGATATCATACATAGTGCCAAAAAAGGCACTTGAACTTAAAAAACAATTAAAAACAGTTTGTCACTGACAGACATAAAGAAAATTGACTGTGTAGTTGTTAGTATCACCACTTAAAGGATAACACAGAATTTTTCACTGTTTGCCACCGTTTAATCCTCTGAGCACCTTCGGCGCTCATTGCAAACCTCTCCCCTCATGTAACAAAGAGAAGAGGGGTGGGGAGAGATAGCACACCAATTCCTAGTGCAATATAACCGATATATTGTTATCCCAAACCCTTGTTCACAGAGATCAGTAGGTAAAGCTCTCACCTTTTCTAACCTCAGTCTATGAGATATATTATAGACTTCCCAACACTTGTTGGTTTGTAGGTTGGTATTTCTTCCTTCCGTGAACGTCTTATCTCTTCCAATAGAGTGTGGGTATTAGGGTAATGTATCTGTGTTCTTTTCAGAGCATGGGGAATGTAACAACACTATCAAAACATAGTGGTGCCCGAATATAAATCTTTTGGCCAGGTTTAATATATCCCCTTTGGAGTAATAGGTGTCTTTAATCAAAATACTATATAAAACCTGGTTTCAATATAAATATTCAATTTATTAAATGTGTGTAAAAAAACAAGCGTTTCGGCACTTTTATCCTGTGGCTTTTGCAATGATCAAAAATACCTCAATGATATGAAATTCAAATGCAGAGTGTAAAGCTCAGTGCTTCTCTCTATGAGGCAAAAATGGACTCTCAGGCACTGTTCTAGCCTTAAATAGTGCCAAAACAGCAATGTGATGTCACTGTTACTAAAAGACAATTGTAAAATTGTAAATAAAGAAAGAAATAAAAAGGCTTTAATGATGTCACTTTTGCTTAAAAACATTTGTAAATAAACAAATAAATAAAAAAAAAACTTTAATTATGTCACATATACACACATACATACTACAAAAATAATAATAAAAATATAAATAAAACTGAAAATAAAAGTAAAAATAAAATCGGCATGTAAAGTATATCATGTACACGGAGGTTTACTGTACTGATGTGATGTGTGCATTGGAAATTGGAAATAATGTGCCCACATCTATGTGTTTGATTCTTCAATAACTGGCGGTCAATGGCGCCAGATATATCTTTACCTACAGATACAAGCTAATTGTACATACATATATGTCTTATAAAAAAAGATCAGATGATCAGTGAAAGGACAAATGTATGAATTAAAAAGTAATACGAAAGATTAGCGATACAATGCAAGAAATAGTTCAGGGGCTATGGCGCTGGCTGGTCTAGGTGATTGAAAAAGCTGCCAAGTCCAAGCCCGGTTTAATCCATATGGTTTAAATGTTCCTAAAGTGTGGATCCATTTCGTTTCTTTTCGTCTGAGTACCAATAGTCTGTTTCCTCCTCTTCTTTCTGTTTTAACGTGTTCTACCACTTGTACTGTTACTCCTTTCATTTGTATATTGTGTTATTTTGTCATAAGGGCTGAGAAGCCTTTGTTGAGAGTGGCCTTGGACACGTGGTAGATGTGTTCACGAAATCTCTCTTTTAAGCATCTCTTTGTGCGTCCCACATATTGAAGGCCGCAATTGCAGGTGATCACATATATAACAAAGTTTGTATAAGTTGGTAAGTTGGTGAATGTTCAATTTCTTCTTTTTCTTAGTTGATCTAATGATGTCCCTCTAACTTTTCTTTAGATATGGACATGTGCTGCATCTTTTAGTACTGCATCTATATGTACCGGTGGTATTCCTATTCAGAAATGTTTGTTTTGTCTGTTTCTTAAGGCACCTTAAATCACTTGGTGCTAAGATATTCTTAACATTGGAGTTTCTCCTGAAGGTAACTGATGGAACATCTGGTAATACATTCTTGAGTAATGGATCCTCCATCAAAATGGGCCACCGTTTTTTTAAACTCGCAGATATCTTGTTCGTGGCCCCATTGAATTTTGTTAGAAACCTGTAGTCATTATTCCCTTTTAGAGTACGTTGTTTCTTCTTCATAAGATCTTTTCTATAGAGGTTGCAGGATTTTTGAAGTTCTTAATTCACTTTCGATCGTGACCGCTACTGGCATGGAAAAACATTTGTATCAGTAGGTTTAGTATAGAGAGTGCAAGAAACATGCCCTTCTTTCCCCAGCAAGACAATGTCCAAGAATGGTATTGAATGTTTATCTGAATTCATGGTGAAAGACAAGTTCATATTGTTTTTATTAACGTATTTCAGGAAATTATCTTTCTCCTCAGAATCAAGTTCTTCCCATATGATCAAGATATTGTCAATATATCTTTTCCAACAGATTATATTTGTGTTGTATGGGTTGTTATTCCAAATAAAGGTGTCTTCCCATAAGCCCATGTAGATATTGGCGAAGTTAGGGGCAATGGCTGTTCCTTTAATTTGGAGGAAAAATGTATCTTCAAACTAATTATTGTGTTTTTAAGATGAATGAGATGGAATCAGTAATGAAATTTGACTGTGAAAATATGGCACAACAGTGACATTACCATGAACTGGAGGTCCCTCCAAAATTGATGAAAAGACAAGAAGAAAACTGGTCTGGGAGTCTACCAAGAGGCCTACAGCAACATTAAAGGAGCTGCAGGAATATCTGGCAAGTACTGGCTGTGTGGTACATGTGACAACAATCTTCTGTATCCTTCATATGTCTGGGCTATGGGGTAGAGTGGCAAGACGAAAGCCTTTTCTTACAAAGAAAAACATCCAAGCCAGTCTACATTTTGCAAAAACACATCTGAAGTCTCCCAAAAGCATGTGGGAAAAGGTGTTATGGTCTGATGAAACCAAGGTTTAACTTTTTGGCCATAATTCCAAAAGATATATGTTTGGCGCAAAAACAACACTGCACATCACCAAAAGAACACCATACCCACAGTGAAGCATGGTGGTGGCAGCATCATGCTTTCGGGCTGTTTTTCTTCAGCTGGAACCGGGGCCTTAGTTAAGATAGAGGGAATTATGAACAGTTCCAAATACCAGTCAATATTGGCACAAACCTTCAGGCTTCTGCTAGAAAGCTGAACATGAAGAGGAACTTCATCTTTCAGCATGCCAACGACCCAAAGCATACATCCAAATCAACAAAGGAATGGTTTCACCAGAAGAAGATTAACGTTTTGGTATGGCCCAGCCAGAGCCCAGACCTGAATCCGATTGAAATTCTGTGGGGTGATCTGAAGAGGGCTGTGCACAGGAGATGCCCTCGCAATCTGACAGATTTGGAGTGTTTTTGCAAAGAAGAGTGGGCAAATCTTGCAAAGTCAAAATGTGCCATGCTGATAGACTGAGTGCTGTAATAAAAAGGTGCTTCAACAAAGTATTAGTTTAAGGGTGTGCATACTTCTGCAACCATATTATTTTATTTTTATATTTTTTCTTCCCTCTACCTAAAAGATTTCAGTTTGTTTTTCAATTGAGTTGTACAGTTTATAGGTCACATTAAAGGGGGAAAAAGTTCTGAAATGATTTATCTTTGTCGCATTTTTTTACAGCACAGAAACCTGAAATTTTAACAGGGGTGTGTAGACTTTTTATATCCACTGTATATGTGAGTTATATTGTGTCAGAGAGGTAAATCGCTCCTTCAGCTTACAAAAACAAATATGGGGTTTGGTGACACTTAATCCCGCACACTTAATCCCGCAACAGTTAATGCCTGACACTTAATCCCGCAATAGATAATCCCATTGACACTTAATCCCGCGACATTTAATCCCACTTAATCCCGCGAATTAAGAAAAGCACCATAACTTTCACTATATAAGTCAGAGAGTTTCTTGGCTAACTCACTTGGAATAGTATTAATTGAATAATAATATTAATATTATTGTTAATATCAGAACTGTAAAGTTGACAAAAAAATTATAGCCTATGGCTGATAAGATCACTTTTGGTACAACGTCGAAAGGCAAGCAGTCTTTACTACTCAAGCAATATGAATTCGTCAAACATAGGGAGTGTACGAATGGGACAATTCATTGGCGTTGCAAACTTCATCAGAAAAACCAGATACCGTGCACGTATTGCTACCAAGAACGATGAACTTATATACGGTTGCGATGCTGAACACAATCACGATGGAAACAAGGAGTCTGTTTTAGCGATGCAGGCTGTCGTTGATATGAAAAACAAGATGGGACAAATTTCGGCAACACCTAAAGCTGTCATTGAAGAAGTAAGTACGCATCTTGATAGTGGCGTACTTATGGCCTTACCAAAGAAAACGTCCCTAAAGAGAACGTTACAACGAAAGCGTCAGAAATTGATGTTTGCTCCGAATTCGATACCTCTACCACCAACAGTTCCAAAATATGTTTTTGCATGATTCCGGATCTGGAAACTAAAGGTTGCTTATTCTCGGTCATAACGAACTGTTGGATGGATTAGCCAGAGCTAAATTGTGGTTAGCAGATGGAACATTCAAGGTAGTACCTTCGATTTTTTTTTTCGGTTGTACACCATACATTTCGAACTAGTGCCTGGAATCTCCCCGGTCGATCTTTACTGCCTCTTGCAAAGTAAAACACGTGCCATATTTGATCGCATGTTTGAAGCAATAAAATAATTGGTCCCTGCAGCAGAACCTGATCGAATACTCCTTGATTTTGAGAGTGCAGCAATAAGTGCCTTTGGAAGCGCCTATCCAAATGCAAACATTATGGGTTGCTATTTCCACCTGAAACAAAGCGCTATATGCAAAGTTAACGACATCGGCATGAAAGTTGATTTCGAGTCTAATGACAGTTTACGCACGGCCGTTCACTGTTTACCTGCTTTGGCGATGGTTCCAGCTGCAGATGTTGTAGACGCTTTTCTCATATTAGCCGATAGCATGCCCGATCGTGAAAAGTTGCCGGAACTCTTATCATATTTTGAACATACATATATTCGTGGTAGACCAAGACCTGGACGTGGAGAACAATACGGCCGGTAATCTTTCCCATCGAAACATGGAATCATTTTGAAATGGCGTCAGAAGGTGTTTCAAGAACAACAAACGCTGTGGAAGGTTGGCACTTCGCACTACAAGCACTTTTTCAGTGTCATCATCCCACCTTATGGACTTTCCTTAAGGGAAGCGAAGGAGACATTCAGATGCAAAGAATGTCTTTTCTGAAAGGAATCGCTGGTTCGCAGCCGCATGTCCCCAAGAGATACCAGACGCAGAAGACACGTGTCAAAAATGCTGTGGAACGTTACTCTTCGAGCAAAATTCTTGTCTATCTACGTGCCATTGTTTACCTGTCATACATTTAACTTTTTAAATTTATAGTTCTCTATTTTACTTAAATTTATAGTTCTCTATTTTACTTTACATTTAACCTGCAGATTTCTGATTACCTTTTCGTGAATATAGTTCTCTATTTTACTTATTACCAAGGGATTAAATGTCGGGGGATTAAGTGTCAATGGGATTATCTGTCGGGGGATTAAACGTCAGGTATTAACTGTCGTGGGATTAAGTGTTGCGGGATTAAGTGTCCGTACACCAGTTATGGAGATAAATCAACACCACAACATTACCTAATAATTACTTATAAATATGTTTATTAAAACCGTATTAACTTGTAGGATTGTTGCTGATCATCACTTGCAGCCTATATTAGTGTCTAAAATATCAAATGTGTTTAATTAAATAGATTCGATTGAGTGGAAGTGGAAAGATGATTCTAAGGTTTTTCTTATAACTGACTGTATGAATATATCTTACTCACTATTTTAATAACTTATTTTCTTTTTCTAGATATTTGCTTTAATCCAGACTGTATTTCAGACAGAAGTAGACCACCTCCCCAAAACCTGATAAATGTGCGGGACCCTGGAGCAAAACCATTCACCTGTACAGAATGTGGGAAAAGCTTCACACAAAAACAGAAACTTCAGTTTCATTACATGAGACACACAGGAGAAAAACCACACGGATGTACAGAGTGTGGGAAACGGTTTATATCAAAGAATCATCTTCAAACACACCACATGGTTCATACAGGGGAGAGACCACACACATGTACAGAGTGTGGCAAAAGCTTTAGACAAAAACAGACACTTCAGTTTCATTACATGAGACACACAGGAGAAAAACCACACGGATGTACAGAGTGTGGGAAACGGTTTATATCAAAGAATGAACTTCAAAGACACCAGAGGATTCACTCAGGGGAAAAACCACACACATGTACAGAGTGTGGCAAAAGGTTTACAAGAAAGAGTGATCTTCAAATACACCACGAGGTTCATACAGAGGATAAACCATTCTCCTGTACAGAGTGTGGGAAAAGGTTTAAACGAAAACGGACACTTCAGATTCATTGCAAGATTCACACGGGAAAAAACACACACAGGTACAGAGTGTGCGAAAAGGTTTACAAGAAAGAGTGAGCTTCAAACACACCACGAGTTGCATACAGGGGAGAAACCATTCTCCTGTACAGAGTGTGGGAAAACGTTTCAACGAAAACGGACACTTCAAATTCATCGTAAGATTCACACAGGGTAAAAACCACACACATGTACAGAGTGTGAAAAAAGTTTTATACATAACCACACATTTCACAGACACCAAAGGACACAAGGATGTAATCTTTTACATGTAAATTTTTTGGAAAAGCTTTAGACAATGTGCATATCTCTTTCATTACCTCATATATATGTACAGGCCAAAATTGTATAATGTTCCACTCATTTCATCTGGATTTGGTCTTTTACTGTTAAGAAGCTTTTTATTTGTCTGTAACAGTTCATGTTTAGTTATAGGGAGACTTCAGGAGTCTTGCTCTTTCCAAGTTAATCTGATCAGTCTAGGTATAAAATCACCCGACTGCAGTCTATTTATTATTATTATTATCGTTTATTTGTAACGCGTCAACATATTCCGTAGCGCTATACATAAGTTAAGTTACAGGCAATGACAAGTTAAAGATTCATACATTGCAAAGAGTGTATGGCCCTGTCTTTGAGCTTGGAATCCAGTGTCCATAGCGCTTTCCCTAAAGCACTGCGCAGGATTGAAACTCGCAGACTTACAATCTAAAGGTTAAAGTTTGTATGTGGTACAGTAGGGAGAGAGTAGTGCTGAGCAGTGCTGAGCATGTTAGGGAGGAAGGTTATAGGCTTCTTTAAAGAGGTGCGTTTTTATTGATGTTTTGAAGGATTTAAGGTAGGAGGATAGTCTGGTGAAGCGAGGCAAGGAGTTCCAGAGAATAGGGGCAGACCGAGAAAAGTGACTGCAGTCTGACTGCAGTCTATAGTTGTTTAACATGATTATTAAATTGGGTTACAATTTCTAAGAATTTGCAACGGCCTGTCAGTGAAACAAAATATTTTATATAATGTTTTGTTTGTTTTTTTGCTTTGTGGTTTATGCATTGAATTAGCTAGTAATTTACCTAGTTTGTTAGCCCATCAAAAACATTGTATATGGTGAAGGCTAATTTTCTTAATGCCTAGTCTATATTTGAGGAGTCGTACATGTTCTTAAACTCCTTAAATCTATTTCTTGTTTCTAATGGTGGATGAGATTTGTGGTCACTGTACATCCCAGTTAAATGTTTATTTCCATCTTATTTCTACAATTTATATGATTACATGATTATTCATTACTGTTTAAGAGGTTTACCTCATTAAATTTGTATTATATAGTGATGAAAGGTGATCATCAATATAGTAACACCAATGGTTTTCAGTTTTATTTTAATCTGATCTAAAGTTTATAAATATGTTGAGAATCGTCTATTTACAGAAGAATTGATTGAGGACTATAATTTAAGATCTATTGATGTAATAGATTCAGGCAATAAAAAAATCACTTCTTGAAATACATTCTATTGAATTACATTTTATGAATAAAAAGTACAAATGTGTTTCAATAGGATGATTTACGTGCAAAACATCTGGTTATTAGTAATGATATATGATGTGACTTAGCATACCTCTAACCTCCAATATGTGTATATATGTGATCATTGAATTTCTTTTAAAGAAAATTTGATTCCATAGATAACATTAATACCTGATTGAGAGCCAGGCCTTACCAGGAATAGATCATTCAATGGGTTCATATCCCTTCCAAGAATTATATTATTTGCTTTATTATTAGAGAAAATGGGAGCATAGAGATATTAAAGAAAATACACCTTTTTTTTTATATTAAAGAAACATAACCTCCTTGGAAAAGTAATATTAACTGGCACCATTACATTCTACATAAACCATGACTTTTATTACCATATTAAAAACATACACAATATGCTACAAAATCAGCTTATAAATACAATTCTCCACCCTGATGATATGTTTATCAAGCCAAAATATACATATAGGAGGCTAGAGGTATGCCAAGTCACATAATGTATCAATTACTAATAACCTTGATTATTTAACTCAGTTGCTAATAATAGAAATAATGAATTTTTATACATAGAAAGAATAATTATATCAAAAAGTGCACATAATTTAACAACTCGATTCACCACCACACCCAATACTGTTAGATACTCAAAAGGTTAATGTGATATCAATGAACAATGGATTAAATAAATTAATTATATAAAAATATATGCCTTTTACCACATTCTATCAAAGAGTTAAATTTGTATAATCCCACATTAAAAACCATAAGAACAACTACAGAATATAAATGCAAGCTCAAAAAGTGCAAGTAAATTTTTTTAGAGCACAATACATTTATCAGTTACATAGAAATATATCATGTAACAAACGTTCAATCCATTAATATTTAATTTGATATTCATAAGAATAAATTGTGAAGTGCTAATTTATAGATACAGTGCAAATTCATAGAAGTGCTATTTTTAAACGTGTATAAAACATGAAAATATTGTATGAGCAAGCTTGATTTTGGTCACATCTGACCACAACACTTTCTTCCAGTTCTCCTCTGAATCATTCAGATGTTCATTGGCAAGCTTCAGACGGGCCTGTACATGTGCTTTCTTGAGTAGGGTGACCTTGCGGGCGCTGCAGGATTTCAGTCCTTCACAGCGTAGTGTGTTACCAATTGTTTTCTTGGTGACTATGGTCCCAGCTGCCTTGAGATCATTAACAAGATCCTCCTGTGTAGTTCTGGGCTGATTCCTCACCGTTCTCATGATCATTGAAACTCCACGAGGTGAGATCTTGCATGGAGCACCAGACCGAGGGAGACTGGCAGTTATTTTGTGTTTCTTCACATTTTCACCAAGCTGCTTGGCGATGGTCTTGTAGCCCATTCCAGCCTTGTGTAGGTCTACAATCTTGTCCCTGACATCCTTGGACTGTTCTTTGGTCTTGGCCATGGTGGAGAGTTTGGAATCTAATTGATTAATTGCTTTGGTGGACAGGTGTCTTTTATACAGATAACGAGCTGAGATTAGGAGCAGTCCCTTTAAGAGAGTGCCCCTAATCTCAGCTCGTTACCTGTATAAAAGACACCTGGGAGCCAGAAATCTTGCTGATTGATAGAGGATCAAATACTTATTTCCCTCACTGACCTGCAAATCAATTTATACGTTTTGTGACATGCGATCGTCTTGTTTTTTTTGTTGTTGTTATTCTGTCTCTTACTGTTAAAATACACCTACCATTAAAATTATAGACTGGTCATTTCTTTGTCAGGGACAAATATTCAAAATTGTGGGAGCCCCTTTTTCGGCCTCACCATTTGCAGTTTTGCACCATATGGTTGATGGTAAATCGGCAATTGAAGATTTCTGTGGTGCCTCGTTTTCCCTTGATGCCCTAATTTACTATCTTAGGGGAGTAATGTAACAAGTATGTATATGTCAAAAAGTGCAATTATTGTAAAGGGCCATTGTTAATCAACTTGTTTACATATAATACAGTACAACACATACTGAGCATATGATGCAAATATCCTACTCCAAAAAGCCCTACAGCACACCGTTGTGGTAGTACTGGACCCCGCTACCAACAAAATAGTGCAACACCTACACTGAACTCCTACCCATCCCAATTCTAGTAATCAATCCCTAGGGACTAACAGCCTTATTAAATTCCAGCCTCATAAATAAGAGGCTTCTACTTAAACCCTATGTACTAAAAAATTTCTCAAAGTTACGACGCTATTACATTAGCCCTGCTGCGAGCAACGTGTGGGCTACGCAGCAGGGCCGTACGTATCAACACTGCGATAATCTACATGAGGAGTGACAGCCTGCGAGATGATCTCGCAGGCTCCCAAACCTCATCAATTAGTGCAGGGGTCCTAAACGGGACTTCGCGGCAGTCCCCCACATAAGCCCTGCTGTGGGGGGTACTCTAACTATCTCCCCGGCACCTATAATTAACCCCCCTCTATGCGGGGGTCCCCATCGGGACTCCAGAAGTGTCCTCACATTAACACCTTGCTGCAGGGGTCCATAGGTACCCCCGCAGCCCCCACACATTAACCCCTTGCAGCGGGGGTCCCCGATCAGCACCGATCAGGCCCCGTTGCATTTAAAACGTTTAAATTTCCCGCAGAGGCTCCTTAAAGGTCTCGCGGCACACTATTAACAATCCCGGCCGCGGCACCTAAAGTTAACCCTCCTCTATGCTGGGGGTCCCCATCGGGACCACCAAAGTGTTTCCACATTAACCCCTTGCTGCAGGCATTGATCGTGACCGTGCTGCATTTCGAATTTTAAATGTCCCGCTTCGCGGTTCCTTAAAGGACTGTAAAGGTCCTGAAAGTACTCGCACTAAAAAATATTAACCCCAGGCAACTAAAATTAACCCCATAACTCATGGGGGTCAATACAGACCCCATAAGGCCTTAATGAACCCATAACTCATGGGGGTCAATACAGACCCCATAAGTACAATAATTAATCCTAAAACTCATGGGGGTCAATACAGACCCCCATAAGCACTTAATTAACCCCGTCACTCATGGGGGTCAATACAGACCCTCATAAGGCCTTAATTAAACCTGTCACTCATGGGGTCAATACAGACCCCCATAAGCCTTAATTAACCCCGTCACTCATGAGGGTCAATACAGTCCCCCATAAACCCTTAATAAACCCTATAACTCATGGGGGTCAATACAGACCCTTATAAGCACAATAATTAACCCTATAACTCATGGTGGTCAATACAGACCGCCATAATGCCTTAATTAACCCCAGAACTCATGGGGGTCAATACAGACCCCATAAGCCAATAATTAACCCCATCACTCATGGGGGTCAATACAGACCCCCATAAGGCCTTAATTAACCCCATCACTCATTGGGTCAATACAGACCCCCATAAGCCTTAATCAACCCAGTCACTCATGTGGGTCAATACAGACCCCCATAAGGCCTTAATTAACCCCGTCACTCATGGGGGTCAATACAGACCCCCATAAGGCCTTAATTAACCCCATCACTCATAGGGGTCATTACAGACCCCCATAAGAACTTAATTAACCCCATAACTCATGGGGGTCAATACAGACCCCTATAAGCCAATCATTAACCCCATGACTCATGGGGGTCAATACAGACCTCCATAAGCCCTTAATTAACCCCATCACTCATGGGGGTCAATACAGACCCCCATAAGGCCTTAATTAACCCCGTCACTCATGGGCTCAATATAGACCCCATAAGCCTTAATTAACCCTGTCACTCATGGGGGTCAATACAGACCTCCATAAGCCCTTAATTAACCCCATCACTCATGGGGGTCAATACAGACCCCCATAAGGCCTTAATTAACCCCGTCACTCATGGGCTCAATATAGACCCCATAAGCCTTAATTAACCCCGTCACTCATGGTGGTCAATACAGACCCCCATAAGGCCTTAATAATCCTATAACTCATGGGGGTCAATACAGACCTTCATAAGCACTTAATTAACCCCATAACGCATGGGGGGTCAGTACAGACCCCCATAAGCACTTAGTTAACCCTATAACTCATGGGGGTCATTACAGACCCCCATAAGCACTTAATTAACCCCATAACTCATGGGGGTCAATACAGACCCCCATAAGCCAATAATTAACCCCGTCACTCATGGGGGTCAATACAGACCCCCATAAGCCCTTAATTAACCCTGTCACTCATGGGGGTCAGTACAGACCCCCATAAGCCCTTAATTAACCCGGTCACTCATGGGGGTCAATACAGACCCCCATAAGCCTTAATTAACCCTGTCACTCATGGGGGTCAATACAGTCTCCCATAACGCCTTAATTAACCCCTATAACTCATGGGGGTCAATACAGACACCCATAATGCCTTAATTAACCCCGTTACTCATGGTGGTCAATACAGACCCCCATAAGCACTTAATTAACCCCATAACTCATGGGGGTCAATACAGACCCTCATAAGCCAAATAATTAACCCCGTCACTCATGGGGGTCAATACAAACCCCCATAAGGCCTTAATTAACCCTATAACTCATGGGGGTCATTACAGACCCCCATAAGCACTTAACCCCATAACTCATGGGGGTCAATACAGACCCCCATAAGCCAATAATTAACCCCGTCACTCATGGGGCTCAATACAGATCCCCATGAGGCCTTAATTAACCCTGTCACTCATGGGCTCAATACAGACCCCCATAAGCCCTTAATTAACCCTGTCACTCATGGGGGTCAATACAGACCCCCATAAGCCTTAATTAACCCTGTCACTCATGGGGGTCAATACAGTCCCCCATAAGGCCTTAATTAACATTATAACTCATGGGGGTCAATACAGACCCCCATAAGCACAATAATTAACCCTATAACTCATGGGGGTCAATACAGACCCCCATAATGCTTTAATTAACCCTATAACTCATGCGGGTCAATACAGACGCCCATAAGCACTTAATTAACCCCATATCTCATGGGGGTCAATACAGACCCTCATAAGCCAATAATTAACCCCGTCACTCATGGGGGTCAATACAGACCTCCATAAGGCCTTAATTAACCCCGTCACTCATTGCGTCAATACAGACCCCATAAGGCCTTAATTAACCCCATCACTCATGGGGGTCAATACAGAGCCCATAAGGCCTTAATTATCCCTGTCACTCATGGGGGTCAATACAGACCCCCATAAGCCAATAATTAACCCTGTCACTCATAGGGGTCAATAAAGACCCCCATAAGCCTTAATTAACCCCGTCACTCATGGGGGTCAATACAGTCCCCCATAAGGCCTTAATTAACACTATAACTCATGAGGGTCAATACAGACCCCCATAAGCACAATAATTAACCCTTTAACTCATGGGGGTCAATAAAGACCCCCATAATGCCTTAATTAACCCTATAGCTCATGGGGGTCAATACAGACCCCCATAAGCACTTAATTAACCCCATATCTCACGGGGGTCAATACAGACCGTCATAAGCCAATAATTAACCCTGTCACTCATGGGGGTCAATACAGACCCCCCATAAGGCCTTAATTAACCCCGTCACTCATTGGGTCAATACAGACCCCATAAGGCCTTAATTAACCCCGTCACTCATGAGGGTCATTACAGACCCCCATAAGGCCTTAATTAACCCCATCACTCATGGGGGTCAATACAGACCCCCATAAGGCCTTAATTAACCCCGTCACTCATGGTGATCAATACAGACCCCCATAATGCCTTAATTAACCCTGTCACTCATGGGGGTCAATACAGACCCCCATAAGCCTTAATTAACCCTGTCACTCATGGGGGTCAATACAGACCCCCATAAGGCCTTCATTAACCCCGTCACTTATGGGGGTCAATACAGACCCCCATAAGGCCTTAATCAACCCCGTCACTCATGGGGGTCAATACAGACCCCCATAAGCCTTAATTAACCTTGTCACTCGTGGGGGTCAATACAGATTCCCATAAGCACTTAATTAACCCCATATATCATGGGGGTCAATACAGACCGTCATAAGCCAATAATTAACCCTGTCACTCATGGGGGTCAATACAGACCCCCCATAAGGCCTTAATTAACCCCGTCACTCATTAGGTCAATACAGACACCATAAGGCCTTAATTAACCCCGTCACTCATGAGGGTCAATACAGAACCCCATAAGGCCTTAATTAACCCCATCACTCATGGGGGTCAATACAGACCCCCCCTAAGGCCTTAATTAACCCTGTCACTCATGGGGGTCAATACAGACCCCCATAAGCCTTAATTAACCCCGTCACTCATGAGGGTCAATACAGACCCCATAAGGCCTTAATTAACCCCATCACTCATGGTGGTCAATACAGACCCCCATAATGCCTTAATTAACCCTGTCACTCATGGGGGTAAATACAGACCCCCATAAGCCTTAATTAACCTGTCACTCATGGGGGTCAATACAGACCCCCATAAGGCCTTCATTAACCCCGTCACTTATGGGGGTCAATACAGACCCCCATAAGGCCTTAATCAACCCCGTCACTCATGGGGGTCAATACAGACCCCCATAAGCCTTAATTAACCTTGTCACTCGTGGGGGTCAATACAGACCCCCATAAGCACAATAATTAACCCTATAACTCATGGGGGTCAATACAGACCCCCCATAAGCCAATAATTAACCCTATAACTCATGGGGGTCAATACAGACCTCCAAAAACCTTAATTAACCCTGTCACTCATGGGGGTCAATACAGACCCCCATAAGGCCTTAATTAACCTTATAACTCATGGTGGTCAATACAGACCCCCATAAGGCCCTAATTAACCCTATAACTTATGGTGGTCAATACAGACCACCATAAGGCCTTAATTAACCCTATAACTCATGGCGGTCAATACAGACCCCCATAAGGCCTTAATTAACCCCGTCACTCATGGTGGTCAATACAGACCCCCATAAGGCCTTAATTAACCCTATAATGAAGGTCAATACAGACCCCCATAAGGCCTTAACTAACCCCGTCACTCATGGTGGTCAATACAGACCCCATAAGGCCTTAATTAACCTTGTCACTCATGGTGGTCAATACAGACCCGCATAAGCCTCTATTTAACCCCATCAGTCCCATAAGGGTATATTATGACCATTATGGGCCTGTTACAACCCAACATTAACCACATAAGTGCCATGACGGTCCTGAAGGACCATCATGACACTAACTACAACACTACACTATAACCCCCAATAAACCATTTAATCTAAACTCTTTTACTCTGGACTCTTACTCTGTGATTATTACAATTGAACTGATAATACATATACTTTTTGTAGCCACACATATTATTAAAACATGCTCATCACATATAATAGTTGTCAAACTGCGATTCGTCGTCACGCTTGCTACAAATCACAATTGATCGCCCTGCGCATGCGCATTGCGCGGCGTTACATCCTGATTCCTGTCACATGACACAGCCCGTTTGCTCCTCCTCCATGTCACCATCATGTATTTATATGTGCATCTTACCTGCCGTGTGCTGTCATGTTGCGCGCTCAGCACCTTATCTCTGCCCGGGGTTCCTCAGCCCGGCGCACACTGTACACTGACACCCCCAGCCATGTCCACAGTACGTCTGATTGGAGCCCTGGGCTGTGGGCGTGGTATTGTTCTGTTATGTCACAATGGGAAGTGGAATGTGCAGGTGCGGCCTGTGTAGTGACAGTTACACGTAGCTCAGAGCGGCTGTCACTGTGTGCTCATACTATAGTACAGAGGGGAGGAGGGGGAGAGACACAGAGGAGGGGGGGAGACACAGAGGAGGGGAGAGACTCACAGGGGAGGGAGAAGAGGGGTGAAGAGACACAGGGGAGGGAAAGGAAGGGGGAAGAGACACAGGAGGGAGAAGGGGGAAGAGACAGAGGGGAGGAGGGGGAGACACACAGGGGAGGGAGAGGAGGGGGGAAGAGACACAGGGGAGGGAAAGGAAGGGGGGAAGAGACACAGGAGGGGGGAAGAGACACAGGTGAGGAGGGTGGAGACACACAGGGGAGGAGGGGGGAGACACACAGGGGAGGGGGGGGAGACACACAGGGGAGGGAGAGAAGGGGGTCACACACAGGGGAGGTAGGAGTGCCGGATTGCTATGAGCGCCAAGGTAGGAAAGTTAGAGGGGTGGAGCCTCACAATGTGTGGTAAACAGCATTGCCAGGCTTAAAATGTTATTGCCGTCATTTTTGCCGGGCAAGTCGCTAGTTTTAATATATAACACAAATGTGATAATGCCTTGTAACCTCAAGCTTCCCAAATAGAGATGTTACTCTATAACCATATGATTCAGGGTGCCCACAATTACGTGAATTTGAGTCTTAAACACACATATATTAAAGATATTATATCACATATATAGTTGTGAGCGTACGAGTTGTTGCTAACGCTGCGGGCTCGCGTAGCGAGCCCGCGGCCCTCACAAAGCGAGGGCACTGCGCCAGGTTCTCAGTTGCTGGCATGGAGCACCGCAGCACCCATGACAGCACCTGAGGACCTCGCAAAGCGAGGGCTTCAGTTGCAGCAACTGCGACCCTTACAAAATTCACAACCCAAATTCGCAACCCAAAGAACTGCGAACCTCGCAAAGTTCACGTCGCAACCCAAAGAGCATGATACACACATTACGACACTCGCAAACAACATACGACACACGTTCACACACAACTCGCGAACATTACAAAATTAAAAACACAATACATACACACAGCACATACATAAAAACCTTACCTACACCAAGAGGGAGCACCCACGACTTCAAAAATGCAACTTACAACTTAATTGCACTCAAAATAAAAAAGTTTAGACACTAAATAATTTGCTAAGCGACACAAAAAATGGCCGACGAATAAAACGAAAACGAGGCTACACACGCAAACACCATACGAGACACGTTACCACACATTACGACCTCGCAAACATCGGACGCAACACGCCGACATACAAACATTTAAAACGTAAGAAATACACACAACAAACACATAAAAAGCTTACCTACAGCAAGAGGAACCATCCAGCACCTCAAAAAAACAAGTTACATCTACATTTAAATCAAAATAAAACACTTTAGACACTAATATCATCGCTAAGCGAGAGAAAAAATGGCCGACGAACAAAACAAAAACGAGGCTTCAGACGTAACTACACTACACTTACTCGCAATAATGAAACACATACTATGCGGAACGTATCACAATCATATTAAACACCATTTTGAACAGTACTACGCACAAAATGGCGGATGGAACGCAAATTGTAAGCTGGAAAGCAAATTGCGCATGCGTATTGCGTTCTAACGGTCTCACTTTCCAGAACTTTCTACAACTTTATAAATACTGCCTATTTTACACAAAAAAATACATTTCTCCTCAGGTGATGAACGGAGTGACTTCATACATAACTGCTGCTTTTACTTGAGAAGACAATTCTTTATTAATTTACTACTTTACATTGTGCAAATTACAACTGAGAGGTAAGCTATAATATATTACATTTTATTATCAGGACAGGTAAAAAAAAAAAAAAAAAAAAACTAGGATTTATGTAGTGACATATATGGCACATTTATGTGTATAGGCCCACAAAAAAAATACGGTTCATTTAACAAAACAACAAAAAAACATAATTCAATATTAAACAGAGGTTTATGTATAGTGACATGTGACACGCACATATATGTCTATAATGTATAGTGACATCTGACACGCACATATATGTCTATAATGTATAGTGACATGTGACACGCACATTTATGTGTATTGCCCCTGCATAGTGACATGTGACACGGACATATATGTGTATCATGTATATTGACATGTGACACACACATTTATGTGTATTGCCCCTGCATAGTGACATGTGACACGGACATATATGTGTATCATGTACAGTGACATGTGACATGCACATTTATGTGTATTGCTGCCACTGCAACAAAATGATCTTAAAACAAAATAATTAAACAACTACATTTAAATGACATTATATGTCATGTATACTGATATGTGACACGCACATATATGTATCATCTATAGTTACATCTCACACACACACATTTATGTGTGTTGGAAAAAACAAAAAATAAGGTTCATTTAACAATTAAAATATGATTCATGTATAGTGATATGTCACACGCACACAAAATAATTACATTAAATGATGGAAATGTGCTTCATGTATGTGACATATGTGTGTAGCCACCACCAAAAAATAAGATCAATTGAAAATAATTACAGAAGTATATTTAAATGACATTAATTTAGTGCAATTCAATAGATCACCTAAAACTCAATCTTTCTACTTCTTTTAATATTCAAATAGACTCTGCATCAACAGCGTCACTCAACAATTTGCACTGTGCATTGTGAAGCACAATCCCTTTTAAAGAACACCAACAAAGAACACCAACAAAGAACAACAAGACATTACATGCTGAAAAGGCCATGCTTTGCTAGATGAAAAATTAAAAATATACAAATAACTATTTCACTTTCTTTTTCAAACAGACACTACAAGAAGACCGGCGGATTAAGATTGCCAGGGGACCCTCTGTCATTCGACACTTCAGTCAAGGTAAAGTATTAAGTATAAAAAAGAAAGAACCATGAGCCTCATTCAATTGTGAGTTTCTCAATTGAATAGGGCTCTATATAAGCACATAACATATTTTTTATACAGAACTTTTTAGTTACTGAACTTCTAACCACAATCAAGGTCTTCAATAACTAAAAACTTCGCTCAATAAATATGTTATGTGCTTATATAGAGCCCTCTTCAATTGGCAAAATTGCAATTCAATGAGGACCTATATATCTTTAATGGCCGAGGGCCTCACTCAAATGTGATTTGCCCATTTCAATAGGGCTCTATATAAGCACAGAGCATATTTTTTAAAGGAACTTTTTATTTAGTGAGCACGTTGCTTTTCACAGAGCATATTTTTTAAAGGACCTTTTTTTTAGTGAACACGTTGCTTTTGGATACAAGTTCACTAAATACAAAATTTGGTAAAAAAATATGCTCTGTGGTGATATTGAGCTCTATTCCATTGTCCAAAACACAATTGCATGAGGCCCCGACAATATAACAAATGCAGCAACCAAAGGCCCTCATTCAATTGCTATTTTGGACAATTTAATATGGCTATAAATAAGCACTTTTAGGCCCTTATTCAATTGCCATTTTGCTAATTCTATAGGGATCCAAATAATCACATAACATATGTTTTTTAAAGAACTTTTTTGTTAGTGAAAACCTTGCTTTTGGATAGATGCTTAATAACTAAAAACTTCTTTAACAAATATATGTGATGTGCTTATTTAGAACTCTATTCAATTTTCAAAATTGCAATTCAATGAGGGCCTTAGAGTACTATTACATTTTAAAAATTGCAATTCAATGAGGGGCAAACTATACAACATATGGTACACACAAAGGCCCTCATTCAATTGCAATTTGCCCAATTGAATAGGGCTCTAAATAAGAACATAACATTTTTTTTTAAAGAAGTTTTTAGTTAGTAAAAATCTATCCAAAAGAAAGTTTTTCACTGACTAAAAACTTCTTTAAAAAAATATGCTATGTGCTTATTTAGGGCACGATTCAATTAGCCAAATCGCAATTGAATGAGACCCAAAGTGCTACACACAAAACAGAATTGGAACAAACTCACACAAACACATAGCAAAATAAATTAACTTTCTTATTCAATGTTTAACAACCTATATGCCTTACAAAGAAGCCTAAATAAGAATAACAAAAGTGTTGCGCACCTAATAAGATTGTACAAAAAATCACACGAACACATAGGAAACTACATTAACATTCTTCTTTAATGTTTAACAACCTATAACCAGTACAATCAAGAATAAATAACTTTAGCACAAGTGGTGCACACAAAACAGGATTGTAAAAAAATAACACAAACACATAGCAAATTACATTAATTATATTATTTCATGTTTCACAAACTATAACCATCCCAATAAAGGCTAAATAAGTATACCACAAGTGGTGCGCACAAAACAGGATTGTACAAAAACTAACATAAACACATAGCAAAATAAATTCATATTCTTATTTAATATATCACAACCCACAAGCCTTACTAAGAACCTTAAATAAGAATAACAAAAGTCGTGGGATTGTACAGAAAGGTAAAAAAAAAAAAAAAGAAAAAAATAACCATAACTGATACAATAGAGCCAAATTCATAAATTTTTTACTTATTTAAAAGACATTTCACTCAAACAACATTTTCTATTTTATATTACAACAGATACTGCGTGAAGACAATCGGACGAGGACTTTCTCCACAGGACCAGACCATCCGACGAGGACTTTCAACACAGGACCAGACCAGTGGACGAGGAATTTCAACACAGGACCAGACCATCGGACGAGGGCTATCGCCACAGGACCACACCATCGGACCAGGACTTTCAACAGAGGACCAGACCATAGGACCAGGATTTTACACAGAAGACCACACCATCGGACGAGGACTTCCAACAGAGGACCACACCATTGGACAACGATTTTCAACCGAGGACCAACAAACATTCGGATTTAAATAACACTTCAACCAAGGTACAGTATAATAAGTACAAAAGGAGAAAACTAAAGAAACAGCTTTCAGTTGCATCCGTGTCAACAGAAAAATAATAAAATAAATTTACTATCTCCCTTATTCTATTTAAATTGCCACTATGTAATACATAGCTCAATAACCACATCAAATTTTTTTTTAGCAAAGAAGTTTTGCAGTGGTAAATATCTATCCACAAACAACGTTTTTAATAAATAAAAACATTATTTCAAAAAAATATGTTACATGCTTATTTACAGCAGTATTCCATTGGCCAAATTCTTAGTCAGTGAGGACAGGAATTATAATTTTAACTAAATATAACTGATACATTAATGATTTGCCTTTTATTTCACCAATTGTGCACAAGAATCTTTAACAGGAATTACAAATTTAAATATACACAATTACATTTCTTTTTTTTCCTTTACAGATTAATATGGCTGATAACGAGACCAAAGAAGAGAAGAAAAGACGTCAAACTAGAGAAAGACAAGAGAGATGGGCCGCCCAGCAGACACCTGAGGAGAAAGAAATTCGACGAGAAAAAGAACGCAAAAGACTTGCAAATAAAAGACTATCAGCTGCAAAAATGAAAGATACAACAAAAAAAAATAAAAAGATAATAAAGCATTTACAAACTGTTCCTCAAACATCAGATGACATTTTACAAGATACCAGTCAAGACAGACCAAAAAAAGCAACTACAAAAACAAAGCATTTACAAACTCTTACTAAAAACTTACAGGACATTTCAACCAAACAAGGACAACATATACCAAGAAAATCCACGAAAAAAACTAAACATTTAGAACCTGTTGTTGAAACATTTCATGACTTTTCACCTGATGAATATGAAAGTCAACATCCGATATGCTTTGCAAATTGTCCTTTACTCAAGTCTTTAGCAGTAGAGGTTCATAGTTGTGGGGACATGAGTACTCAATGTCAATTTTGTGAGGCTTATTATTTTAAACAGGAGAGACCCAGAGATGGACAATTTATTAGTTGTTGTCAAAAAGGCAAGTTCAAACTTCCAGAAAGGAAACAATTTCCAAGCTATTTACAAAATATTATGACTGAACCTACTTTTCCAAATTACAAAAAATTTAAGACAAACATAATATCCTACAATAGTGCCATATCATTTGCATCTATGGGGGCAACATTGGCTGCTAATGTACCAGGACATGGTCCTTACTGTTTTAAAGTCCAAGGACAAATTTATCATCGGACTTCACATTTACATCCAGAGCAAGGAGAGCAAAGAAAATTTGCTCAACTATATGTCCTAGATACAATGGAAGCTGTTGACCAACGTATGCAGATGGAAGAAAATAAAAAATGCTTACCCAGTGTTTTCATAGAGCTAAATAACATTATGGACAACAATCCCTACAGTAAAGCATACAAAAAATTGGCAGAAGTAGAAAATGAACAACAACTTCATGCACAAAGACATCAATTACCCATGCCAAAGGTAAATATGGTGCTTAAAAGAGACAGACATACTGATAAACGTCGTTATAACTTGCCAACATCAAATGAGGTTGCAATGGTCTTTCAGAATGATGAAGGAGAACCACCATTTCAAAGAGACATTAGAGTATATCCCAGAAATGAGGAGCAACCATTTATTAATATTAATATCTTAAGTCCAAATTTAGATCCAATGACATATCCCATCTTTTTCCCACATGGAGAAGCAGGTTGGCAACCAAAATTAACCCTTCCCAGTTACCCAAATGCTAAAGCCAGAATCCAAAATAATGTTTCTATGCTTGAATTTAAAGTAGCTCAAATTGCCATTCGAGATGAATTTAATCCAATTTTATGTGGTGGAAAACTAACACAACAATGGATTATTGATTCATATTTGCAAGTTGAGGCAAATAATTTAAACTTTATAAAATATCAACAAGATAAACTACGTGTAGAACAATATTGTGGACTCATGGACTATGTTGCTGACGTGGCTACAAGCAGAGACATGACAGCTGGCAAAGCCATCATTTTACCATCTTCCTTTCAAGGATCTCCTCGAAATATGAGAGAAAGATACAATGATGCTATGGCTATTGTGACAAAATTTGGCAAACCCGATTTATTTGTGACATTTACATGTAATCCACAATGGCCAGAAATTAATCAAAATCTACTTCTTGGACAAAGTGCTTCAGATCGACCAGATTTAGTAGCCAGAGTTTTTAAGATCAAATTAAATGAATTAATACGTGACTTCACTATAAATCAGTTATTTGGCAAATGTCTTGCTCATGTATATACCATTGAATTTCAAAAAAGAGGCCTTCCACATGCACATCTTCTCATAATACTTCAAGAGAAAGATAAATTAGATACTTCGGACAAAGTGGATGCAGTCATAGTTGCTGAACTACCAGATCCAGAACTATATGGTAGACTATATGAGATTGTTACTCATCCAATGATTCATGGACCCTGTGGAGACCTTAATCCACAATCACCATGTATGGAAAATAATAAATGTTCAAAAGATTTTCCAAAAGATTATAGAGACAAAACATATGCAAATTGTGATGGATATCCACTTTATAAAAGAAGAGAAGGAGATAGTGCCATTATTCGTGGAAAAAAAGTGGACAATAGATATGTAGTACCCTACAATCCACATTTACTCATGAAGTACAACGCCCACATAGTGGATTTAAACTGCCAGTGCCTATTTTAGAAAATTCTGTGTCAGATATTCGCATGACATCCTTACAAGCAAAGAAATTGAAGAAATGTAAATTAATTATAATAGATGAGGCCACAATGATGTCATGCTATGCCCTCCAATGTATTGACCGTTTGCTTCGTGAAGTCATGGATAATATTTTTCCATTTGGTGGTAAGGTAATGTTGTTGGGTGGCGATTTTAGACAAACATTACCTGTTGTTGTACATGGAAATCGAACTGACATTATCGAAACCTGTATCAAGTCAAGCACAGTATGGAAACATTTTACCCATCTTCAACTGCAACAAAATATGAGATCAGAAGGACAAAATGATTTCAATGATTGGCTTATTAAAATTGGAGAAGGCAGAACAGAAAAAATACTACATTTAGCTCACGACACTGTAGAGATCCCACCTCAGATGATTTGTCAACAAGATATTATATCGGCTATATTTGAAGGGAGCATCAATAACGAAGAATATTCCGAGCTTGCCAACCAAGTCATACTGACGTGTAAAAATAAAGATGCATTAATCCTCAATAATGAAATCTTAAAAAAAATTAATGCACCACAAAGAAATTATCACAGTGCTGATTCTGTACTTGCTGATGACAATGAAAGTCAGGCTAACTTTTCGACTGAATTCATAAACTCTCTAACTCCTTCTGGAATGCCACCACATATTTTGCAGCTAAAGAAAGGTGCAATTATCATGTTACTGCGAAATATGAACCCCAAAAAAGGCCTATGCAATGGCACAAGATTAATTGTTCAACAATTAAGGGACCATTTTATAGATGCTGAAATTTTAACTGGGACCCATAAAGGAGAGAGAGTTTTCATAGCAAGAATAGATTTAGCAACAAGTGAAAGTAGTCTCCCTTTTATACTTCAAAGAAGACAATTTCCCATTATTATGGCATTTGCCATGACCATTAATAAATCACAAGGTCAAACTTTCAAATCTGTGGGTATTTTTTTGGAAGAGCCAGTATTTGCACATGGTCAATTGTACGTTGCATTGTCACGGTGCAAAAATCCACAGGCTATTAAAGTTTACATTGAAAAAAATTAAAGTCAATGTGATTTATTAGAAGATGGACGTATTTTTACTAAAAACATTGGGCCCTATTAAATTCTCCCTCGTAGTTCTCTCGGTGCTCGCAAAAGGCAGTTTTCCTGCTGTTTGCGAGAACCGAATCTCTCGCAGCCTGCTTTACGATATGACTGCGAGAAAATGGCAGAGAATAGGCTCCGAGAGAGCTACGTAGCCTTAAATCTATGCACGAGTCTCGCATATCGTAAGAATCCCTACGTGGACAAAAAGTCCACGCAAGGGATCCGAAAGCCTCTACGTGCTGCCTCGGAACAGCCCGAGACAGCAGTGTGAGGCTCCCCCCTGCACCCTATACACATCCCCATGCTGCAGGGGTCTCTATCGGGACCCCTGCAGCACCCCCACATTAACCCCTTGCAGCGGGGGTCCCCGATCTGCATAGATCAGGCCCCCCGCTGCATTTAAAACTTTTAAATTCCCCGCCGCGGCTCCTTAAAGGGACCGCGGCACACTATTACCCAATCCCGGCCGCGGCACTTAAAATTAACCCCCCTCTATGCTGGGGGTCCCCATCGGGACCCCCGAAGTGTCCCCACATAAACCCATTGCAGGGGGGGGCCCCGATCTGCATAGATCAGGCCCCCCGCTGCATTTAAAACTTTTAAATTCCCCGCCGCGGCTCCTTAAAGGGACCGCGGCACACTATTACCCAATCCCGGCCGCGGCACTTAAAATTAACCCCCCTCTATGCTGGGGGTCCCCATCGGGACCCCCGAAGTGTCCCCACATAAACCCCCTGCAGCGGGGGGCCCCGATCGGCACCGATCGTGACCCTGCTGCAATTCAATTTTAAATTTCCCGCCTCACGGGTCCTCAAAGGACCGTAAAGGTCCTGAAAGGACTCGCACTAAAAATATTAACCCCAGGCAACTATAATTACCCCATTAACTCATGGTGGTCAATCCAGACCACCATAAGGCTCTAATTAACCCATTAACTCATGGTGGTCTATACAGACCACCATAAGGCCTAAATTAACCCATTAACTCATGATGGTCAATCCAGACCACCATAAGGCTCTATTTAACCCATTAACTCATGGTGGTCAATCCAGACCACCATAAGGCTCTAATTAACCCATTAACTCATGATGGTCAATACAGACCACCATAAGGCTCTATTTAACCCATTAACTCATGGTGGTCAATACAGACCACCATAAGGCCTAAATTAACCCATTAACTCATGATGGTCAATCCAGACCACCATAAGGCTCTATTTAACCCATTAACTCATGGTGGTCAATCCAGACCACCATAAGGCTCTAATTAACCCATTAACTCATGATGGTCAATCCAGACCACCATAAGGCTCTAATTAACCCATTAACTCATGATGGTCAATCCAGACCACCATAAGGCTCTAATTAACCCATTAACTCATGGTGGTCAATACAGACCACCATAAGGCTCTATTTAACCCCATCAGTCCCATAAGGGTATATTATTACCATTATGGGCCTGTTACAACCCAACATTAACCACATAAGTGCCATGATGGTCCTCAAGGACCATCATGACACTAACTACAAACACTACACTATAACCCCCAATAAACCATTTAATCTAAACTAACCCCCCTCTACACTAATCTATTAACACTTACACTACCTACCTACACTACCTACCCCCTAATAAACCTTCCCACCACTCTAATTACAAAAAATAAAAAACCTACAGCACAGAAAACAAAAAACCTACAGTACAAAAAACAAAAAAACCTACAGTACAGAAAACAAAAAACAATTACAACCCCACCCCCCACTACAGAAAACAAAAAAATACATTACAACCCCACCCCCCACTACAGAAAATAAAAAAATTACACACCTGAAAAGGAAAGACAGATAAACACAATACAATACATACATATAATACATTACATACATTACATACAATACATGACATTACATATAATATATTAAATATAATATATTACATATAATATATTACATATAATACATTACATACATTACATACAATACATGACATTACATACATTACATATAATATATTAAATATAATATATTACATATAATATATTACATATAATATATTACATATAGTCCTAATCAAATACCCCCTATCTATCTAACATACAATCTATTTAATTTAAAATAAATCCTAACTATATCAAATACATCCCCCTATCTATCTAATATACAAAAAATCCTAACTACATACACAGACCATTATTCTAAAGTAAAATAAAATAATTACAGTCCTAACTACATACACAGACCCTAATTCTAAGCTAAAATCAATAAATTAAGACCACTTACCTTTAAGATGTTGCTTCAGATCACTAACCTATGGGTCAAACAAAAAATAAAAATTAGTACAAAACATTAACATCAAATAAATAAACATTCTATACATTCTAAATATTCAACTCACCTTTACAGCATGTCCAGTCACTGTTTAGCTCTTCCGGCGCGGCCCTGTTAAAAAAAAAACACAATACATGAATACATGAATACAATATATAAACAATAAATAAAATACACAAATAAACATCTAAATATACATTTCACTTACCTACCCGCGATGTCCCCGGCCTTCTCTCCTTCAGCCCCGGCTGGGCCGCGGAACCATTCGCGCTCTAAAAAAAAAAAGAAAAAAAAACTAACGGAGGTCTGCACTGGCAGACCTCCCCGACGCTACTGAACCTCCCGGAGTCGTTTCCGGGAGGAAATTGGCATTGGCGGCTTGTGATTGGCTGAAAAAGCTGTCTATCAATTTCAGCCAATCAAAAGTCGTCAATGTGTGAGCCAATCAGGATGGGATACACCCCAATATCCCACCCTGATTGGCTTAAACACTTGTCTATCTTTCTGGGAACCAATCACAACGCTCAGATGCCTTCAGCCAATCACTATGGGATACACCCCCACGGAGTGATTGGTAGAAGACATCTGCGCATCCTGATTGGCTCCTACATTGACGACTTTTGATTGGCTGACAGCTTTTTCAGCCAATCACAAGCCGACAATGCCAATTTCCTCCCGGAAACGACTCCGGGAGGTTCAGTAGCGTCGGGGAGGTCTGCCAGTGCAGACCTCCGTTAGTTTTTTTTTTTTTTTTTTTTTAGAGCGCGGATGGTTCCGCGGCCCAGCCGGGGCTGAAGGAGAGAAGGCCGGGGACATCGCGGGGAGGTAAGTTCAATGTATATTTAGATGTTTATTTGTGTATTTTATTTATTGTTTATATATTGTATTCATGTATTCATGTATTGTGTTTTTTTTTTTAACAGGGCCGCGCCGGAAGAGCTAAACAGTGACTGGACATGCTGTAAAGGTGAGTTGAATATTTAGAATGTATAGAATGTTTATTTATTTGATGTTAATGTTTTGTACTAATTTTTATTTTTTGTTTGACCCATAGGTTAGTGATCTGAAGCAACATCTTAAAGGTAAGTGGTCTTAATTTATTGATTTTAGCTTAGAATTAGGGTCTGTGTAGTTAGGACTGTAATTATTTTATTTTATTTTAGAATAAGGGTCTGTGTATGTAGTTAGGACTGTAATTATTTTATTTTATTTTAAAATTAGGGTCTGTGTATGTAGTTAGGATTTGTTGTATATTAGATAGATAGGGAGATGTATTTGATATAGTTAGGATTTTTTTTAAATTAAATAGATTGTATGTTAGATAGATAGGGGGTATTTGATTAGGACTATATGTAATATATTATATGTAATATATTATATGTAATATATTATATTTAATGTATGTAATGTCATGTATTGTATGTAATGTATGTAATGTATTATATGTAATATATTATATGTAATATATTATATGTAATGTCATGTATTGTATGTAATGTATGTAATGTATTATATGTATGTATTGTATTGTGTTTATCTGTCTTTCCTTTTCAGGTGTGTAATTTTTTTATTTTCTGTAGTGGGGGGTGGGGTTGTAATGTATTTTTTTGTTTTCTGTAGTGGGGGGTGGGGTTGTAATTATTTTTTGTTTTCTGTACTGTAGGTTTTTTTGTTTTTTGTACTGTAGGTTTTTTGTTTTCTGTGCTGTAGGTTTTTTATTTTTTGTAATTAGAGTGGTGGGAAGGTTTATTAGGGGGTAGGTAGTGTAGGTAGGTAGTGTAAGTGTTAATAGATTAGTGTAGAGGGGGGTTAGTTTAGATTAAATGGTTTATTGGGGGTTATAGTGTAGTGTTTGTAGTTAGTGTCATGATGGTCCTTGAGGACCATCATGGCACTTATGTGGTTAATGTTGGGTTGTAACAGGCCCATAATGGTAATAATATACCCTTATGGGACTGATGGGGTTAATTAGAGCCTTATGGTGGTCTGTATTGACCACCATGAGTTAATGGGTTAATTAGAGCCTTATGGTGGTCTGTATTGACCACCATGAGTTAATGGGTTAATATAGGCCTTATGGTGGTCTGTATTGACCACCATGAGTTAATGGGTTAATTAGAGCCTTATGGTGGTCTGTATTGACCACCATGAGTTAATGGGGTAATTATAGTTGCCTGGGGTTAATATTTTTAGTGCGAGTCCTTTCAGGACCTTTACGGTCCTTTGAGGACCCGTGAGGCGGGAAATTTAAAATTGAATTGCAGCAGGGTCACGATCGGTGCCGATCGGGGCCCCCCGCAGCAGGGGGTTTATATGGGAACACTTCGGGGGTCCCGATGGGGACCCCCAGCATAGAGGGGGGTTAATTTTAAGTGCCGCGGCCGGGATTGGGTAATAGTGTGCCGCGGTCCCTTTAAGGAGCCGCGGCGGGGAATTTAAAAGTTTTAAATGCAGCGGAGGGCCTGATCTATGCAGATCGGGGACCCCCCCTGCAATGGGTTTATGTGGGGACACTTCGGGGGTCCCGATGGGGACCCCCAGCATAGAGGGGGGTTAATTTTAAGTGCCGCGGCCGGGATTGGGTAATAGTGTGCCGCGGTCCCTTTAAGGAGCCGCGGCGGGGAATTTAAAAGTTTTAAATGCAGCGGGGGCCTGATCGGTGCCGATCGGGGACCCCCGCTGCAAGGGGTTAATGTGTGGGGGCTGCGGGGGTTCCTATGGACCCCTGCAGCAAGGTGTTCATGTGAGGACACTTCGGGGGTCCCGACAGGGACCCCCGCATTGAGGGGGGGTTCATTTTAGGTGCCTAGGGGGGGGTTTGGAGTACCCCCCACGGCAGGGCTTATGTGGGGGACTGCCGCGGAGGTCCCTTTTAGGACCCCCGCAGCACTTGATGAGGAGTGGGAGCCTGCGATATCATCTCGCAGGCTGTCACTCCTCATGTACATTTACGCAGTGTAGATACGGACGGCCCTGCTGCGTAGCTCATACGTTGCTCGCAGCAGGGCTAATTTAATAGCATTGTAAGTTAGAGAAACTTTGCAGTACGTAGGGCTTAAGTAGAAGCCTCTTATTTACGAGGCTGGAATTTAATGAGGCCCATTGTCTACTATGAAGTACTATAACTTTGCAGGATACAAACTAAAGCCATGCAAGCATTTTGGAAAAGCATTCAAAAATACATAACTATTTGTTGTTTAATTCAGTCATAATTAATGGAAGTCATGTTTATGGATAATTCGCCTCACAAAATACCGTATTTTTCGCCGTATAAGACGCACTTTTTCTTCCCCAAAACTGGGGGAGGAAAGTTGGTGCGTCTTATACAGCGAATATACCTTTTCAAACTGCCTCTGTCCTCTTGATCTCACCCCAGCGCTTCCTACCAGCATCGCGTCGGCCGGTGCATCCTAGTGACGTCACACACGCAACGCTGCAGTACACGAGGAGTGCTGGTAGGAAGCGCTGGGGTGAGATCAAGATGGCAGAGATCAGAAGAAAGGTGAGGATCAGGAGGGTCAGGGAGGGTCAAGGGCTCCCAAATGCTCCCAAATGCTGCAGTATATGTATGTGTATGTGTGCATGTATGTGCATGTATGTATGTGCATGTATGTGTGTGCATGTGTATGTGTGCATGTATGTATGTATGTGTATGTATATTTATGTGTGTATGTATATATATTTGTGTGTAATGTAGGTGTGTATCTGTGTGTAAAGTGTATTTGTGTTTGATTCAGATTTTTTTTTTTCTTGTTTTCCTCCTCTAAAAACTAGGTGCGTCTTATCTGCCGGTGCGTCTTATAGGGCGAAAAATACGGTACTTGCTTTGCATTTTTAAGAAAAATTATGTTACAATGTTAACTCACTGTGTTAATGTTTCTAATGTTACAAGTTTAAAAACAATATTTATAAGTTATTTCATCAAACAGATTATAAAATTCATGTTAAGAGCTCAAGCACCTTTTAAGTCACAATGTAAATATTGTCTGTTATCTTAAGATTACTACCTAAATTAATGTTTATCGACAGTTTATGTGATCAGTAAGTAATTAATTTCATTTGGTACGTTTTAATGAGAGTTTTTACTGTATGCCTTCCTATACATTCAATGTATATTCAAATTAACAATTATTCTGATACAAATTGCATGTTAATACTTATTAATTTAAAGTTCAGCTGTTTTTACATTCAAATCTTAATACTTTTAATACAAAATTAAGTTACAAAATGTATTCACTGTGTTCCTGTTTATGATGTTCAAAATTATACAAATATTTTGTCAACTTCCAAAGTTACATAAAAAATAAAGATCAAGTTTAAAAATATATACTTTGAACGTTATTGTTTACATATATTTTAAAATTAATTTTAAAATTAGGGACGTTTCAACAAGGCTTTTTCATTTTTGCTTTCCTCTGGATTCAATGTATATTAAAGTGAACAATTATTCAGATACAAATTTCATGTTAAAAAAACCATTACATCAACATTTTACAAAAATACATGTTCATATCACAATACCTACAAGAGTCAAATATATATATATATATATAAATAACTAAACAACTTGACAAACATATACATCACATTGCCGTAATTTTTTGACGGGCAAGTCGCTAGTTGTTATATAAAGTCCACATTTATGTATTTTAATGACCTCTTGCAATATTTCATAGCTAAATATACAGCTTTTGATTTGTTTTTGGGTTGTGTTAAATATAACTGAGAACTATATTTAAGAGCCAACCCCCATCTGATAGTATGCTTTATTAACCCTTTAACATGCCAGAATACAATATTTCCAGAAATTACCCGGAACAGCGACTTTCAGAGGGTCAAAAATACCAAATTCATGAAATACACATAACTAGGTGGGATTTATTAAATAATGTACATAAATTCCACAGAAACAAATTTCAAGTCCCCCCCCCCCCTTTTAAGCTGGGGGGACGGTCATGTTCAATATAGTTAATTCAAATTAAGATTTTCAAAAGAGTTCCTCTCCCTGTTTGGACCTTGGCTAATGTTGTTAGTTTGTTACATATTTATCAGACATGAGACATGTTTCGTAAACTAGGACAATCTTTTAAGTAGTTAAGATCAATATATATTTTCAATGTATTGAAATAAAGCCCTTTTACTCTCCACAATCCTTCACAAACTGATGACCACAAGTAGAGGCAGAAAAATGCCTCTAAAACAGATTCAAGAGAACTCCATGGCACTAAAACTGTGCTCTATGCCATGGAAGTCTTATCAACATATATCCCATGGAGGTACTGGAATAACCTCCATGGCATCTAAATCTAACATACATATGCCAAGGAGGTCCTATCCACAGAGGTCCTTTTGGGAGCACAGTGGTTCCTAATAATTATAGTATGCCATAGAGGTCCTTAAATACTTAACATTAACCTTTAAGGACCCCGTGGCTCAGGGTTAATCATTAGGTGGCATGTGGGTCTAAAAAGACCCCCATGGTTAAAGTGTAAAATAGCGATTGGGTGAACTGGGTAGGAATCCAAGGGGTTCCCTTCAGAGTGTGGTAGGAGGGAATCCCCAGGGGTCCCTGGGCTCATATGGCTGATTGACAGTGGGGCCTTAAACCCCACATCCGAGTACTTGATATTCAACAACTTCCATGTCGTGGGACAGTTTTTATTTGGTTTGATTTTAGGAGGTGGGTATATCATTTATACTGTACCACTGCTGCAGAGATTACTAAACTAACAGCTCAGTTTCTCCCTCAGCAGGCAACATAGGGACCACAGAGCATCGGCATGGCCCCAACTTACTATTAGTTACGTAGGCATTGTGATTTGAATCGATATGTAACTTGCAAAAAAAAAACTTTCACATTTACGAGATGTGAATTGATTTGAAATGGAACTGATCTATCGCCGGCCCCCGACTCTTGGAGGTGGGGGACCCAGTACCGTAAAAAATATTTTTTATATGTCTCTAGACCCCCCATTCCTTCCTCTCCTGCCCCCTATAGCCCTCCACTCTGGGCTCCTTTGTTCTTATTAGCTCTGCACTTCTGCACTGCCTGCATGTCTTCAAGGTGGTGCAGGGAATCCAGAAAGGTGTCAAACACCCTGTGGCGGGCAGAAGACACGCAGAGCTGGTGAGGTCAAGTGAGTCCGGAGGGAAAGTGGAAGGGGGGAGCAAGGTGAGGTCAAGGGAGCCTGGAGGGAGAGGGGAAGGAGAAGATGGAGGAGCTGGGGTGGTAGGGGACACGAAGGGAAGTGCTGTGAAATATATATATATATATATATATATATATATATATATAGTACAATAATTGTATTTCTGGGAATCCTGAGTGGGTAACAAGTTGTTCAACTTCTTTTTAGACTTGCAGATGGGCTTACAAATGTATTATTTGTTTCTGTACTCTGTACGGTGGACGGCTTCTCTTGCTCTTGTTGCTCACCATACACTAAATGGTTGTTTTATATATATATATATATATATATATATATATATACACACAATATATGAAGAGTGATGTAGCCGTGAGTGTCCAGTAATCTAGATGAATAATCAGAGTACTGCACTATATAGTGATACCTTTTTTATTGGACAAACATATTCATAGTTTTTATGACGAGCTTTTGAGAGCGTACCTCTCTTTGTCATGTCAGAGTCAAAACTGATTATAAATTCCTATAGAAAGCAAGAAATACCAGGATCAGCTATAATAGTTGTGTTCATTTCAAGTTGTCGTCACGCAATGACCACAGTTGCGAGTTGCGCATGTGCACTGAGCGTGCGCTGCGGATTGCGCATGTGTATGCGTTGCGGGGCGCATGCACATTGCACGGCGGGGGGCACATGTGCAATGCGCAGTGGGGGCAAGCATGCCCAATGCATGCACATTGCGTGGTGGGGCCGCGCAAAGTGAGGGGGAAAGGAGACAAAGGGGAGGGAGAGGGAATGGGGGGAAAGGAGAGGGAGAGGTTGAAAGGAGGCACGAGGGAGGGGGGAAGGAGACACAGGAGGGAGACGGGGAAAGAGACATGGGGGAGCAAGAGGGGAAAGAGACACAGGGGAGGGAGAGGGGGGGAGAGACACATTAGAGAGGGGAAGAGAAACAAGGGAATGGGAGAGGGGGGAAGAAATACAGGGGAGGGAGAGGGGGGAACAGACACAGGGGAGGGATAGTAAGGGGAACAGACATGGGTAGGGAAAGGGAGAAAAGAAACATAGGGGAGGAAGTGGGGTAAGAGACACAGGGGAGAGAGATGGGGAAAAGGAGAGGGAGAGGGGGAAAGGAGGTGGAGAGGGGGGAAGGAGACACAGGGGAGATAGAGTGGGGAAGAGACTCAGGGGAGTGAGAGAGGGGAAGAGACACAGGGGAGTGAGAGGGGGGAAAAGACACAGGTGAGTCAGAGGTGGAAAGAGACACAGGGGAGGGAGAGGGGGAAATAAATACAGGGGATGGAGAGGGGGCAGACACGGGGAGGGAAAGGGGGAAAAAAAACTCAGAGGAGGGAGAGGGGGAAAGAGACACAGGAGAGGGGGAAGAGAAACAATGGAATGGGAGAGGGAGGAAAGAAAAACAGGGGAGGGAGAGGGGAGAACAGACACAGGGGAGGGTGGAGGAGGGGAAACAGACACGGGGGAGGGGGAACAGACAAAGGGAGGGAAAGGGGGAAAAGAAACACAGGAGAGGGAGAGGGGAAGAGACTCAGGGAATAGAAAGGAGGAGAAGGAGAGGGGAAACGGAGGCACAGGGGAGAGAGAGGGGGGGGAAGAGACACAGGGGAGTGAGAGAGGGAAAGAAACACAGGGGAGTGAGAAGTGGAAAGAGACACAGGGAGAGAGAAGGGAAAGAGACACAGGGGAGGGAGGTGGAAAGAAACATGGGAGGGAGGGGGAAGAAATACAGGGGAGGGAGATGCCGGAACAGACACAGAGGAGGGGGAACAGACACAGGGGAGGAAGAGGTGGAAAGAGACACAGGGTAGCAAGGTGGGGGAAAGGGAGAGGGGGAAAGGAGACATGGGATGGAGAGGGGGGAAGGAGCCACAGGGGAGGGAGGGGGCATGAGAGACACAGGGGAAGGAGAGGGAGGGAAGACACACAGGGGAGGGAGAGAGGGGGGAAGATACATGGGAGGGAGAGAGGCGGAAGAGACAAAGAGGAGGGAGAGGGCGGAAAGAGACACAGGGGAGATAAGGGAAAAAAATGGGAGTTACAGGCCTACACATGCCATGATCTCCAATGGCGCTCATTGTGAGGCCCGTAAAGTAGATGGGGAGAAATGCTCGCAAAGTTGCAGGTTTTTCCGAGGACTGCAATGAGCGGCAAAGTAGAGGGGGAAAGGCTCACAATGAGCATCAAAAGCACTTATTGTGAGACCCGCGATGAGCACCGCGATGAGGGGGGGGAAGAGCCTCACAATGTGTGAGAGGTGCAGACCAGAAGTAATAAATTGGGGTCGTAAATTGTTTCACATACATATATATATATATATTTTAAATGGTATTTATTATGAGAAAAGAAAAATACACCACACCCAAGCAGACATTATAGAAATAATACAATACAAAGGCATGCAACATAAAGAATTTTCTTTATCTTTTCACAGTTTTTTTTTTTTAACATATATGCTATTTCTTGCTTTTTTTCTGAAGTAAGATATGTCAGGGTTGTAACAAAGAAAATGACATAGTGTAAATGAAGAGGGGGAAGGAAAGAAAGGAGGATGGGGTATCAAGTCCATGATAGCAGACTCCTACACGCACTGTCTTTTCAGACATCCCATAAATCTGTAAAAAAAAACACAGAAAGAATTACATGAATCCCACCTAGTTATGTGTATTTGGTGAATTTGGTATTTTTGGCCCCTTGGAAGGTCGCCGTTCCGGGTCATTTTGCGAAATATAGTATTCTGCCCAGGACAGGTACTTGAAATTAGTTTCTGTGGAATTTATGAATGTTATTACATGAATCCCACAAAGTTATGTGTATTTGGTGAATTTGGTATTTTTAACCCTCTGGAAAGTTGCCGTTCTGGGTCATTTTTGCTAAATATTGTATTCTGGCATGTTAAAGGGTTAATAAAGCATACTATCAGATGGGGGTTGGCTCTTAAACATAGTTCTCAATTATATTTAACACATCCCAATGATTTCAGCATGAATTCCCTTTATAAAGTGTGCGTGCCGGCCTAATTTTGCCTGTTCCGTGTGCTATTTCGTTTTTTAAAGGGTCAACAAAGTATTATATCAAATTGGTTTTGGTTCCTATATATTGTTCTCAATATTATCTAACACATCCCAGTGATATTGTCATTGATTTCTTTTATAAATGGCCTTTTCCAGCTCGGCTTTTACATTGCCTCTGTATTTAATATATACACACATAGTAATGTGAACGGATCTTACTATAGTGTGGAGGTAGGGCTGTGTGTATGTATAGTGTGTTTATGTAATATATAAATACATAGTAATGTGAGTATATCTGACTATAATGTGGAGGGCTGTGTGTGTGGATAGTGTGTGTATTTCATATATAAAGACATAGTAATGTGAGTATATCTGACTAGATATATAAAGTGTGGAGGGATATGTGTGTGTGGATAGGGTGTGTATTTGATATATAAATGAGTAGTAATGTGAGTGTATCGTGCTATAGTGTGGAGGGCTGTGTATGTTGATAGTGTGTGTATGTAATATATAAATACATAGTAATGTGAGTGTATCTGATTATAATGTGGAGTGCTATGTGTGCATAGTGTGTGTATATGTAATATATCTACATAGCAATGTGTCTATTTTACTATAGTGTGGAAGGAGGGTTGTGTGTGTATAGTGTGTATATAATATATAAATAGTTATGTGAGTGTCTAACTATAGTGTGGAGGTAAAGCTGTGTGTGTGGATATTGTACATAGTAATGTGTGTGTATCTTACTATGGTGTGGAGTGCTGTGTGTGGATAGTGTGTGTATGTAATACATAGATACATAGTCATATGAGTGTATCTGACTATGTTGTGGAGGGCTGTGTGTGGCTAGAGGGTGTATGTAATATATAGATACATAGTAATGTAAGTGTATCTGACTATAGTGTGTAGGGAGGGCTGTGTGTTTGTATAGTGTGTGTATTTAATGTATAAATATATAGTAATGTGAGAGTGTGGTGAGAGAGCTATGTGTCTGGATAGTGTGTGTATGCAATATATACATACCTAGTAATGTGGATGTATCTGACTATAGTGTGGAGGGCTGTGTGTGTGGATAGTGTGGGTATGTAATATATAAATACATAGGGCCTCATTCTATTATCGGCCATAAAACTGCCGCAAAGCTGCGATTCCTTGCGGCCGTCTTACGGCCCTGTGTAGAGCTGCCTTTACCTTGCAATTCAAATAGACGGCGCCGCAAGGATATCCGCCTTACGGCCGGCCGCATATCATGCAACCGGACCCAAGGTCAGAAAACTTTAAATGCAAAAATAAATTCAAGACGGCACTGTAAAGCTCTGTAAATGCTAGGGATCATAATGGGGGACATGAGGATTAATAGCAACCCCCTCTCAAGCTTGCACATCAGCCCAAATCCGATATTTCATTAACGGTTTATTTTCCGTCCCGTAGCATGGGCAGGTCTGAGGTGCTCCAAGCCCTCGGGACTTTGTCCACGGATATTTGACATGAATTAAAATAAAAATTATTTGCGGATTTGAGTGTAGGGGAATGTTGTGCTATGAATGCTAACACCCCCAATCACTTTATCGTCTCATCAGAGTGCAGGATGGCTTTCTTATGTGCCTAATTGTGTGCTCTCGGGCCCTTTTTGGTGCAAGTAAGCTGCGGCTCGGTTTTAGCCTTGCCGAGAGGGTTCCCGGAGCAATAGAATAGCAACCGTGGCTTTCTTGCGGCCGAAACTCTTGCGGCCGTTTAAGATCAAAGGCTTTCCTGCGGCGCGTGTGGCCGCAAGTGATAATAACGCGCCGGCTGCAAGCCTGCCGGAGCCCTCGGCCGGAAGGGAATAGAATAGGCAAATAGCCTACGGCCGGTCCTTGCAGGCCCCGCATCTCCTACGGCCGATAATAGAATGAGGCCCATAGTAATGTGAGTATATCTGACTATAGTTATATCAACATTGGTGTCATTAGGCAAAATTTGGTCATTAGGCAATGTTTCACAGACATTATGGTATTTACTTATTCTTTTCTATGTAGCTCCATCACACTCAGTTTGTCCTTTTTGAATCATTTTTCTTTTATTGGCAAGTTTCTGTCAGTCTTCTCCTCTTAATCTTTGTGAAGTCTCATGGGACTGTGCATCTCTTCATCTTTGCTTCCTTTCCCTTGCCATTCTTCTTTTCCGTTTTTTCTTGTCTTCTGCGTTGTCCGCCATTGAAATCTGTAATTGTAAATACAGGCTTATTAATGCCTGGCAGTGAGTTGCGCGCTCCGGGATCGTTTTGCCTTGTTTTCATTTTTTGCAGCCGCCATTTTTTTTCTTGCATAGCCGATTTCTAATGTTTAAAAAATGACAAATATGCCTCAAATTAAGTTGAAACCTCCCTCACAGGCTCCCTGTCTTTCCCCCTGACATGTGAATTTTCAAGTTAATTTGAGACATATTTATGTTTTTTGGTTTGTTTTTCGATGTCCGTGGTACGGCTGTTAAATTCGTATTTTTGAGATGTCGTTTTTTTGATTTCCTGAAGTACGGATTTATTTGTTCTTCTTGCAGTCCAAGGGATTCTAAGCAGGTTTGTCCAAAACTAAAATGCATAATAATTGGTTTTATTTATAACCACATTAGCATCTTCCTTGTGTCCCTCACATAAGATGGAAAGGACATTACAATGGAACTAAAATAATATGATCAATATATTAGCCAGCTCACTCAGTTATACTTCCATTACATATAACTATAGACCTTCATTTTCTTTTAAAATTTGAATTCTTGGAGGGTAGAATATTGTATGTAGCGCTCTCAATGTATTTGGTGTTTAGAATGATAGTCATCTTAGGATTACCTAATGTTGTGTTAAAATACAAATATTCATACATTTTTAGTGTATATATATATATATATATATATATATATATATATATATATATATATATATATATATATATAGCATTTATCACTTTTGCAGCAAGTATGATATTTGGCCAAGATGTAAGCTATGAACCAGTAATTTTCCATTGTAAGATAAAAGTTATCATGATCTAGCAGTTTCAGTATAAGCCATAAACAATTATTTTAGTACTAGAATATCGCCCGTCAAAAATTTACGGGAATCAAATTGTAAGTGAGCTAATGCTGTTTGGTGTATGGTAATGAACTAAATAATACATTAATAAAGGAATATACTTTACCTATTTTGAAGTAATAAATGCAGGAAGCATTGTGCTGAAGAGCTGACAATCTGTTTTCATGTTGCTGCAGCATACAATATGTGTTTTGAGGGCTGTGGAGCTGAGGTGTAAGTGTCAGCAATGTGTGCAGTGTGTAGTGTAATAGTGTACGTGCGCGAGCCAAATCCGTTAGGGTAGCTGGGTACTTGCGCATTCAGTAAGTTAGTGTTGTAAAATGGCGCCTAATGTGTGGTATGCGGCTGTCGGTGATTTAGCGTCCTTGTTCTTGGAGCTCGTCCGGCTTTTTGGAAAAATTGGTATGTGTTTGGTGGTGTTTTGCGTGTTTAGGGTCCTGTAGCCTCGTTTTTTTCGGTGGCCATTTTTTCTCTTGCTTAGGGGATTTTCGGGTGTCTAAATTCTTCAATTTGGACTTAAATGGAGGTGTAACTTCACTTGCAGAGGTCCTGGGTGCTCCCTCTTGCTTTGGGTAAGCTTTTTATGTGTTTGTTGTGTATATTTATTGTGTTTTGAATGTTTTGACGTTCGCGGGTCGGCCGTTAAAGTCGTAATTTTGCGAGGTCGTAATGTTTTGTTTTTTTAGTATTTCTGTGTCGTAAGTCTGTAAATGTTGCGAGGTCTCCAGTTGCTGGCAAGGAGCGTCTTCGCCGCTCCTTGCCAGCAACTGAGGCCCTCACGAAGCGAGGGCCGCAGCTTTAGCAACAACGTTTGACAACCCGCAGTTATGACAACAATATATGTGATAAACAAATATGTATTTCAGTAAATATACAAGACCAATATCTGACCTATGCGCAGAAATTGCAACTTGAAAGTGTTGTACGTGTCTAGTGTGACGTACCAGGCATGCTTTAAGGGCGTGACCTCCACATGTATTTATATTTTATTGGAACGCCTTATATAAATAATATTTTATTCGCTGTTACTGGGATGTGTCATTTTTATAGAAGGGGTAATGGATTGTACCATGTTCATTATGTAATTCCCTATAAAAAGCTATGTTTTGTTTATATTTGTTTCCAGTGGTCCAGTAGCAGGAGACAATTGTAATCTTCTGTTGCTAATTCATTTTTTTCCAAATAAACCAAACAAAATCAGAGGCCTCTGTGTTTTGGGTATCATGACTGGGTTTCGGGGGTTTGTAGGTGTGATTTTTGCCAAACATTAATAATATTATACAATTCTGCAACATTCAACTTTTATCTCTGTTTTATGTCTCTAAATACATATAGACTGGCCACAGGATTGTATTTCCCCATTAGCCCTTAATTCCCTAAAGGGGCACTTAATTCAACACAATTTACAGGGATTGAGCCATTGAGTTTTCCCACAAATCAAATCATCACTAGCTATTTGTACTGATAAAGTGGTATTTCAGCACTTTTCAACAGCTTTTTTTTTAAACAAAAGGAGTTCATTAGTTGATATATAACAAAACATATTGGTAGGGAATCAAAAATATGTTTGACCCTCCGCCCCCCACCCAAGGGAGAGTGACAAATTAGCTTCTAATGAAACCTCAAAATAAGAGAGGAATTAAAGAATGATTAACGAGATCTCTAGATGGGATCTAAGAAATATTATATCTTAACTATCAAAATTAGAAATTAACAGAATCACTACTAGGTAAATTACCTTACATGTAATTATAGTTTTATTGTAATTGTAACATATCAGAGCTGAATATAGACTTATCTAACAAATAACAAGATACACTTTATTTTTAAATTTTCCACATCCAAATGATATGCTTTGAGAGTGATGTGCATCTAAATAAGAGATGAGATTTAATATGAATAAATGTAAAGTTATGCATCTGGGAAGGAAAAATAGCCATGCAATTTATAATCTTAATGGAGCAAATCTAGGTGTATCAGATATTGAAAGGGATTTGGGAGTGCTTGTGGACAACCATCTAGGTAACAGTGCTCAAAGCCAAGCAGCAGCTGCAAAGGCAAATAAAATATTAGCATGTATTAAGAAGGGTATAGAAGCCAGGGAAGCAAATATAATTCTGCCACTATACAAATCTCTAGTATGCCCTCATTTGGAATATGGAGTACAATTTTGTGCACCACTTCATAAAAAGGACATTTTAGAGCTGGAAAAGGTACAGAGGAGGGCAACAAAACTAATAAGGGGAATGGAGGGGCTAAGTTATGAAGAAAGACTAACCAAATTAAACTTATTTTCACTAGAAAAAAGGCGCATAAGAGGAGATATGATTACCTTATATATATACATCCAGGGTCAGTATAAAGATTTGTCAAGGGAGCTTTTTGTGCCAAGAGGTTTTCAACTGACAAGAGGACATCCCTTGAGGTTAGAAGTAAAAAGAGTCCACCTTAAAGAAAGAAAAGGGTTCTTCACAGTAAGGCTGGTTAATCTGTGGAATTCTCTACCAGAAGAGGTGGTGACAGCGGATTCGATAGATAACTTTAAAAGAAAACAAATTTATTTCTAATTAAAAAGGGAATTTAGGGTTATCATGGATAAATAGAGAGACAGTATTGATCCAGGGAGAAATCCGATTGCCAGTATCTGCGGTCAGGAAGGATTTTTCCCCCCTTTGAGACGAGGGATTTTCTGTTTGCCTTCCTCTGGATTAATAAAAAAAAAATAAAAAAAATAAAAAAATTAATTAACAACTAATTAATTAATATTTAATCTGCATATTGCAGTTTAGAGGAGGTTGAACTTAATGGACTAAAAGTATTTTTTCAACCTTAATTACTATGTAACTATATTTAACTTTGTAACTCTAAGAGCGAGACATTTCTCGTATTTGTACAAATGTTCTTCCTCAGTGGGATTTTCTTATCAGCCTAAAATTTGAAAACAAACTGAAACATTTCCCCCCGTCAGAAAAAATAAATAAAAATTGGTCTTTCTCATGTGTGAGTTTTCGTGTGTGTATTGAACTGTGATGTAGAACCAAAACATTTCCCACAATCAAAACATGTAAATGGTCTTTCTCCTGTGTGAGTTCTCTTATGATAATTGAGCATTGTGGCCCTACTGAAAGATTTCCCACATTCAGAACATACAAATGGTCTTTCTCCTGTGTGAGTTCTCTTGTGTATATTGAGATCTGATGCCTGACTAAAATATTTGCCACATTCAGAGCATAAAAATGGTGTTTCCCCTTTGTGTGTTCTCTTATGATAATTGAGCATTGTGACCCTACTGAAACATTTTCCACATTCGGAACATATAAATGGTCTTTCTCCTGTGTGATTTCTCTTGTGTATACTGAGCTGTGATGTGGTACTAAAACATTTCCCACATTCATAACATGAAAACGGCCTTTCTCCTGTATGAGTTCTCTTGTGTTTTTTGAGATCTGATGTGGAGCTAAAACATTTGCCACATTCAGAGCATGAAAATGGTCTTTCCCCTGTGTGAGTTTTCTTATGTGTATTAAGAGTTGATACCCGCTTGAAACATTTGCCACATTCAGAACATGGAAATGGTCTTTCCCCTGTGTGAGTTTTCCTATGTGTATTAAGATTTGACACCTGACTGAAAAGTTTGCCACATTCAGAACATGGAAATGGTCTTTCTCCTGTGTGAGTTCTCTTGTGTATATTGAGATCTGATGCCTGACTGAAACATTTGCCACATTCAGAACATGGAAATGGTCTTTCCCCTGTGTGAGTTTTCTTATGTGTATTAAGATTTGATGCCCGACTGAAACATTTGCCACATTCAGAACATGGAAATGGGCTTTGCCCTGTGTGAGTTCTCTTGTGTATATTGAGATCTGATGTGGAACTAAAACATTTCCCACATTCAGGACAAGAAAATGGTCTTTCTCCTGTGTGAGTTTTCTTATGTCTACTGAGAATTGAAGCCTTACTGAAACATTTCCCACATTCGGAACATATATATGTTTTTTCTTCCATGTGAGGTCTCTCAAGAGAATTGAGGTTTTCGGGTGTGCTAAAACACTTCTCATAGTCTGAACATCCATATGGGTTTTCTCCTGTATGAACTGTCTTAAGTCTTATAAGATTTCCATTCTTGGCAAAACTTTTCCCACAATCAGAATGTATAAAAGATGTTTCTCCTCTTTGTTCTTTTGCACAACTTTGGTTTGCGTCCATGTAAACGTGAGAAACACTGAAATCTTCCCTTACACAACCTGGTGAAAGCTGGTGCTCTGCACATGTATTACTGGTCATGGACACATCTGTTGGAAACAAAAATATCCGGAATAAAGAATTTTAAAATGATAAGTGATAACATACTTAGAAATTATCAGGAATTGAAAAAAGTGTTGCCTGAAAAACAATCAATAAAGAGTAGAAAAATCAGAATAAAGAAACAGGGTTAAGGAATCCAATTAAAATCTCCTTCAAATGTAGAACTTGTAGAGCAGTCGTGTCATGGCCCACACAAAAGTATTTTTTTATACACTTAACTTGTAAACAATATCTGTTTAAACAGTTTATTGCAAACCAATGGGTATGATATACACAGCATATCTTGATTGTCCTACACCTAATGCTGGTAACATGAGTAAATAGGCTCTGCCAGCAACAGACACGACATACTAGTTATAAGACTAAGAACTACAATTACCTTTATACGGGGAAAGCAAATTGCTTTTTTAATTCAGGGCTACAAATAAACCCCACAGATTTTCTGTTATTGATTATATGCCTAGATTGGGAACATTCTCAGTTTCAGATAAAATGAATCTCACTGTGACACCATCTGATTAAAATGTTTTTAAGAGTATCAGTTATTTTACGTGACCTGTAAACTCAGGAATCAGGAGAATTTACAAATATATATATATATCAACAATTGAAATACAGCTTCTGAATTAGAAGAGGTTTAATTGAGATAATGGTGTTGAGAGTAGTATTGTGAACTGTGGTAATATTTAATTCCAATCACAAGTCAACGTGAGCATCGTGGATTTCCATGGTAGTAACACAACCGTTGATTGGTAGGAGGTCAATCAGTCTGTCATCCACAATGGAAATCACACGATCAACTGAATGGCATGTGTGAGTGGGTTGATCTGGAATGATGTCACATTCTGGAAAGAAGAACATTTAATACTGACCCCTGATGAAGCCACTTCAAAGGGACACTGTCATCCCAACAGGAAGTTGGTTTCATCTTACAGAGCATAAACAAATATACATTGTACTAGACTTTTCACACTATTGTAATGAATGTGCTAATCTGATTACCAGAGTGTGGGAGGGGCTATCACTGAATTATAACTTTGGGGGTCATAGCTTTGACCACCACAGGAACAGACAAGAAGATTGTGAATCTAACTAGCAGCTGAATAGATTACAGGAGCTGCTCATTTGAACAAAAACAAATAACACTACATTTCTTAATTAACTGTACAAAAAATGTCTAACATAATTGTGTCAAAAAACAGCCACCTAGTTTTATTACAAAGACAATGTGTGATATTATGCGTTTAAACTCTATATTACATTTTAGTTGTAGCCAGTTCATATGGAGTTAACTGCATTTGGAAAGTCATGATGTCATCTGTAACTGTCATGCGGTGAGTCAGTTATTAAAGTTTGCTCTGATTGTTGATACATAAAAAAGGTGTATCTCTCATTTTAGAGAAAGATAGAGATAAAAGCATTTATTATTTTGCCAAGCCTGCTTTTTTGCCTCCTTTGTTCCTGATGTCCTGGCCTGAACAAGTCAGAAATGCTGAGACTGTAAGAACCCAGACCATCCAGGGGTGCTCCTTTACTAGTAAGCAGAAGGGTTAAGGGGTGAACATGTCCCCCTCACTCATAATATATAGCCATTTTTCATGTTATTTAAAAAGAACTTAAAAAATAGGTTTTCGAGTGACAGTGTCCCTTTAAGTGTTGATTTGCAGCATCAGACTGTAAATTATTTTTGGGAAATACTGAAATGCTAAGAAAGGGCAAATTCAGTGGCTCAAGAAGTTAAGAGTCTTGGCTTCTAATTATAGGAAACCATAGCTAAAGAAAGGAAAATGTAACTCTTAATGAAGATATTATTTGAAAATTTGATATAAATAATGCACTATAGCTGAAACAGCTCAAATGTCTTTAATTAGTTTATTACTCACCTTCACTGATATTTACAGGAGTCTCCTCTTCCTTAACCTGTTGATGACCCCTTACATCTGGATCTGATCCTTGACCAAACTGTGACACAACTGAAGACCTCACATGTCCTGGATAAATATACACAAAATAATTACACATTATATCTTTGTTCAATAAATATATTTAATGTATATTATGATCAGCACATACCTTGAGGTTAAAATCATAAAGGCTTTAATAAATTATTACAGTGAGGACTAAGAGATTCAACTCAATATTTTACAAATTCTACTCAAACATGAAAAAAGTGAGTTATGTAAATCAGTCACCTGCAGAGAGCTCTGATTGGCTCGTCCCCGGCAGAATATCCTCCTCATCCATCTCATCCTCTCCGTCCTCACTAAGAGGGTCTACATTATCACTTTGGGGACCTGGTAATTCCAATAGAGGATTATAAATAAAAAGAGTCAAGTACTAAATATTTCAGCATTCAGACTTAGCACTTAGTGATTGTATTCACTGATCCAATAATGATCCTATTTATCACTCACCTGCAGAGCTCTGAGTCCCCACCCCTTGTGACTCATACACCTGTCACTCACCTGCACAGCTCTGAGTCTCCGCCCCCTTGTGACTCATACACCTGTCACTCACCTGCAGAGCTGAGTCCCCATCCCTTGTGACTCATACACCTGTCACTCACCTGCAGAGCTCTGAGTCCCCAACCCCTTGTGACTCATACACCTGTCACTCACCTGCAGAGCTCTGAGTCCCCAACCCCTTGTGACTCATACACCTGTCACTCACCTGCAGAGCTCTGAGTCCCCACCCCTTGTGACTCATACACCTGTCACTCACCTGCACAGCTCTGAGTCCCCACCCCTTGTGACTCATACACCAGTCACTCACCTGCACAGCTCTGAGTCTCCGCCCCCTTGTGACTCATACACCTGTCACTCACCAGCAGAGCTGAGTCCCCACCGCTTGTGACTCATACACCTGTCTCTCACCTGCAGAGCTCTGAGTCCCCACCCCATGTGACTCATACACCTGTCTCTCACCTGCACAGCTCTGAGTCTCCGCCCCCTTGTGACTCATACACTTGTCACTCGCCTACACAGCTCTGAGTCCCCACCCCTTGTGACTCATACACCTGTCACTCACCTGCAGAGCTCTGAGTCCCCACCCCTTGTGACTCATACACCTGTCACTCACCTGCAGAGCTCTGAGTCTCCGCCCACTTGTGACTCATACACCCTTGTAACTCCGTCCTATCTCTGTCCATGTTTTCACTATGAGGGCCTAATGTGGACAGTAGAATATTATTAAATGTTTTTTTTTATCAACATAAACGCTTGGTCTATCTAATGATCAATTAACTAGATGTATAAAATATGATACTGTTACTGTAAAATAGCAAAAGTCCCACTTACTGCAAATATTAAAAGTAGACATATAGTTACAGTTGGTTGTTATTAAAATATTTGAATGGTAGATAACTGAGCTTGAAAGTTGGGCAATTAAAGGAAATATTACATGGAAATCTCATCACACTCTCATGATTAATTATCTCTCATATATGGTTATACAGAAAACAATACACCCAGGTCTAAAGGGCTAACTGACAAGTATTCTCAATAGTCACCCATTTGAATGAGATAACAGACAATGCTGTAAGTGCGTCAGAAAGGTTGAATAATTGGCAATAATATGAAGTTCAAGTTTTGTGAACTATAAATAAACACATTCTTATAAATAACATTGAATTGTTAAAATACTGGTCACATATATAGTTCTCAGCAGCGCAGGCTCGCCAAAAAACGTTGGTAACGCCAACGTTAAAACTGTGGGCTCTTGAAGCAAGGGGTGCGAATGTGGCTAGGCAAGGAGCGCCAAAGGCGTTTCTTGCGCTGGTGGAGATGAGAGACATAGGCGATCATCCCTACAACCCCGCACGACTTAAGCGTCATACCAACGACCCGCGGGACTACAGATCAACAGAAAACTCAAATACACAATTCTTAGTGCGAGTCCCAGAGCACTTTGACAAAATCTCCTGCAAAAATTACGTCCCGTAAATCTTTGAAAAGGAAAATTTAATTTTGCAACTCGAAAATCGCCTAAGCGAGAGAAAAAATAGCAGCCGAAAAAAATCAAAACGAGGCTACACGAACCCTAAGACCTCAAAACAGTGCCAGAAACATACAATTTTTATCCAGGTACAAAATACACTATTAGGAAGGAAGGGAAATGCTCCAGCCCCGCGTAAAACACATAGACAATCGCCGCCATTTTACAACATTCATTTAAAACTAATAACATTACCATTCAAAAATCCTGCTTTACACAACTAAACAAACGGTTTGCCCTCGCGCACGCAGCCTATTTACACTGCACACTTGCCACATTGCTGACACTTACACCTCAGGTCAGCAACAGTCCAAATGTACATTGTAAGCTGTAGGAAAAACAACAGCGATTGCTAGCTCTTCAGCATATTGATTGCTGGATATAGTAATTACAAAAAGGTAAAGTATATTAATTTATTATTATAAAAAACTATATTTATATATCTAAAAAAAAAATTACAGGGGAGAGCCTCGAAAAGAGCGACAAAGGCGCTCAGGGCTGGGCTTGCAATGAGTGCCGAAGGTACTCAGACGACCAAAAGTACACGAGGGGAGAGACTCGCAGTGAGCGCCGAAGGTACTCCGAGGACTAAAAGCCTTACATTGTGTGGCAAACAGCATTACCTGCCTTAAAATTTTATTGCCGTAATTTTTTGACGGGCAAGTCGCTAGTGTGTATATATAATTGTAACGCCTTTAATAAGTTTTATTTCTCACCATCACTGATATTTACAGGAATTTCCTCTTCCTTAACCTGTTGGTGACTCCTCACATCTGGTTTTGCTTCTTGATCAAACATTAAGACAACTGAAGACCTCACGTGTCCTGTATAAATATACACAACATAATTACACATTATGGACCTCGTTCCATTCTAGACTCGTAACACACTAAGTTACTTTGTGTCGGCTGCGGGAGCTTTATCAGTAATGTTATAAGTGTATTCAATAGCCTAAACCCCTAAAATGATTATATATATATATATATACACTGCTCAAAAAAATAAAGGGAACACTTAAACACCACAATGTAACTCCAAATCAATCACACTTCTGTAAAATCAAACTGTCCACTTAGGAAGCAACACTGAGTGACAATCAATTTCACATGCTGTTGTGCAAATGGGATAGACAACAGGTGGAAATTATGGGCAATTAGCAAGACACCCCCCAATAAAGGAGTGATTCTGCAGGTGGTGACCACAGACCACTTCTCATTTCCTATGCTTTCTGGCTGATGTTTTGGTCACCTTTTAATGCTGGTGGTGCTTTCACTCTAGTGGTAGCATGATACAGAGTCTACAACCCACACAAGTGGCTCAGGTAGTGCAGCTCATCCAGGATAGCACATCAATGCGAGCTGTGGCAAGAAGGTTTGCTGTGTTTGTCAGCGTAGTGTCCAGAGCATGGAGGCGCTACCAGGAGACAGGCCAGTACATCAGGAGTTGTGGAGGAGGCCGTATGAGGGCAACAACCCAGCATCAGGACCGCTACCTCTGCCTTTGTGCAAGGAGGAACAGGAAGAGCACTGCCAGAGCCCTGCAAAATGACCTCCAGCAGGTCACAAATGTGCATGTGTCTGCTCAAACGGTCAGAAACAGACTCCATGAGGGTGGTATGAGGGCCCGACATCCACCGGTGGGGGTTGTGCTTACAGCCCAACACCGTGCAGTATGTTTGGCATTTGCCAGAGAACACCAAGATTGGCAAATTTGCCACTGGCGCCCTGTGCTCTTCACAGATGAAAGCAGGTTCACACTGAGCACATGTGACAGACGTGACAGGGTCTGGAGACGCTGTGGAGAACGTTCTGCTGCCTGCAACATCATCCAGCATGACTGGTTTGGCAGTGGATCAGTAATGGTGTGGGGTGGCATTTCTTTGGGGGGCCACACAGCCCTCCATGTGCTCTCCAAAGGTAGCCTGACTGCCAATAGGTACCGAGATTAAATCCTCAGACCCCTTGTGAGACCATATGCTAGTGTGGTTGGCCCTGGGTTCCTCCTAATGCAAGACAGTGCTAGACCTCATGTGGCTGGAGTGTATCAGCAGTTCCTGCAAGACAAAGGCATTGATGCCATGGACTGGCCCGCCCGTTCCCCAGACTTGAATCCAATTGAGCACATCTGGGACATCATGTCTCGCTCTATCCACCAACGTCACGTTGCACCACAGACTGTCCAGGAGTTGGCAGATGCTTTAGTCCAGGTCTTGGAGGAGATCCCTCAGGAGACCATCCGCCATCACATCAGGAGCATGCCCAGGCGTTGTAGGGAGGTCATACAGGCACGTGGAGGCCACACACACTACTGAGCCTCATGTTGACTTGTTTTAAGGACATTACATCAAAGTTGGATCAGCCTGTAGTGTGTTTTATCCACTTTCATAATGGGGGTGACTCACATACAACTATGTAAAGAACAAAGTATTTCATAAGAATATTTAATTCATTCAGATCTAGGATGTGTTATTTTAGTGTTCCCTTTATTTTTTTGAACAGTGTATATATATATATATATATATATATATATATATATATATATAAATATAAATAAAATGAGCAAGAATAAGCACCCTCCAACCCTTAGGGCTAGCCCTTTAATAGTCCATATGGGTTTCCTGATAGGTATTAACTTCTTGAGCCCTGTAAATTGTATAATTACACAATCATAGAACCTTATTCAATTCTCTATATTGCAAAGGTGAACAAGCAAAAATTGCCCAGTAACGGTCCCTATTCCATTCGCCCCTCACAGAATGACTGGGAGTGAGATACTACCCACTAACCCCTACTCACAGTATTACACCGGATTCCCCATTCATTTTCACACATCAGGGATATTACAAGTTGTTTGAGCTCCAAAAAGCTATTCAATTTGAAGTTACTTATTATTCGCAACTCTTAATATTTTTCGTTTATCGTAAAAATACTGAGAGTACTAAAAATGTCTTTCCTCCACTCACTGCTGATCACCCCTGATCAGTCCATTGAGCTTCCAATGGCATCTAAACCACTAACCCCGTTCGGTTCCCCGTCATACCTAAATGTTAGTCCCCCACCATGGGGGTCCCTATCGGACGTCTGTGGCACCTACAATTAATTCTGATGCCGTGGTGGCCCTTAAAGGACCCCTGCGGCAACCAATCTCTTAACCCCCATAGCAGAGGTCCTTAAAGGATGACCTTGACACCTAATTAATTAACACCTAAGATACCATGGGGATCTATACAGACGCCTATGGTATTCCTATTAACCCTTAACTACCATTGGTATCTAGACCCTACGGTAAGCTAATATTAACCCATGAAGTGCCATGGAGCACACAAGGAGCCCTATATATTTATCCGTTAGTGACATATATGATTTAATTTGTTACGTGCTACATATAAAAAAAAAATATCAAAGTATATTAAGATCAGCACGCTCATAAAGATTTTTAATAAATGTGACAATGTAATTATTACAGTGAAGACTAAGATATTTAACTCCATATGTTACTATTCAGAATTGAGGAAATATTTACAAATTCTATTCATACATAAAGTAAGTGAGTTATGTAAATCGGTCACCTGCAGAGAGCTCTGATTGGATCGTCACCGGCAGGATATCCTTCTCATCCATCTCATCCTCTCCGTCCTCACTAACAGGGTGGCTGATAGAAAACATTTTGTTACCTGAGCTCCTGTGTGATGAGGTTCCTAAAGTCTCTTTATGTCCATCTGTATCACACTGGGAAACACAAGAGAAGATGAAATTGTAATATAGATTATGACAACCCTATAGGACCATGTATTTTACCCAATCACATATGTATCTAAAGAAAACCTCAGTTTTAATCTTTAAAATCCATGTGACTATCACAGGCATCCTTGGAGTCCATTTCCACATTTATTATATATATTAATTAGCATTTCCTGTGCACTGAGGAACCATTAAGTTATGCATGCTTGGTATCCTGGAGGTTGCTCGCTCTGAAGATGCAGAAGTTATGGAATTACAGCTACAGCCCCCTACCCATGCACTCATGTCCAGATAGAGCTTGGTTAGTAATTGGAGTCACTGTGTCCTGGTATAATGTCACATTGTCCAGCAGTGCTCACCTCTCCGGTCACAGGTCCAGATAGAGCTTGGTCAGTAATGGGGTCACTGTGTCCTGGTATAATGTCACACTGTCCAGCAGTGCTTACCTCTCCAGTCACAGGTCCAGATAGAGCTTGGTCAGTAAAGGGAGTCACTGTGTCCTGGTATAATGTCACATTGTCCAGCAGCGCTCACCTCTCCAGTCACAGGTCCAGATAGAGCTTGGTCAGTAAAGGGGGTCACTGTGTCCTGGTATAATGTCACACTGTCCAGCAGTGCTTACCTCTCCAGTCACAGGTCCAGATAGAGCTTGGTCAGTAAAGGGAGTCACTGTGTCCTGGTATAATGTCACATTGTCCAGCAGCGCTCACCTCTCCAGTCACAGGTCCAGATAGAGCTTGGTCAGTAAAGGGGGTCACTGTGTCCTGGTATAATGTCACACTGTCCAGCAGTGCTCACCTCTCCAGTCACAGGTCCAGATAGAGCTTGGTCAGTAATGGGGTCACTGTGTCCTGGTATAATGTCACATTGTCCAGCAGTGCTCACCTCTCCAGTCACAGGTCCAGATAGAGCTTGGTCAGTAATGGGGTCACTGTGTCCTGGTATAATGTCACATTGTCCAGCAGTGCTCACCTCTCCAGTCACAGGTCCAGATAGAGCTTGGTCAGTAATGGGGTCACTGTGTCCTGGTATAATGTCACATTGTCCAGCAGTGCTCACCTCTCCAGTCACAGGTCCAGATAGAACTTGGTCAGTAATGGGGTCACTGTGTCCTGGTATAATGTCACATTGTCCAGCAGTGCTCACCTCTCCAGTCACAGGTCCAAATAGAGCTTGGTCAGTAATGGGGTCACTGTGTCCTGGTATAATGTCACATTGTCCAGCAGTGCTCACCTCTCCAGTCACAGGTCCAGATAGAGCTTGGTCAGTAATGGGGTCACTGTGTCCTGGTATAATGTCACATTGTCCAGCAGTGCTCACCTCTCCAGTCACAGGTCCAGATATAACTTGGTCAGTAATGGGTTCACTGTGTCCTGGTATAATGTCATATTGTCCAGCAGTGCTCACCTCTCCAGTCACAGGTCCAGATAGAGCTTGGTCAGTAATGGGGTCACTGTGTCCTGGTATAATGTCATATTGTCCAGCAGTGCTCACCTCTCCAGTCACAGGTCCAGATAGAGCTTGGTCAGTAGAAGGTGTCACTGTGTCCTGGTATAATGTCACATTGTCCAGCAGTGCTCACCTCTCCAGTCACAGGTCCAGATAGAGCTTGGTCAGTAATGGGGTCACTGTGTCCTGGTATAATGTCACATTGTCCAGCAGTGCTCACCTCTCCGTCACAGGTCCAGATATAGCTTGGTCAGTAAAGTGGGTCACTGTGTCCTGGTATAATGTCACATTGTCCAGCAGTACTCACCTCTCCAGTCACAGGTCCAGATAGAGCTTGGTCAGTAATGGGGTCACTGTGTCCTGGTATAATGTCACATTGTCCAGCAGTGCTCACCTCTCCAGTCACATGTCCAGATAGAGCTTGGTCAGTAAGGGGGTCACTGTGTCCTGGTATAATGTCACATTGTCCAGCAGTGCTCACTTCTCCAGTCACAGGTCCATATAGAGCTTGGTCAGTATAGGGGGGCACAGTGTCCTGGTATAATGTCACATTGTCCAGCAGTGCTCACCTCTCCAGTCACAGGTCCAGATAGAGATTGGTCAGTAATGGGGTCACTCTGTCCTGGTATAATGTCACATTGTCCAGCAGTGCTCACCTCTCCGTCACAGGTCCAGATAGAGCTTGGTCAGTAATGGGGTCACTGTGTCCTGGTATAATGTCACATTGTCCAGCAGTGCTCACCTCTCCAGTCACAGGTCCAGATAGAGCTTGGTCAGTAAAGGGAGTCACTGTGTCCTGGTATAATGTCACATTGTCCAGCAGTGCTCATCTCTCCAGTCACAGGTCCAGATAGAGCTTGGTCAGTAATGGGGTCACTGTGTCCGGGTATAATGTCACATTGTCCAGCAGTGCTCACCTCACCAGTCACAGGTCCAGATATAGCTTGGTCAGTAATGGGGTCACTGTGTCCTGGTATAATGTCACATTGTCCAGCAGTGCTCACCTCTCCAGTCACAGGTCCAGATAGAGCTTGGTCAGTAAGGGGGTCACTGTGTCCTGGTATAATGTCACATTGTCCAGCAGTGCTCACCTCTCCAGTCACATGTCCAGATAGAGCTTGGTCAGTAATGGGGTCACTGTGTCCTGGTATAATGTCACATTGTCCAGCAGTGCTCACCTCTCCGGTCAGCTGGTGAATGTGGGGGGAATTCTTCTTCACAACGGTGTATTCCTATAGAGTGACAGCGTAAGGGAGTTAATCACATATAATAGTTGTCGTACTTACGAGTTGTCGTCACGCATTGTTAAAAGATACAGGCTTGCGCATGCGCTAAGAGCACCAAAGGCGCTCGCCACGAGGGCCGAAAGTTACGAATTTGACAGGGGTGCAATGAGTGCCAAAGGAGCTCATTGTGAGCCTTGCAATGAGCACTGAAAGCCGTAGGCCTTGGGCGCCCATCGCAAGCCCTACAAGACTTAGAAAAGGGATTGCAATGAGCGCCAAAGGCTTTTACGGACACCATTTTTGTTTGAAGCCTGTAACTCGGAAGGCCACCAAAAGACGCCAAGTGATTACAGAATTAACTGACAATCTCACACACAGCACAGAGAGGCAGGGAGCCGGTGAGTGAGGTTGCGAGCTAATTTGTTAGTCAATTGGCGTTTTTTCGGAGGTCTGAAAATGTCTAAGCGAGAAAAAAAAAAAAAGACTTCAAGGCTGCAAATCGGAAGACCATTTCGAGCTTGGGGAAATTGATCAATTAGGGTGAGAAAGAGACACAGGGAGAGAGAGGGTGGGAAAAAGACACAGGGGAGGGAGAGGGTGGGAAAGAGACACAGGGGAGGGAGAGGGTGGGAAAGAGACACAGGGGAGGGAGAGGAGGGAAGAGAAGAGACACGAGGAAGGGAGGGGGGAAAGAGACACAGGGGAGGGGGGAAAGAGAAACAGGGGAGAGAGGGGGGAAAGAGACACAGGGGAGGGAGGGGAGGGAAGAGACACAGGGGAGGGAGAGGGTGGGAAAGAGACACAGGGGTGGGAAAGAGACACAGGGGAAGGAGGGGGGAAGAGACACAGGGGAGGGAGGGGAGGGAAGAGACACAGGGGAGGGAGGGGGGGAAAGAGACACAGGGGAGGGAGGGGGGAAAAAGACACAGGGGAGGGAGGGGGGAAAGAGACATAGGGGAGGGAAGGGAGAAAAGACACAGGGGAGGGGGGGAAGAGACACAGGGAAGAGAGAGGGGGGAAAGAGACACAGAGGAGGGAGATAAGGGGAAAAAGCATGAAGCATGAAAGTGGGTGGTTGGCCGAGGCCTGCAAACATAAAGTAGACGGGGGGAGGCTCGCAATGTGTGGCAAACAGCATTGCCAGGCTTAACATTTTATTGCCGTCATTTTTGACGGACAAGTCGCTAGTATATATATGTATTCCTTCAGGCGAAGGTCTCTCTTTACCAGCTCTCTACACCAACACAAATAAAAATATTGTGTTAAATATCACTGTCTATTTGGCGCAGACCCTGCGCAGTGCATCGGACTCCCTTTTATTATTTTGTCACCTTCTACACTATTCACATTGAATGTTCGGACACAAACATTACACATTGTGTGGTCCGGTAACACATTCAGGGTAAATACACAGGAGAGATCGCACAATAAAATATCACATATAGAGTTGTGAGCATTCCGGGTTGTTGCGAACGCAAAGTAAGGGCCGCAGTCGAAGGCAATGTGCACCAAAGGCGCACATTGCGTTGGTGGAGATGAGCGCCATAGACGCTCATCCTTACGACCCGCGGGACTACAGATCAACAGAAATCTCAATTATCCAATTCACAGTGCGAGCCCCGTAGCAGTTTGAAAAAATTGCGTTAAAAAATTACGTCCCGTAACACTTTGCAAAAACCCAGACCCCGCAAAAATACAAATGTAACGTCAGAACCGCGCAGATCGAAAAAATAAAAAAAACTCACACACTTCACGGTGGGACAGCCGAGACGTCTGGGAATGAGGTTGCACGCAAATTTAAGTCGAATTTGACAAGTTTCAGAACTCGAAAATCGCCTAAGTGAAGAGAAAAAAAGGAGGCAGAAAAAACTAAAACGAGGCTACACGACCCCTGATGGCGCAAAACACTGCCAGGCACGTACGATTTTTACCCAGGAAGGTACGAGGTACAAAATACAGTATTAGGAATAACGGAAAATGCTCGCGAGACGCTTAACACATAGACAATCGTCGCCATTTTACAACACTAACTTGCAACTAATAGCATTACAAATCTAAAATGGTGCTTTACCCGACTAAACCAATGGTTTGGCCTTGCGCACGCAGCCCATTTACACTGCACACTTGGCACATTGCTGACACTTACACCTCACCTCATCAACACTGCAAATGTCCATTTTATGCTGCAGGAAAATAGATTGCTAGCTCTTCAGGATATTGATTGCTGGATAAATTAATTAGAAATAGGTAAAGTATATTAATTAATTAATTTTTTTTTTTTTAAATATAAAAATAAAAACACGCTATACCATATTTTGCACTGCCGTTACTTTATGAATACATTAAAGCTTCGCACTTCCTAATACGTTTATTCATTCCTAATTAATTATTAACGTACATTAATTTAATAAGTATTAATTAGTAATGGAAAATAAAAATGTACTAAAAAAAAATTACATTTTACACAGCACTTATATATGTATATTACTACTCATTGGCTGCCAGCGATAGCACTTACTTACATATTTAAATCACTTTATTATGCTCTGAGACCTGAAAACATTTTCTAATTTACACTGCACTAAAAAATTGTATATGTAACACTGTACTTATATATCTGTCTTTGCAATGAGCGTCGAAGATGAGCGCTGCAAAGCACGAAACTTGAAGTATACTAGGGAAGTGGCTTGCAATGAGCGCAGAAGGTGCTCAGAGGAGCAAAAGTACACTAGGGGAGAGGCTTGGAATGAGCGCCGAAGGTGCTCAGAGGAGCAAAAGTACACGAGGGGAGAGGCTTGGAATGAGCGCCGAAGGTGCTCACAGGAGCAAAAGTACACGAGGGGAGAGGCTTGGAATGAGCGCCGAAGGTACTCAGAGGAGCAAAAGTACACGAGGGGAGAGGCTTAAAATGAGCGCCGAAGGTGCTCAGAGGAGCAAAAGTACACGAGGGGAGAGGCTTGGAATGAGCGCCGAAGGTACTCAGAGGAGCAAAAGTACACAAGGGGAGAGGCTTGGAATGAGCGCCGAAGGTACTCTGAGGTGCAAAAGTACACAAGGGGAGAGGCTTGGAATGAGCGCCGAAGGTGCTCAGAGGTGCAAAAGTACACGAGGGGAGAGGCTTGGAATGAGCGCCGAAGGTACTCAGAGGAGCAAAAGTAAACAAGGGGAGAGGCTTGGAATGAGCGCCGAAGGTACTCAGAGGAGCAAAAGTACACAAGGGGAGAAGCTTGGAATGAGCGCCGAAGGTACTCAGAGGTGCAAAAGTACACAAGGGGAGAGGCTTGGAATGAGCGCCGAAGGTGCTCAGAGGTGCAAAAGTACACGAGGGGAGAGGCTTGGAATGAGCGCCGAAGGTGCTCAGAGGAGCAAAAGTACACAAGGGGAGAGGCTTGGAATGAGATCTCACCTCTCCGGTCAGCAGGTAGATAATCTCCAGGGTGTGAGACAAGATCCTCTCAGACGTCTCCTTATCCTGGGTCACCTCAATCACCGCCAGTGACTTAGTCAGATGATCCAATACTGAGACCTGTGAGGGAGTAAGTCTGTGTTACTGCAGAGTAATAAGGGTAGTAACAGGTAACATTTCCCAGCAGCCCTCACCTTCCCAGTCAGCAGGCTGAGGATTCCCAGGATGTGATGTAAGATCCTGTCAGACATCTTCTTATCCTCCTTCATCATTGATGATTTAGGGAGATGGTGAGCTGAGATCTGAGTCAGAGACATAAGTGAATAAGGATCTGACTATGTGGGGAACCTGAGCAAGAGCCCAGTTATGGTTATTATTACAATAATCTCCTCCATGTTGTACAATGGCGCGCCCATTTGGCATCAACACAAAACGAGCCGACAGCAGAAGGAAACATCACTTAGGTAGATAATAATTGTATAAATAACCCAGCGCCATATGCAATAATAGAACTTATTAGTATACTTTAAGTACTGGAATATATTTGCTATTCTGAGTTTAGTTCCTATAGTACTGAATGTCAGGTGATCATATAATTATATTACTGGGACGTTACAATTATACACCCACAATGCAGTGTGCTGGGATATGGGATGAGGCGTCAGATATACACAGATATGACCCGGCTGTGGGTATAAATATATGGCATGTAATCATACAGCAGCATCATATAGTGACAGATACGGGTGTAACAGTAGGTGCCAGACAGGACATACGGGCTGTAATTATTTCTGGCTCCTAGAATTGTTTTCTGGCTCCTAACTTTCAGACATTTTTGCCAACCCCTGAAAAAAAAATGGACAATAATCTAATGTACAGAATCTACATTTATGTATAAGAAATAAATATATCTCATTAGCGACTTGCCCGTCAAAAAATGACGGCAATAAAATTGTGAGGCAGGTAATGGTGTTTTGTTCCAACATTAATTTTGTTGGTGTTCCGAGATCCTTCGGCGCTCATTGCGAGGCTGTTTGTTTGTGTGCTATGAGCAGCGTTGGAAATAATTAATAAAGTAATATACTGTACCTATTTTGAAGTAATATATGCAGGAAGCATTGTGCTGAAGAGCTGGCAATCTGTTTTCATGTTCCTGCAGCATACAATATATGGGCTGTGGAGCTGAGGTGTAAGTGTCAGATATATATATACATACACCCTAATATACAGATATATACACACACACACACCCTAATATACAGATATATATACACACACACACACCCTAATATACAGATATATATATATACACATACACCCTAATATACAGATATATATACACACACACACACACCCTAATATTCAGATATATATATACACACACACACACACACACTAATATACAGATATATATATACACATACACCCTAATATACAGATATATATATATACACACACACACACCCTAATATACAGATATATATATACACATACACCCTAATATACAGATATATATACACATACACACCCTAATATACAGATATATACACACATAAACCCTAATATACAGATATATATACACATACACCCTAATATACAGATATATATACATATACATCCTAATATACAGATATATATACACATACATCCTAATATACAGATATATATACACATACATCCTAATATACATATATATATATACACACACACCCTAATATACAGATATATATATACACACACACACACCCTAATATACAGATATATATATACACACACACACACCCTAATATACAGATATATATATACACATACACCCTAATATACAGATATATATATATACATACACCCTAATATACAGATATATATATATACACACACACACACCCTAATATACAGATATATATATATATACACACACACACACCCTAATATACAGATATATATATACACACACACACACCCTAATATACAGATATATATATATACACATACACCCTAATATACAGATATATATATATACACATACACCCTAATATACAGATATATATATATACACATACACCCTAATATACAGATATATATACACACACACACACCCTAATATACAGATATATATATATATACACATACACCCTAATATACAGATATATATACACATACATCCTAATCTACACATACATATATATATATATATATATATATATATATATATATATATATATATATATATATATATATATATATATATATATATATACACATACACCCTAATATACAGATAGATATACACCCTCCATCTAGATAGATAGAGTGATTGATTGATAGATAGATAGACATAGATATATTTCTACCTTCTCTCTCTTCTGTGCTCGGATCTCACATCCGTGCTACACTGCCCAGTTGTTAGGCATCATCATGACGTCACTGCTAATTGTTTAGGCACGAGTGACAGGTGTCTCCATGTTTGTTATGGGCAAAAGAAAGTGACGGCTCACAAAGCAAGAAAAATATACATTATATACTTTGTATTACAGGATCTGTCCGAAGTATTGGTTAACTGCATACCATGATCTGCATACGATGCATGAATTGGCACAAAGAACGACTGTAATCACAGGAAGTGATACTGTGAGTTGTAATCCTCTCCTTTCACTTCCGGTTAGTGAAAGCACTTCCTGTCTCCCGGTGATTGTGAATAAGATGTTGATTTTGTGGTTAAACGATCAGTGTCTGTAAGAAAGATGGCTGGGAGAGACATGATTGTGTGTGAGGAGGAGAAATGTGTAGGGAGAGGGTGGGAGGGACATAGAGAGGGTGGAGAGCGAGAGAGACACTAAGGAAGGAAGAAACACAGAGATAGAGAGGGGAAGAAACAGAGAGGGAGGGATAACGGAGAAAGAGAGGTGGGAGTGAGAGAGAGAGGGGGCGAAGTAAGAAGGAGATAGGTTGGGGAAAAGGGGGGAGGAGAGAGACAGAGAGGGGGATATGGGGGGGTGAGACAGGACTGCTAGGGTAGGGAGGACTGATAGGGTAAGGAAGACTGATAGGGTAAGGAGGACTGATAGGGTAAGGAGGGCTGATAGAATAAGAAGGACTGATAGGATAAGAACGTCTGAAAGGGTAAGGAGGACTGATATAATAAGAAGGACTGATAGGATATGAAGGACTGATAGGATAAGGAGGACTGATAGGGTAAGGAGGACTGATAGGGTAAGGAGGACTGATAGGGTAAGGAGGACTGATATAATAAGAAGGACTGATAGGATAAGGAGGACTGATAGGGTAAGGAGGACTGATAGGGTAAGGAGGACTGATAGGGTAAGGAGGACTGATATAATAAGAAGGACTGATATAATAAGAAGGACTGATAGGATATGAAGGACTGATAGGATAAGGAGGACTGATAGGGTAAGGAGGACTGATAGGGTAAGGAGGACTGATAGGGTAAGGAGGACTGATAGGATAAGGAGGACTGATAGGGTAAGAAGGACTGATAGGGTAAGAGGGACTGATAGGATAAGTAGGGCTGTTATATTAAGGAGGACTGATAGGGCAAGCAGGACTGATATAATAAGAAGGACTGATAGGGTAAGAATGATTGGTTACAGGGATATCCTAGTGAGAGCAGTGATGTGACAACTATCTTTCTTAGGAGACATTACCAGCACACTTATACTTTGTTTCTTGCACTTACTGTAATAGTCTGATAAGGAATCTCTGCCTGTTTATAAGGATATCCCACTGGGGACTAACATGATGCAGCTACTGGGTCAGGACTGGGTTGTGGACATGTCCCACTAGTCCCTCACACTCACATTGTCCTCACAGCTTATATTATAACATAACATGTTACATTTCCTGGACTAGATTGTGTTTCATAAACTTAGTACTTTTGGTGATTTCCCTAAAATGTTTATTTATGTGTTTTATTGTTTCTTGTTTAGAATTTAAATGGGAGTTAATATGTCTGTTTATGGCTTTTCGAGATCCTCTGGGCCATTTAGAACATTACATTACCAACATAAAAACGTACATACATTTGATGGAAGATAGGAACAGAATAGCCAATGGAGCCCACCTATTAGATCTATCTAAGAGCTTGTCTTAAATTAACCTCAGGATAGCCTGATATTTATCAGAATTATGCCTAAATTGTGTTTGACCTACCATTTCCATTGGATTGTTATTTCACCTATCTACTGCCCAAATATTACTTTTATACATTACCCCGAAATCTAACATCTTCCACATTCAAATCATGACTTCCACAAGTACCATATTTGGGTCATGGGGCTCCATGATTATTATCCAAAAGTCCAGTATCTGTCCCTACCTGCACGTGGCCCTCTCCTTCCAACCCTTGCACATCTCTTACTTCTGGTATCTTTCCTATTTCTCTTCTAGCAGCATCTGACTGACTCACTGATGATAAATAAGATGCATAAGGACAAAAAAAAAAGAATGGAGAAGGTGGCCGAGAGTTTTTTGAGTCAGGCCCTGGAGATCATCTACCTGCTGACTGGAGAGGTGAGAGGTGCTGGACAATGTCATAATCACTGGGGAAGTGATAGGTACTGGAGAGCTGAGGAGTGCTGAACAATGTCATGATGACTGTAGAGGTGAGAGGTGCTGGACAATGTCACAATGACTGGGGAGGTGTGAGGTGCCGGACAATGTCATAATGACTGGAGAGGTGAGAGGATATGGAAAATGTCATAATAACTGGGGAGGTGAGAGCTGCTGGACAGTGTCATAATGACTGGGGGGTGAGAGGTGCTGGACAATGTCATAATGACTGGAGAGGTGAGAGGTACTGGATAATATCATAATGACTGGAGAGGTGAGAGGTGCTGGACAATGTCATAATGACTGGGGAGGTGAGAGGTGCTGGACAATGTCATAATGAATGAAGAGGTGAGAGCTGCTGGACAATGTCATAATGACTGTGGAGGTGAGAGGTGCCGGACAATGTCATAATGACTGGAGAGGTGAGAGGTGCTGGACAATGTCATAATGACTGGAGAGGTGAGAGGTGCTGGACAATGTCATAATGACTGGGGAGGTGAGAAGTGCTGGACAATGTCATAATGACTGAAGAGGTGAGCGTGTCATATTTTTGAGGAGGGGTGAGAGGTGCAGGACAATGTCATAATGACTGAAGAGGTGAGCGTGTCATATTTTTGAGGAGGGGTGAGAGGTGCTGGCCAATGTCATGATGACTGGGGAGGTGAGAGGTACTGAACAATGTCATAATGACTGGGGAGGTGAGAGGTGCTGGACACTGTGATATGACCTTGGAGGTGAGAGGTGCTGGACAATGTCATGAGGACTGTCAAGATGAGAGGTGCTGGACAATGTCATGATGACTGGGGAGGTGAGAGGTGCTGGACAATGTCATAATGACGGAGGTGAGAGGTGCTGGACAATGTCATAATGACTGGAGAGGTGAGAGGTACTGGACAATGTCATAATGACTGCAGAGTTGGGCGGTGCTGGACAATGTCATAATGACTGGAGAGGTGCTGGAGAGTGTCATAATGAATGCAGGGGTGAGAGGTGCTGGACAATGTCATAATGACTGGAGAAGTGAGAGGTGCTGAACAATGTCATAATGGCCTTGGAGGGGAGAGAGGTGCTGGACAATATCATAATGACTGGAGAGGTGAGAGGTGATGGACAATGTCATAATGACTGGGGTGGTGAGAGCTGCTGGACAATGTCACAATGACTGGAGAGGTGAGAGGTGCTGGACAATATCATAATTACTGCTGAGGTGATAGTAGCCAGATAATGTCATAATGACTGGAGAGGTCAGAGGTGCTGGACAATGTCACAATGACTGGAGAGGTGCTGGACAATGTTATAATGACTGGGGAGGTGAGATGTCGTGCCATGATGTTGTGCTATGCTCTGCAATGTATTGATCTTTATTGCGTGAAGTCATTAGTAACGATTTGCCTTTTGGTGGCAAAGTCGTGTTATGATGCATGATGCAGCTACTGGGTCAGGACTGGGTTGTGGACATGTCCCACTAGTCCCTCACACTCACATTGTCCTCACAGCTTATATTATAACATAACATGTTACATTTCCTGGACTAGATTGTGTTTCATAAACTTAGTACTTTTGGTGATTTCCCTAAAATGTTTATTTATGTGTTTTATTGTTTCTTGTTTAGAATTTAAATGGGAGTTAATATGTCTGTTTATGGCTTTTCGAGATCCTCTGGGCCATTTAGAACATTACATTACCAACATAAAAACGTACATACATTTGATGGAAGATAGGAACAGAATAGCCAATGGAGCCCACCTATTAGATCTATCTAAGAGCTTGTCTTAAATTAACCTCAGGATAGCCTGATATTTATCAGAATTATGCCTAAATTGTGTTTGACCTACCATTTCCATTGGATTGTTATTTCACCTATCTACTGCCCAAATATTACTTTTATACATTACCCCGAAATCTAACATCTTCCACATTCAAATCATGACTTCCACAAGTACCATATTTGGGTCATGGGGCTCCATGATTATTATCCAAAAGTCCAGTATCTGTCCCTACCTGCACGTGGCCCTCTCCTTCCAACCCTTGCACATCTCTTACTTCTGGTATCTTTCCTATTTCTCTTCTAGCAGCATCTGACTGACTCACTGATGATAAATAAGATGCATAAGGACAAAAAAAAAAGAATGGAGAAGGTGGCCGAGAGTTTTTTGAGTCAGGCCCTGGAGATCATCTACCTGCTGACTGGAGAGGTGAGAGGTGCTGGACAATGTCATAATCACTGGGGAAGTGATAGGTACTGGAGAGCTGAGGAGTGCTGAACAATGTCATGATGACTGTAGAGGTGAGAGGTGCTGGACAATGTCACAATGACTGGGGAGGTGTGAGGTGCCGGACAATGTCATAATGACTGGAGAGGTGAGAGGTGACGGACAATGTCATAATAACTGGGGAGGTGAGAGCTGCTGGAGAGTGTCATAATGACTGGGGGGTGAGAGGTGCTGGACAATGTCATAATGACTGGAGAGGTGAGAGGTACTGGATAATATCATAATGACTGGAGAGGTGAGAGGTGCTGGACAATGTCATAATGACTGGGGAGGTGAGGGGTGCTGGACAATGTCATAATGAATGAAGAGGTGAGAGCTGCTGGAGAATGTCATAATGACTGTGGAGGTGAGAGGTGCCGGACAATGTCATAATGACTGGAGAGGTGAGAGGTGCTGGACAATGTCATAATGACTGGAGAGGTGAGAGGTGCTGGACAATGTCATAATGACTGGGGAGGTGAGAAGTGCAGGACAATGTCATAATGACTGGAGAGGTGAGCGTGTCATATTTTTGAGGAGGGGTGAGAGGTGCAGGACAATGTCATAATGACTGAAGAGGTGAGCGTGTCATATTTTTGAGGAGGGGTGAGAGGTGCTGGCCAATGTCATGATGACTGGGGAGGTGAGAGGTACTGAACAATGTCATAATGACTGGGGAGGTGAGAGGTGCTGGACACTGTGATATGACCTTGGAGGTGAGAGGTGCTGGACAATGTCATGAGGACTGTCAAGATGAGAGGTGCTGGACAATGTCATGATGACTGGGGAGGTGAGAGGTGCTGGACAATGTCATAATGACGGAGGCGAGAGGTGCTGGACAATGTCATAATGACTGGAGAGGTGAGAGGTACTGGACAATGTCATAATGACTGCAGAGTTGGGCGGTGCTGGACAATGTCATAATGACTGGAGAGGTGCTGGAGAGTGTCATAATGAATGCAGGGGTGAGAGGTGCTGGACAATGTCATAATGACTGGAGAAGTGAGAGGTGCTGAACAATGTCATAATGGCCTTGGAGGGGAGAGAGGTGCTGGACAATATCATAATGACTGGAGAGGTGAGAGGTGATGGACAATGTCATAATGACTGGGGTGGTGAGAGCTGCTGGACAATGTCACAATGACTGGAGAGGTGAGAGGTGCTGGACAATATCATAATTACTGCTGAGGTGATAGTAGCCAGATAATGTCATAATGACTGGAGAGGTCAGAGGTGCTGGACAATGTCACAATGACTGGAGAGGTGCTGGACAATGTTATAATGACTGGGGAGGTGAGATGTCGTGCCATGATGTTGTGCTATGCTCTGCAATGTATTGATCTTTATTGCGTGAAGTCATTAGTAACGATTTGCCTTTTGGTGGCAAAGTCGTGTTATTAGTGGGAGATTTCAGACAAACATTACCTGTGGTTGTACGTGGAAATCGCATAGATATTTTGGAAACATCTATAAAGTCAAGTCCACTATGGAAAGAATTTACACACCTTCGATTAGAAAAAAATCTGAAGATCTGAGATCTGAAGTCCAAAATGAATTCAATGATTGGCTAATTCAAATTTCGAGAAGGAAAAACGGACTTAATAAATAATTTACCTGATGATACTGTTGAAATCCCAGCGGACATGATTTGTAAAGATTCACTTATATCAGCTGTATTCCCAAATGGAGTAACTACAGAACATTCTTCGGACCTTGCACAGAAAGTAATATTAACATCCAAAAATAAAGATGCTTTGGGTCTCAATAACAAAAACTTGAAATTAATTGACAGACCACAAAAAAATGATTACAGTGCAGATTCTGTTCTAGCTAATGACAAACAGAGTGAATCTAATTTTACAACTTAATTTCTAAAAACACATTAACTCCCTGTGGAATGCCACCACGTGTTTTGCAACTCAAAAAAGGAGTAATTGTTATGTTAGTGAGAAATATGAATCCAAAAAAAAGGTCTTTGTAATGGGACCAGATGAATTGTTTAGGATTTACGAGACCATTTCATACATGCAGAAATTCTGAATGGGACCCACAAAGGTGAAGCAGTATTCATACCAAGAATAGATTTGGCTCCAAGTGAGATAGCTTGCTTTTTGTACTTCAAAGGAGACAGTTTCCCATTATTTTGGCATTTGCTATGACCATTAAAAAATCGCAAGGAGAAACGTTTAACTCGGTTGGCCTATTTTTAGAAGAACCTCTATTTGCCCATGGACAACTCTATGTGGCATTTTCAAGATGCAAAAATCAAGAAGAAATTAAAGTTTTCATTAAAAAAAACAAAAGTCAGGGCGAATTTTTAGATGATGGGCGAGTATTTACTAAAAATATCGTCTACTATGAGGTGTTGTAAATTCAATAAAAAAAGAACAACAAAACAGAAAAAAAAAAGATTTTATCTCAAGGACTAACTTTTACGTTTCTTGGGCTCTTTTCAGAGGACCACTATTTCAAAAGCACATAAAACAGTGGTTACATCTCAAGGACTCACTTTGATATCTCTTGGGCTCTTTTATAGTACCACTATTTAAATGCAAAAAAAAAACACTACAGTGGTTACATCCCAAAAGCAACATTATTTGTCTGTTGTTTTTTTTGTTTTTTTAGAGGACCACTATTATAAAACAAAAAAAAAAAGGAAAAAACAGTACAGTGATTACATCCCAAAGACAACATTATTCGTCTGCTGGGCTCTTCTTAGAGGACCACTACTTCAAACAAAAAATAAATAAAAGGACAGTACAGTGGTTACATCCCAAAGACAACATTATTCGTGTGCTTGGCTTAAAAAAAAATATATACAGTGGGTACAAGAAAACACAAATTAAAATAAGCCTTCACAAAACTAGACAAAGCACTCAACAAACTTTTTTGAATGCCGTTGTTAAGAACCATATTCAAAAAGATAAGGTGTTTTTTTATTTTTTATCGTTTGTCGTTTAATTGAATATACTTACTACTTGCATTCTATGTCATTAGAAGTTTTATTCAATGTATTTCAAGTTTGTTTATATAATTGTTATGGGTTTCAGTCATTCTGATGTTATCCCTTGATTTTCAGTGGGTTATGACTTTGATTGTATGTATTTACCTGTATAATTATTGAGATTGCATTGATCAGGGGAGTAAACCGATCGCCATATCTGGGGTCAAGAAGGAATTTTTGGCGACGTTTCACTTGTTTTTTTTTCTGTTTGCCTTCCTCTGGATTCAATATAAACATTTACACATGTGTTAAAGAACATGCGCTGCTTTTGAAAGTTCTAACATTCTTATAATACTAGTGATTTGCCCGTCAAAAAATAACGGCAATAAAATTATAAGGCAGGTAATGCTGTTTGCCACACAAAGTAAGTGTTTTAGTCGTCTGAGTACCTTCAGCGCTCATTGCGAGCCTCTCGGTTGGTGTATTTTTGATTATCGGAGCCCCTTCGGCGCTCATTACAAGGTCCATGCTGATTGCCTTTTGGCGCTCATTGCAAGCCTCTACCCTGGTGTACTTTTGGTCCTCTGAGCACCCTTGGCGCTCATAGTGAGCCGCGTGCTGAACGCCTTCAGCGTTTATTGCGATCCTGTCTTCTGGTCCTTTTTTATTTTTGTCTATTGTATTTTGTAATGATAATGAATTAATTAATAAAATCATAAATTAATATACTTTACCTATTTGTAATTAATATATACAGCAAGCAATATCCTGAAGAGCTAACCATGTTTTTTGATGTTCCTGCAGCATACAATGTACATTTGCACTCTTGCTGAGCTGAGGTGTAAGTGTCAGCAATGTGTGCAGTGTGTAGTGTAAATAGGCTGCGTGCGCGTAATGTTATTAGTTGCAAGTTAGTGTTCTTAAATTGCGTCGATTGTCTATGTGTTAGGCGGTTGTGGAGCTTTTTGCGTCCTCCCTAATAGTGTATTTTAGAGCTCATACGGTGTAAAAGTCTTATGTGTTTATTGGTCGTGTAGCCTCGTTTTGGTTTTTTTCAAACGCCATTTTTTTGTCGCTTAGGCGATTTTCGTGTGTGTAAACTCATCAAATTGTGGTTCAGTTGCCGTGCAACCTGACTCCCAGACGTCGTGCCTGTCCCCCCGTGCTGTGAGTGATGTTTTTTGTATTTTTGTTAATTTTGGTGGTGTTCTTGTTGTTTTTGTATATGCACTGTTCGGCGGTTAACTTCATATTTTTTTTTTTCTGTGTCCTATGACAAGCATTGGCGCTCCTTGTGGGTGGCGCGGTGAAGGTGTTTGGGGTTGTTTGCGGTAGTGTGGTGTTAATTTTTTTTTGTTTTGTGTTTAATTTATTTTATGCTAATTAATTAATGAATGAAAACATAAATTAATATACTTTACCGCTTTGTAATTAATATATGCAGCAAGCATTGTGCTGAAGAGCTAACAATCTGTTTTGATGTTCCTGCAGCATATAATGTAGATTTGCAGTGGTTTTGAGCTGATGTGTAAGTGTCAGCAATGTGCGCAGTGTGTAGTGTAAATAGGCTGCGTGCGCGAGGGGAAGCCGTTAGTGTAGCTGTGTACTTCCGCATTGTGTAAGTTAGTGTTGTAAAATGGCGGCGAATGTGTATGTGGTCCGCGGGTTTGTATGATGTAGTGTCCTTGCTAATGGTTTATGTTGTAGGTCGTACGGGTTTTTGTAAAAGCCGTATTTGTTTTATGGTATTTAGCGGCTTTAGTTGTCGTGTAGCCTTATTTTCAGTTTTTTCGGAGGCCATTTTTTCTCTTGCTTAGGGTTTTTTCGAGTGTCTAAACTTTGTAAATTTGAGTAAAATGGATGTTTAAGCTGTGTGGCAGAGGTCCTGGGTGTCCCCCCTTGCTGTGGGTAAGGTTTTTCTTTTATTTTTGTGTGTATTTTTGTGTCTTTTAATGTTTGGCGCTGTGCGCTGGTTGTCTATTAAAGTCGTATTTTTGCAAGTCCGGAATGGATTTTTTCTAAGTCCCGCGGGTCGTATTTTTTTGTGTAAGTCCCTAGTTTGTCATTGCGTGTGGTTTTTTTTTTTCATAGTCCCGCTTGTGTGGTCATTTGTAAGGGGTTGTGAGGCGCCGTAGAGCCTCCACCTCGGCAAATGCGGCCCCTCGCTTTGCAAGGGTCCGCATTTGCGGTCCAAAAGTCGTGGGGGGTCGTAGGGATGAGCGACCAATGGCGCTCATCTCCACCCGCGCAAGGATCGCTTTCGGCACTCCTTGCCAGCAACTGCGGCCCTCGCTATGCGAGCCTGCAAGCGTTAGCAACAACCCGCATGCTCACAACTATATATGTGATTAATGTATAGGTTACAATAAAAAAAAATAACATTTTATCAAAGTATGGTTTCTAAGTTGTTTACAGATATATATATATATATATATATATATATATATATATATATATCTAAGTTGCATGTTATAACAATAAACAAATTACCTAATAATTCTATTCCGTTTCTACCTTTACATACATATGGAATATGAGATTGAAAAAAAAAAAAAGGTCAAGAGGGAACAGACTCGCATTGGGTGGAAAACAACATTTCTAGACTGACGGGCAAGTAGCTAGTCACATAATAACTCCATGCACGGACATCTTATCTATGTATCTCTCATCCTGTAGGAATACACCATTGTGAAGAAGAATTCCCCTCACATTCACCAGCTGACCGGAGAGGTGAGCACTGCTGGACAATGTGACATTATACCAGGACACAGTGACCCCATTACTGACCAAGCTCTATCTGGACCTGGGTGTGTTTTCCTATCTTCTGGGTGTGTTTTCTTATCTTCTGGGTGTGTTTCTCTGCTTGTTCTCAGTAACATTATCCTCCTCTCCTGTCTCTATCAGTAGAAGACTCTGACAGAAGCAGTCTCTGTGTCAGCTCTATCTGGACCTGGGTGTGTTTTCCTATCTTCTGGGTGTGTTCCTCTGCATGTTCTCAGTAACATTATCCTCCTCTCCTGTCTCTCTGACAGAACCAGTCTCTGGGTCAGCTCTGAATGGGACTGTGTGTGTTTCAGGTCCCTATAAAGTGTGATGATGTCGCCGTCTATTTATCTATGGAGGAGTGGGAGTATATAGAAGGACACAAGGAGCTCTACCAGGAGGTGATGATGGAGAACCATCAGACACTCAGGACGTTGGGAGTCTCTACACACAGGAGCTCAGGTGACATTATGATATTGGAAGTTGATATAAAATATCCCAAGATGTCTCATTTAGGATAAGGAGACAACATGTGGGAATGTCCATAAATATTTAAATTCCAGTTTAGAAGATGTTCAAAATTTTAATTTTCTATGAAATCACTGTATTTATCTAAGAACAATATACATTAAATACATTTAATTTTCTGTTTGCATTAAGAGATCAGGGATGAGAATCCAGACACCGTATCAATAAGTGAGGAAGATAAAGAGGAACTAGAGGAAGATGTCATTCAGGAAGTGGGAATCCAGTCCGACTCCTGTACAGGTGGGTGATCTGTATAATACATATGGATAGTAATAATCTACTAAGGTCTACATCTTAATTATTATTAATTAAGGATCAAAGTATATATCACTAGATCAGTGTATGTATCACTAGTTGCCGTGCGTTGGTTGCCTAGCAACCGAAAGACTCCTTAGTTACCCTCTAAATAGTGTCCGACACTAACATCATGGAAGGGTCCAATTCTGGGTCTTAAAACAAATAAGGATAGAACTTAACACTAAAGTATGGATTTCACACTTAATTTGATGTTATTTGTTATGTAATTACGACTTCAAAAACGTAAATCTACACAATGCAAAGTATCTATGAGGATAGCGCCTGTAGGTACCATTCTAATAGTGCTGTTAGCGACCAAAAACATGAGCGAAAATATGAATGATCAAAACAAGAGGTTTATACAAATTAGAATACTAGCATTATTCAGTAATATTTAAATTAATAACTCATTCATTTACAAAAGATGCTGTGTTCCATACTGTCATTATTTACATGAAATTTACTTTTGTGAGCTTCTGATGCACTAAACAAACATTTACTTCTTTGGGGTATTTAAACCCTTTCTGTGTCTCAATTTTTTTCATGAATGTTTTAGCCTTTGAAAAAGCTGTTCCAACGGCAAAACGGCTGTCAGGCTACAATATAGAGGAAGATTAGTCCCAAATAGGATATTCTGATCTATTTTTTATTTTATATCAATATTTTTTTTTATTAAGGACATCTACATCATAGTTAATATTTCTTATCAAATTACAAAAATTAAGAATATGGTTAAGTACATTTTTTTCAATTTATATTCAGAAACTTGTCATAAAATTATAAATAAAAAATAAAATACTTTACATGTTTTTTGTCCTATTACAGCAAACAAAACAAACACAATTAGTAAAAATAATTGGCATTTAAACTTCCTCACTAATACATTAAGCTAGAATATTTTTTATAAGGCATATCTAAACCAGATCATATTATCTTGAATTTTCGAGCTCAGATCTGCGCTGGGGTCTTTGTCGTCCCAGTCTCCCACACCCCATCAGTCAGGTTAATGATGCGTTTTATAAAAGTTTTATATGAAGGATATACTATCTGGAGTAGTTAACCCGGGTTCCCAGATTTGTGTAAACAGATGGCAAGTATCTTTCAGAATGTGTCAATCGTTCGTTAATATGATTAATATCCTTAATACACCAACTATTGAACAAAAGCCTTCTTTTATATCTAAATGGGAAGAGGATTTAGGTCAGATTTGGGACCCAGGTAAGTCAACCTGTCCCGGGAATCCATGAGTTATAGCCTTCTTGAGACTTCCATTAAAATTTTATATAGAGTGTATTTTACTTCCTTAAGACTGCACAAAATTACTAACCAGGGAAGCAAGGCGTGTTTTAGAGGATGCCAATTAGAGGGTGACTTCATACATCGTTGGTGGACGTGCCCTATTTTCCAGGGGTTGTGGACAAAATCGGCTCAACTGACCTCAAGAATATTTAATACAACATTACACCCCTCCTCAATTGAAAACTGTCTTCTTGGTATTCACAACATCCTTTTTCCTCCCCCCTAAAAAAATAAAAAAATGTTCCAACTAATTATATTACCAACCAAAAATGTTGTAGCCAAAAATTGGAAATCCCCTTTACTTCACTTCAAGGAGGTGATTAACAAAATGAATCATATATGGGATATGGTAAGCTCAGCTCCCAGCTGGCTTCTCCAGGTCAGGAACTGGTACCAGGAACAAGTGTAGGTCCCTTTAGAGTAGGACTAGAAGGATACCAGCATCAGGATACAGCAATGACAATCAGGAACAGCAAGATGTAGGTCCCTTTAAGTAGAACCCAGGAGAGGTATCAAAATTTCCTTAAATTATTTAGCTCTTAAATCCTTTCCTAACAATGACAGCAAACTATGTTTACGTACCATCGGACTGAGACTGATTTTTTGGTTACAGTACAGCACATTTATACAAAACATCACCCAATCAAAACAAGACATAACATCTGATGTCATTCCCCTGATTACTCAATGCTGGCCTCAAGCCATTTTCAGATTTCCATCGGGTATTCTGTCAGACCAGTGGTGGTTAATCCTATCTTGCCACCCCATCAATAACTGAATGTCCATTGTTCTCTAGTGTCTAACAGTCCTTCCGCTGGTCTTACTGGACCCCTCAACTGAGTAGCCTGCAAATTGGGATCCTCTTTCCTCAGGGAACCCCAATAATATACATCCAATGTGGCTTAACAATGATTTAAAGATCAAGATACAGAGTAAAAAACAGACATTTAAATTATACAAACAAGAGGGGACAGAGACTGCTTTACAGGAATACAAGGAAATCAACAAGGCAGCAAAAGTGCTAGTAGACTGGCTAAAATAGAAAATAAAAAAGAGAGTAAGACTAACCCTAAAATATTTTTTAAGTATATTAATGGGAAGAAGGCGAGGAAGGAAGCTATAGTAACATTACAATCTGACACAGGCCGTCTGATAAATAGTGACCAAGAAAATGCAGATGAGCTAAATAGGTTCTTTTCTTCGGTATACACAAGGGAGGTACCAGGGGTTGGGACACCGCAACATAATGGGGCTACACTACCTTCGCCGAATAAGTGGTTAATGCAGAAAGAATTCCAAAAGAGGTTGGGGAAAATAAATGTTAATAAAGCCCCGGACTGGAACGTAGTGTCTCCATTTTCACTGATGACACAAAGTTGTGCAAGGTTAATAAATCAGATAGTGATGTGCTTTCCCTCCAAAGGGATTTACATAAAATTGAGGAACGGGCATCTAAATGGCAGATTAGATTTAATACGAATAAATGTAAAGTTATGCATCTGGGAAGGATAAATAGCCATGCAATTTATAATCTTAATTGAGCAAATCTAGGTGTATCAGATATGGAAAGGGATTTGGGAGTACTAGTGGACAACCACCTAGGTAACAGTGCTCAATGACCAGCAGCAGCTGCAAAGGCAAATAAAATATTAGCATGTATTAAGAAGGGTATAGAAGCAAGGGAAGCAAATATAATTCTACCACTATACAAATCTCTAGTACGCCCTCATTTGGAATATGGAGTACAATTTTGGGCACCACTTCATAAAAAGGAAATTTTAGAGCTGCAAAAGGTACAGAGGAGGGCAACAAAACTAATAAGGGGAATGGAGGGGCTAAGTTATGAAGAAAGACTAACCAAATTAAACTTATTTTCTCTAGAAAAAAGGTGTCTAAGAGGAGATATGATTACCTTCTATAAATACATCCAGGGTCAGTATAAAGATTTGTCAGGGGAGCTTTTTGTGCCAAGAGGTTTTAAAGTGACAAGAGGACATCGCTTGAGGTTAGAAGTAAAAAGATTCCACCTTAAAGAAAGAAAAGGGTTCTTCACAGTAAGGGTGGTTAATCTGTGGAATTCTCTATCAGAGGAGGTGGTGGTGACAGCATATTTGATAGATAACTTTAAAAGGAGACTGGATTTATTTCTAATTAAAAAGGGAATTCAGGGTTATCCTGGATAATTAGAGAGAGAGTATTGATCCAGGGAGGAATCCGATCGCCAGTATCTAGGATCAGGCAGGAATTATTATTTTTTTCCCTTTGAGATGGCTAAGTTTCACTTGGGTTGCTTTTCTGTTTGCCTTCCTCTGGATTAATTAATATTTTTTTTTAAAAATTAACAATTAACAACTAATTAATTATAAACTTAATGGACTGAAAGTCTTTTTTCAACCTTAATTACTATGTAACTATGTAACTTTATTAAATTCCCCTGGGAAAATCCAACACTTTAATACCAAACATGACTGGGTGCTATTCTCATGCCAATAACCACATCCCAGAACATACTATTACACATTAAAGCAATAACAAAGAACATGGATACACAACATAGTTTTTTCCTGAACTTAGCCTTCCTTGAAAGGGTTTTAAACTGCTCAAGGCTAGGTTTCACAAGAGCCCCCTGGCCCCCCAGAGCCCAGTTGTTACACTCTGAATGCAGAGACTTGAGATAAAGTCCATAATGGCTGATGCTCACCTCAAGCAGCAATGTCTCTGTCCTTACACATTATAATGATGTAGCAGCCAAGCGAGCATGTTCACGTGATTCATGTAATCAAAGTCATTGTAGGTGGACTTTTTCATTAATCGCACCATAAATGTTGCCTGTTTTTATGCAGTGTTGGACTTTTTTCTGTAGTACAACAATATATAATGACTAATATAAATACATATAATTATCATGGTAATAACACTAAGCCAGTAGAATCTATTCATATTGGACGCCTATATTGTATATTCATTAACATGTTTAGTGCTGGTTTACACGACTCACTGTATTGACCCTTTTTCTGTTTATTTTGGATACTGATTAACATAAAGAGATAGTATTATGTATGAAATAGAAATATGTAATATGTACTGAATGATTTGTACAGGTGATGTCAATAGTGATATTGTACAAAGTGCTGAACAAATAGAGGAGCCGAGTGTGAGGAGCCAGGTGGGTGATCAGGAGCCGAGTGTGAGGAGCCGCGTTAGGATGAAGAGCCAGGTGGGGGATCAGAAGCAAAGTGTGAGGAGCCAGGTGGGTGATCAGGAGCCGAGTGTGAGGAGCCGCGATAGGATGAAGAGCCAGGTGGGGGATCAGAAGCAAAGTGTGAGGAGCCAGGTGGGTGATCAGGAGCCGAGTGTGAGGAGCCGCGTTAGGATGAAGAGCCAGGTGGGGGATCAGAAGCAGAGTGTGAGGAGCCAGGTGGGGGATCAGAAGCCGAGTGTGAGGAGCCAGGTGGGGGATCGGAAGCCGAGTGTGAGGAGCCAGGTGGGGGATCAGAAGCCGAGTGTGAGGAGCCACGTAAGGATGAAGAGCCAGGTGGGGGATCAGAAGCCGAGTGTGAGGAGCCAGGTGGGGGATCAGAAGCCGAGTGTGAGGAGCCAGGTGGGGGATCAGAAGCCGAGTGTGAGGAGCCGCATTAGGATGAAGAGCCAGGTGGGGGATCAGAAGCCGAGTGTGAGGAGCCAGGTGGGGGATCAGAAGCCGAGTGTGAGGAGCCAGGTGGGGGATCAGAAGCCGAGTGTGAGGAGCCAGGTGGGGGATCAGAAGCAGAGTGTGAGGAGCCAGGTGGGTGATCAGGAGCCGAGTGCGAGGAGCCAGGTGGGTGATCAGGAGCCGCGTTAGGATGAAGAGCCAGGTGGGGGATCAGAAGCAAAGTGTGAGGAGCCAGGAAGAAGATCAGGAGCAGGAAATACAGGAAAATACCAGCACAGGTGAGTGTACATGTATGATATGTTTGAGCAGTGCAGGACACAGATATGTATATAGACAAGAGACAGTATACAGTGGGGAGGCGGTACTGAATAAATCAAACGTAGGGATACCGATAAATACCTAATTACACATATGTACCTGCTAATATGGAAAAGTGTAATAATATTAGCAAAAAAAACTAGGAAGAAAGAACACCTATATATCCATCCCAGTATAACCTCCTTAATGTAAGTAGACAATATGGAAGTAACATTTTATGATAATCAAACAAAAGTAATATAGTAAAACCTAATAGTTTATTATACACAATTCAATCAACAATACAATATAAAAACATTTAAAAATTCATATGTAGCAATGATAGTCACCGGGTTTATACAATATGATAGTACCAACAGAATGTATATACTTCTATTCTAGAGCTTAATAACTGATAGCTACCCTCATAGTATAAATCCCTAAAATTAGTTTGTTGGTAGCCCACCATTTACTCCTTTTTACTAATATAAATAAACTATCTAACAAAATAATATATAAATATGAAAATAAAATTAGAAAGTGCTAAATACACTAATACGGATGGTGGAATTGGGGATCCACCAATTACCCCTTTACCTAAACTATAAAAGCTAACCTACTCTAAATAAACTAAAGTGCTAATACCAAACCAGCATGGCTGAAAAAGTGCAAATAGTGCTCATATAAAGTGAAATATTCGTGATAAGGAATATATTATATTCAAAAATCTGTATAAATATATAGTGAAAGTCAATGTGTTAAGAGGTCCGGGAATATAAAGCAACAAATGACTATTCCAGGCTCTCTCTCTATTATCAAATGAATACTATAAAGGTATGCATATAAACAACACAGTAAGTAGTACAGTTAGGATGATATCAACATTCATATATATGGGAAACAACACTTACCATATTGGACCTTGAGGAAATGTTGTGACGCGAAACGCGCGTGTTGACCTATTTGTCCAGTAGCTCTGACGTCACCGGCGTCCATCTGTGTAAAATGCTGGATATTCAGTCTCCAGATTACCCTACAATATGATAAGTGTTGTTTCCCATATATATGAATTGAGGGAAATGTTTTATCTAGGCCTCTGGTCTCTAATCTCATAATAAAACACACACATGACCAAGACCTTGTACATGTTCTGTCTGTGGGAAATCTTTCAGAAATGCCTCCAATCTCAAGGCACATAAGAGAACTCACACAGGAGAAACACAATCTGCATGTTCTGTCTGTGGGGAAAGTTTCATTCAGGAATCAGGTCTCAAATATCATAAGAAAACACACATAATAAAGACCTTGGACATGTTCTGAATGGGGGAGGATTTCCGTCACTACTCAAGTCTTATTACACTTAAAAGGCCCATGAATTCATGTCTTAATGTGGGCTTTCTTTTAACAGCAGCTCAAAACTCGTTCGACATCAGGGAAATCAAACAAGTGATAGACTTTTATATTTTCTGATAATGGGAAAGGTTTCCAACTCAATAAAATGTTTGTTATACATTCGAGGAGATGCAGAAGACATGCAGTTTTTATGTTAAAAAATGTTTTTCAGTAACTCAAATCTTGTTAAATTTTACAGAATTTACACAGGAGTAAAAACACTGATTGCTTGGAAAGTGTGAAATGTTTTACAGAATGTGGGAAACATTTTATCAGAGATACTTTATATTCGTTAAACATCAGAGAGATCCCACAAGGAGGGAACCTAATTACATTACAATGAAGGTGAGCATTTCATCAGTGCCTTAAATACCGTTGTACATCAAAGAATTAATACATAGGGACATTTTCTATATTAAAAACAAATTGGCAGCAACCAAACATGGTATATGATGTAAAAAATGGTGAAACCAATTCTCGACTGTTGTTGGGTCAGCAGGTTCTTATTTATTTGTACAACACAAAGTTGGACATTGTTTTATGGTGATTCGTGTTGTATTGATTTGTACATTAGTCTGGATAAATAAACGTGGGACACTTGCTGTTTAGTGTTATTATTGTGTTGTCATTTGCACAGTGTCACAGAGGTTAATGTTAGACGCCATGGAGGCCCATGATGACCCACATTGCATATAATGCTGACATGAGAAACAGAAAGAGCAGAGAGTAAGAGATTGCAGTAGTCAATATGAGCAGGATAACACTTTGTTCTTGGTGGGGAAATAGGATATGAAGTATCAGATATTGAAAAGAATTTGGTAGTGCTTGTGGACAACCACCTAGGTAACAGCGCTCAAAGCCAAGCAGCAGCTGCAAAGGCAAATAAAATATTAGCATGTATTAAGAAGGGTATAGAAGCCTGGGAAGCAAATATAATTCTGCCACTATACAAGTCTCTAGTACGCCCTCATTTGGAATATGGAGGACAATTTTGGGCACCACTTCATAAAAGAAATTTTAGAGCTGGAAAAGGCACAGAGAAGAGCAACAAAACTAATAAGGGGAATGGAGGGTCTAAGTTATGAAGAAAGACTAAGCTTTGTCAAGTGAACTTTTTGTGCCAAGAGGTTTCCAACTGACAAGAGGACATCCTTTGAGGTTAGAAATAAAAATATTTCACCTTAAAGAAAGACAAGGGTTCTTCACAGTAATGGTGGTTAATCTGTGGAATTCTCTACCAGAGGAGGTGGTGACAGCAGATTCGATAGATAACTTTAAAAGGGGACTGGATTTATTTCTAATTAAAAAGGGAATTCAGGGTTATCATGGATAATTAGAGAGACAGTATTGATCCAGGGAGAAATCCGATCGCCAGTATCTGGGGTCAGGAAGGATTCCCCCCCCCCCCCCCCCTTTGAGACGATTGGCTAAGTCTTACTTGTTTTTTTTTTGGGATTAATAATTAAAAAAAAAAAAAAAATTAAATAATTGATTAATAATTAATTAACAACTAATTAATTCATATTGGTGACAGCGGATTTGATAGATAACTTAAAAAAGGGATTGGATATTTTTCTAAATAAAAATTCCATTCAGGGTTATGAGAGAGAGAGAGAGAGAGCGTATTGATCCAGGGAGGAATCCGATCACCAGTATCTGGGGTCAGGAAGGAATTCATTTTTTTTTCTATTTTGAGATAATTGGCGAAGTTTCACTTGTTTTTTTTTTTTGCTTCCTCCGGATCAATTACTCGATGGACTAAAAGTCTTTTTTTAACCTCAAATACTACGTAACACAAATAGAGACGCAAGTAAGGGAGAGAGAGAAGAGAGATAGGGACATGTGGGAAATAAAGATTTATAAGAGAGTGTGAGAGACCAGAGAGAGGGACAATGAGAGAGACAAAGAGAGGAGTGAGTCTTATGAGAAAGATATGATAGAGATCATGTATGGGAGATGCAGTGAGAGCTGTGAGAAAGAGAAACTTGTGATAAAGAAATGAGAGTGAGAAAACAGATAGGAGAGAAAGACTTGTGTGAGAGAGAGAGGATAGTGTGAGAAGTCTGTAAGAGACAAAGGGAAAGAGAGCTAAAAGAGAATATAGAGCGAGAGGAGTAAGAGAGATAAACTTGAAAGAAAGATACATTGTAATATATTGAAGCTTTTTGTTCTTTTTCTCTCTGACTCCAATGTCAGTTTTTTCAGAGAAGATATAAAATGGATGTTTATACAAAGTCATCATTTTACACTGACGTTGGTAGAAATGTAGAGACACACAGCTCTAACACAACATCTTCCCATTCAGCCAATCTAACATGGACTCCCCATCTGGGGACACACAGCTCTAACACATCTTCCCATACAGCCAGTCTAAAATGGACTCCCCATCTGGGGACACACAGCTCTAACACAACATCTTCCCATACAGCCAATCTAACATGGACTCCCCATCTGGGGACACATCTCTAACACAACATCTTCCCATACAGCCAATCTAACATGGACTCCCCATCTGGGGACACACAGCTCTAACACAACATCTTCCCATACAGCCAATCTAACATGGACTCCCCATCTGGGGACACCCAGCTCTAACACAACATCTTCCCATACAGCCAATCTAACATGGACTCCCCATCTGGGGACACACAGCTCTAACACAACATCTTCCCATACAGCCAATCTAACATGGACTTCCCATCTGGGGACACCCAGCTCTAACACAATATCTTCCCATACAACCAATCTAACATGCACTCCCCATCTGGGGACACACAGCTCTAATACAACATCTTCCCATACAGCCAATCTAACATGGACTCCCCATCTGGGGACACCCAGCTCTAACACAACATCTTCCCATACAGCCAATCTAACATGGACTCCCCATCTGGGGACACACAGCTCTAACACAACATCTTCCCATACAGCCAATCTAACATGGACTCCCCATCTGGGGACACACAGCTCTAACACAACATCTTCCCATACAGCCAATCTAACATGGACTCCCCATCTGGGGACACCCAGCTCTAACACAACATCTTCCCATACAGCCAATCTAACATGGACTCCCCATCTGGGGACACACAGCTCTAACACAACATCTTCCCATACAGCCAATCTAACATGGACTCCCCATCTGGGGACACCCAGCTCTAACACAACATCTTCCCATACAGCCAATCTAACATGGACTCCCCATCTGGGGACACACAGCTCTAACACAACATCTTCCCATTCAGCTAATCTAACATTGACTCCCCATGTGGGGACACACAGCTCTAACACAACATCTTCCCATACAGCCAGTCTAAAATGGACTCCCCATCTGGGGACACATCTCTAACACAACATCTTCCCATACAGCTAATCTAACATGGACTCCCCATGTGGGGACACACAGCTCTAACACAACATCTTCCCATACAGCCAATCTAACATGGACTCCCCATCTGGGGACACACAGCTCTAACACAACATCTTCCCATACAGCCAATCTAACATGGACTCCCCATCTGGGGGGACACAGCTCTAACACAACATCTTCCCATACAGCTAATCTAACATGGACTCCCCATGTGGGGACACACAGCTCTAACACAACATCTTCCCATACAGCCAATCTAACATGGACTCCCCATCTGGGGACACACAGCTCTAACACAACATCTTCCCATACAGCCAATCTAACATGGACTCCCCATCTGGGGACACACAGCTCTAACACAACATCTTCCCATACAGCCAATCTAACACTACTGACCCACGGGACACACCTACGGAGCTGATAGGTAGATCTAAGCACCTGCAAGACAACAATGCAGGAAATCCTCTGTACTAGCCATCATGGCCAGTGACCTAATCAGCCAGTGCATCTACCACTACACCCCTAGAAGAGGAATAGGGTGAGATCACCCACTTTTCCCATTATATGATTATCCCATTGTTTACAAGAGGAAGGTACTGCAACATTCCACCATGAGAACTGAGACAAATACTATTGTATACATTGATGTACCCCATATAATGGTATATGTACACTGGACTTAAAACATGAACAATTCTATATTAGTATAATTCCTCAATACAAATATTCCGGCTAGGGATATGACAAAATTATCTTAGAACATTTCTCTCCTGTCTCCAATAAACTGCATCCTCTAAGAGACACAAAGTGCGCTGCTTCTCTACTGTTTTGTGTCGCTATTACATATTAGTTATGGGTATTGAGAAATTGCAAACTGATGACCACAGTGCTTTGATTTAATTATATATATATATATATATATATATATATATATATATATATATATATATATATATATACACTATCACATATAATAGTTGTCAAACTGTGAGACGTTGTCACACTTTGAATGGTGTGTACTAGTTAGGCGATGAGCGCCGCAGGCGTTCATCGCTTGCGAATCTCACAAAGCGAGGCAGCCGTTAACACGTAGCACTTGGCCGATGAGCGCCAAAGGCGCTCATCACCTGTGAGCCTTGCGTAGTGAGGGAAGCTGTTTAGCCACTACAACGCACTACATCTATGAGCACAAAAACGAAGACGCAATGAAACACACGGGACTTAGCAGAAAAACACTTCCTAAAGGCGGGAACGCCTTGGCGTGCAAGCGGTTGACAGACACGGGACTTAGAAAAAAAAAGATACGAGAAACAAAAAATTACGAGATTAATGGCTGCCGAAAATAAAAAAAACAATAAAAACACACTAAATACACCCGAAAAAATTACAAAAACATCACAGACAGCAGGACGTCTGGGAGTGAGGTGTAACGTGAATTTAACTAGATTTAGACGATTTTCGCCACTCGAAAATCGCCAAAGCGAGGAAAAAAATGGCCACCAGTAAAAATCAAAACAATGCTTCACGACCACGGACTGCGCAAAACACTGCCAAACGTGTAGCACTTTACACATCACACTACGACCTACAAGATACACTATTACAAAAGCCGGAAAATGCTCACGTTACGCGTAACATATTAATAACATTACAATGATACAATGCCGCTTTACACAATAAACCAGCGGCTTTACCTCGTGCACGCAGCCTATGTATAACGCACACTTGGAACATTCATTACACTTTATAAGCAGGGCACCAACACTCACAATGTATATTCTATGCAGACGCAAAATACAAACAGATTGTTAGCTCTTCAGCCTAATGCTCGCTGCATATATTAATTATAAATACTTAAAAATATATTAATTTATTTAATAAATCATTTATTATTACTTACCTACATATACATAGAAATATATATCTCTCAGAGAACCAAAAGTACACGACAGAAGAGGCTTGCAATGAGCGCCGAAGGTCCTCACAGTACAAAACGGTTTACATTGTGTGTCAAACAGCATTCCCATGGCTTTAAATTCTATTGCCCCGTCCATTTTGACGGGCAAGTCGCTAGTATATATATATATATATATATATATATATATATATATATATATAGTCATTAGATATACCTGTTATAAGAATAATAACTAACCAAACCAAAGCCAATAAATAAAACACCCAGAGCCGCTTGCTTTATGCATCGCCCATACTGAGCACACGTGTTATTATAAACTCCTCAGCGCATCACTTCAAGTGGATCGGATTCAGCCTAGGAAGGAGGAATCATGGTGGATGAGGGAGGAAGTTTAACCCTTTCATAACTCAGTTAACTAAGTTGGTATAAATCTAATAATTAGGCCATGCACTTTATGTTTAGATGCAGTGATTTTCAGGGGTTTGAATTTGGATAAAAGGATATGTATATTTAGATGAGTTATTATACACAAGTGATGTTATTTCTTCCAATCAGCCTCTTGTATCTTTATGCTTCATAACTACACATATAGGAGTCCTTGGGGCATCATTCCCATGTACCAGCCACAATAAACTCATCTTGTTTTACATCAGTCACAGATGTGAGGAGATACAGGTCTACGTTTGGTCCCAGTGCTTAACAATAATTAATCTACATAAGTAACCAAAAAAAAAAATGGAACCTTTATTATAAGCTGTAAGATTGGGGAATAATGCAGGTATAAAACATATATATATTGTGGCTGTATATATGAAGGTTTGTTATAAGGGATCCTATGACTAATTGTACTTGATAAAAATGGATATGTTTCTTGTTACAGACTGGCAACAGATACAGAATAATTATGGTCGCTTATAGTATAACATTGTTACACAGCAGCTCACACTCTTTACTACTTTCTACCCACCAAATAGGCCAATTGCAGCTGTAAATAAATATAATGGATTCCTATATGTGAGGAATACCTATAGAAACAACTATGATGAATTAATCCTAACAAGCTACATATCAATGTAAACGCTATGTCCTGTGGTCAACACAAATGTAGCGCCAAACAATCCCAAATCCACCACAGGATAACCATAGCTTATAATCTCCATGTACAATAGGCTAGGAACCAAAATACAGCAAGCAACCAACGATGACCCTATGTCCCACAGTGTAGACCTCCTATCTGGAGGACCAAATTGTACCCCCAAGCTGGCAGTGAAGACCTCTTATCTGGAGGACCAAGGTGTGCCTCCCAAGCTGGCAGTGGAGACCTCTTATCTGGAGGACCAAGGTGTACCCCCAAACTGGCAGTGGAGACCTCCTATCTGGAGGACCAAGGTGTACCCCCAAACTGGCAGTGGAGACCTCCTCTCTGGAAGACCAAGGTGTACCCGCAAACTGGCAGTTGAGACCTATCTGGAGGACCAAGGTGTACCCCCAAGCTGGCAGTGGAGACCTCTTATCTGGAGGACCAAGGTGTACCCCCAAACTGGCAGTGGAGACCTCCTATCTGGAGGACCAAGGTGTACCCCCAAACTGGCAGTGGAGACCTCCTCTCTGGAAGACCAAGGTGTACCCGCAAACTGGCAGTTGAGACCTCCTATCTGGAGGACCAAGGTGTACCCCCAAGCTGGCAGTGGTGACCTCCTATCTGGAGGACCAAGGTGTGCCTCCCAAGCTGGCTAAGATATCCTATTTAATTATGAGGAACTATAATTATTCTGTAGTTGGTACCAGTCTGTAACTGAAAACGTATCCATTTGTATCATGTGCAACCATGCATAGGATACCATATGACAATCTTTTATATATAGGACTGCAATATACATTTTTATAGCAGCATTTTTCCCAGTTTTACAGTTTAGAATAAAGATTTCAAACACATTATTTTTTAAGAACAAAGCAAAAAAGCCACTGGACAGTGGTAGTATTTATAAGACACTTCCGAAGAGACTGGAGCTTCAATCCAGCGCCTTAGACCATTCAGACACTCTACTTACTGCCTTAAGGATAATAAATGACCTAAACAAAGCCAATAAATAAACATCCACATTCAGAGCAGCACTGACCCCGGCACATGAACAAGACCCCTATATTATTATAAAATCCTCAGTGCTTTAGAGATAAAGTACTCACTTCAACAGACTCGAATTCTGCCGAGGAATAGAGGAGGATGAGGGAGGGAAAGTGATCCAATGATACCTCACCTGTAGACTTATTGTAGTGGTCCTTAAGTTGCTGGTTCGGTTCTGTCTCAGAGCAATACCACTGTGTTATATATATATAATACTAGCGACTTGCCCGTCAAAAATGGCGGCAATAAAAACTGAAGCCTGGCAATGCTGTTTGCCACACAATGTAAGCCTCTCCCCCTCTGCTTTACTGGCCTTGTGATGAGCGCCTTTGGCGCTCATCACAGGCCTTGCAATGAGCCCCTTTGGAGCTCATTGCGAGTCTCTCCCTCTGTCTACTTCCTCCCTCGTGTCTTATTTCCCCCCTCCTCTCCCTCCCTTGTGTCTCCTTCCGCCTCGTCTACCTCCCTTGTATCTCCTGCCCCCCTGTGTTTTTACCTCCCTCTCCCTCCTGTGTCTCTAAACCCCTCCCCTGTGTCTCTTCCCCCTTCTCCCTCCCATGCATCTCTTCCCCCCCCCCTGTGTCTCCCCCAACCCTCCCCTGTGTCTGTTCCCCCCTGGCCTGTGTCTCTTTCCCCCTCCCCCTGTGTCTGTTCCGGCCTTCCTCGTGTCTCAATTTCCCTCCCTTGTGTATCTTCCCCCCTGCACTCTCTCCCCTGTGTCTCTTCCCCCTCCTCTCACTCCCCTGTGTCTCTTCCCCCTACTCTCACTCCCCTGTGTCTCTTCCCCCTACTCTTTCTGTGCCTCTTCCTCCCTGTCTCTTCCCCCTCACCCTCTGTGTCTCTCCCCACTCTGTGTCTTCCACTCCTCTCCCTCTGTGCCTCTTCCCCCGCCTCTCTCTGTGTGTCTTGCCACTGTGTCTCTTCACCCCTTCCTCTGTTCCCCCCCCTCTGTGCCTCTTTCCCCCCTCTCTCTGTACCTCTTCCCCCCTTTCCCTCTGTGTCTCTTCCTCCCTCACCCTCTGTATCTCTCCCCCCTGTGTCTCTTCCCCCTCTCCCTCTGTGCCTCTTCCCCCCTCTCCCTCTGTGCCTGTTCCCCCCTGGCCTGTGTCTCTTCCCCCCTTCCCCCTGTGTCTGTTCCCCTCTTCCCCCCCCATTTCCCTCCCATGTGTATCTTCCCCCTGTTCTCCCTCCCGTGTGTCTTTTCCCCCTCCTCTACCTCCCCTGTGTCTCTTTCCCACCTATCCCTCTGTGTCTCTCCCCCTCCCTCTGTGTCTCTTCCCCACTCTCCCACTGTGCCTCTTCCCCACTCTCCCTCTGTGCCTCTCCCCCCCCTCTTCCCCACTCTCCCTCTTCCGCACTCTCCCTCTGTGCCTCTCCCCCCCCTCTTCCCCACTCTCCCTCTTCCCCACTCTCTTTCTGTGCCTCTTCCCCCTCTCCCTCTGTGCCTCTTCCCCCCTGGCCTGTGTCTCTTTCCCCCTTCCCCCTGTGTCTGTTCCCCTCTCCCCCCCCCATTTCCCTCCCATGTGTATCTTCCCCCTGTTCTCCCTCCCGTGTGTCTTTTCCCCCTCCTCTACCTCCCCTGTGTCTCTTTCCCACCTATCCCTCTGTGTCTCTCCCCCTCCCTCTGTGTCTCTTCCCCACTCTCCCTCTGTGCCTCTTCCCCACTCTCCCTCTGTGCCTCTTCCCCACTCTCCCTCTTCCCCACTCTCCCTCTGTGCCTCTCCCCCACTCTCCCCCCTCTTCCCCACTCTCCCTCTTCCCCACTCTCCCTCTGTGCCTCTTCCCCACTCTCCCTCTGTGCCTCTTCCCCACTCTCCCTCTTCCCCACTCTCCCTCTGTGCCTCTCCCCCACTCTCCCCCCTCTTCCCCACTCTCCCTCTTCCCCACTCTCCCTCTGTGCCTCTTTCCCACTCTCCCATCTGCTCGTGGCCCGGGCCGCGCTGCGCGCATGCGCGGCGTGTGCCGCGCTCTGCGCATGCGCGACTCGCGCCGTGCTGCGCGCACGCGCGGCCTGCGCCAAGCTCTGCGAATGCGCGCCGCGCGCACGCGCGGCTTGTGCCGCGCTCTGCGCATGCGCGCCTCGCTCTGCGCAAGCGCGGCTACTGCTGCGCAATGCGCAGATTATCATTGTCAAACTGCGATTCGTCTTAAGCGTGACGACGAATCGCAGTTAGACAATTATAATATGTGATTATATTATTGACACCAGGAGTAGAGGAGGATGAGGGACACAACACAACAGCTGTAGACTTATTGTAGTGATCCTAAGGTTTCTGGTTTGGTTCCGGATCAGAGGATGATTATTTTGGAGGTCTCTGCCATTTTATATCGTGCAACTGATGTTACAAGTGAGGTTACCATTTGTTTAATGTTTCACAAATAAACAAATAAATTATTCTGTGTACAGCACCGTTTGATTCTGGTTCAAATTATTTTTACTTCACAGCTTTCTGATGGCTTATTGGAAGTGTTATTACATACAGTTGATGCTAGTGCCTGCCATCAGTTTCTTTATGCTTCACAATTATAAATAAAGTAATGTTTATGGCATTGTGCTCTTGTTCTGCCACAATAAGCTCATCAGTTATATTACAATGTTATTCACAAGTCTGAGGAGATTTCAAACAAATTCTTGTGATTTGAACCCACATTTCCAGAGGCTGGAGCCTTAATCCAGTGCCTTAGACCTCTTGGTCACTACTCACTGCATGGTGCCTTCCTTATAACTCCTTCGGGAAAACTCTTACTGCATGAGATATACTCACTCTAAGCATAATATACATCAAAAAAACAAACAGCCACAATCAGAGCAGCTTTAAGCATTGCCCATACTGTGTACAGATGAACAAGACCTCTGTGTTATTATTACACTAGCGACTTGCCCGTCAAAAAAAGATGGCAATGAAATTGTAAGGTAGCTAATGCTGTTTGGTGTATAATAATGACATATATAATACATTAATAAATGAATATACTTTACCTATTTTGAAGCATTGTGTTGAAGAGCTGGCAATCGGTTTTGATGTTGCTGCAGCATTAGTGGTGTGGAGCTGCTGTGTAAGCGTGGTGAATGTGTGCAGTGTAATAGTGTGCGTGCGCGAGACCAAACCGTTAGTGTAGTCGTGTACTTCCGCATTGTCGTAAAATGGCGGGTAATGTATAGTATGCGTCTTAGCGGATTATCCGTAGGTGTTTTGTGGTGTTTTGCGAGTTTCTTGTGGTGTTTTGCGTGTTTAGAGTCCTGTAGCCTCGTTTTCGTTTTGTTCGGCCGCCATTTTTTCTGTCGCTTAGATAATTTTTTAGTGTCTAAACTCTTTTATTTTTAGTTAAATGAAGGTGTAATTAGTTTTTTTGAGGTCCTGGACGCTCCCTCTTGCTGTAGGTAAGTTTTTTATGTATGTGCTGTGTGTATTTATTGTGTTTTTAATTTTTTCATGTTCGCTGGTTGCGGCTGATTTTTGCGAGGTCGTAATGAGTGGTAACGTGTCTCGTATGTTGTTTGCATTGTGAGGTAAAGTTTGTGAGGGTCGCAGTTGGTGTGTCGTGTTGTTTGCGTTACAACGTAAAGTTTGCGAGGATCGCATTTGCTGGCAAGGAGCGCCATAGGCGCTCCATGTCAGCAACTGAGGCCCTCACCCTCACCCACGGCCCTCGCTACGCTACGCTTCGCGAGCCTGCAAGCGTTAGCAACAACTCGTATGTTCACAACTATATATGTGATCCGCAATGATTTAAAATGAAAGTGCATCACTTCAAGTGGATCGGATTCAGCCGAGGAGGAATCAGGGAGATGAGGTAGGAAATGTAACCCTTTCACAGCCCAGATGGTATAAATCTAATAATTAATCAGCACTCTTACTTCTCTGTTCTTTCCTCAACACTCTCAGCTTTCCTCTCTCCACTCGGCACTCTCACTCCTATCTCTAGCCCTTAATATTATCCTTTCTCTGTTTCGCTCTTCAGCACTCTCACTACTGTCTCTCCCCTTTAACACTCTCACTCCAATTCTTTCCCCTGATCACTCTCAGCCCTCCTCTGCTCTGTATCTCAGCCCTCCTCTGCTCTGTATCTCAGCCCTCCTCTGTTTATACCCCGGCATTCTCAGCCCTCCTCTGCTCTCTATCTCAGCCCTCCTCTGTTTATACCCCGGCATTCTCAGCCCTCCTCTGCTCTCTATCTCAGCCCTCCTCTGTCTCTACCCCAGCATTCTCAGCCCTTCTCTGCTCTCTATCTCAGCCCTCCTCTGTCTCTACCCCAGCATTCTCAGCCCTCTTCTGCTCTCTATCTCAGCCCTCCTCTGCTCTCTCTCTCAGCCCTCCTCTGTCTCTACCCCAGAATTCTCAGCCCTCCTCTGCTTTCTATCTCAGCCCTCCTCTGCTCTCTATCTCAGCATTCTCAGACCTCCTCTGCTTTCTATCTCAGCCCTCCTCTGCTCTCTATCTCAGCCCTCCTATGCTCTCTATCTCAGCCCTCCTCTGCTCTCTATCTCAGCATTCTCAGACCTCCTCTGCTCTCTATCTCAGCCCTCCTCTGCTCTCTATCTCAGCTCTCCTCTGTCTCTACCCCAGCATTCTCAGCCCTCCTCTGCTCTCTATCTCAGCCCTCCTCTGCTCTCTCTCTCAGCCCTCCTCTGTCTCTACCCCAGAATTCTCAGCCCTCCTCTGCTCTCTATCTCAGCATTCTCAGCCCTTCTCTGCTCTCTCTCAGCCCTCCTCTGCTCTCTATCTCAGCCCTCCTCTGTCTCTACCCCAGCATTCTCAGCACTCCTCTGCTCTCTATCTCAGCCCTCCTCTGCTCTCTATCTCAGCATTCTCAGCCCTTCTCTGCTCTCTATCTCAGCCCTCCTCTGTCTCTACCCCAGAATTCTCAGCCCTTCTCTGCTCTCTATCTCAGCCCTCCTATGCTCTCTATCTCAGCCCTCCTCTGCTCTCTATCTCAGCATTCTCAGCCCTTCTCTGCTCTCTATCTCAGCCCTCCTCTGTCTCTACCCCAGCATTCTCAGCACTCCTCTGCTCTCTATCTCAGCCCTCGTCTGCTCTCTATCTCAGCATTCTCAGCCCTTCTCTGCTCTCTATCTCAGCCCTCCTCTGTCTCTACCCCAGAATTCTCAGCCCTCCTATGCTCTCTATCTCAGCCCTCCTCTGCTCTCTATCTCAGCATTCTCAGCCCTTCTCTGCTCTCTATCTCAGCCCTCCTCTGTCTCTACCCCAGCATTCTCAGCACTCCTCTGCTCTCTATCTCAGCCCTCCTCTGCTCTCTATCTCAGCATTCTCAGCCCTTCTCTGCTCTCTATCTCAGCCCTCCTCTGTCTCTACCCCAGAATTCTCAGCCCTTCTCTGCTCTCTATCTCAGCCCTCCTCTGCTCTCTATCTCAGCCCTCCTCTGTCTCTACCCCAGCATTCTCAGCCCTCCTCTTCTCACTACTTCAGCACTCTCCCCATCATCAATATCAGTCATCTCTGCTCTACCTATCAACACTCTCAATGAACCTCTCTCCCCTCAGAACTCCCATCCCCCCTCATTACTCTCATTGCTCTCCTCATCAGCTCTCACATTTATTTGCTCTACTCTCAACACTCTCAGTAATCTATCTCCTCTCAGCTCTCTAAAACCTCCTATATTTCTCTGTTGTCCTCTATCTCACCACTCTCACCCCTCTGCTCTCTCTCAGCCTTCCCCCCTCTCTGTCTCTTTGTCAGCACTCTCATAACTCTGCTGTATCTCTGAGCACTCTTCCCAGTTTTTTGTTACTCTCAGACCTGTCTCTCTATACATCCTGCTCTCTCTTTCAGCCCCTCACTCCTCCGCTCCCCAATACTATGGGCTTTTTACCTGGTGTCGGGGCTTGTGGGACCTGCTACCTGCCCCTCATATACTGGGCCCCTACCCCAGGTGTGCAGGGACCTCAGGTCTAGGAATACCTTCTATAGCAGGTTATATGTAGTAGAGATATCTGTTATAGTTATGGGGCAAGTAGTGGCCCCCAAAGCTGCTACGCCAGACACTGTCGGACATTACATGGGTAGGGGCATCACAAGTGCCTCCATTAGGAGCTGATTCCTGTTTCCATGTATTTACCTGGTGTGTTTTCTGTGAAGGTTGATCAGTAATTGATTCTTGTCTATTCTATGATGTTTGCAATAGTATCTTCTATGATTACTCAGATGTATTTATTTATTTCACACTTTATGTACATATGTAAATATTTATTTATTATTTCATTAGATTATATTTGTATTTGATCAATTGGTGAACGTCTTATTTATACATAGTGATTTGTGTATTCATGAGGTTTGTAAATAATCACAGCATTTGATTTAAGGTTATATTCACATTTATTTGCAAATGTATTTGAATACTGACAAATGTATTTATTGTCTTGTTATATGGGTGACAATCAGATAAACATATGTGCTCAGTCTGTCAGATTTAACATTGACCAGTAACTTAATTCATTTAAAACTGTGACTGTCATTGAGGGTGATATAATCATTTTATTTTTTAATCATTGAATTTGGTATTTAATTAATTTGATTAAGAAAATTTAACTTTTAATTAATCTACCTCTTCTTTTCTGTGATTTATTATTTCGTGACTCCTAAGAGGTAAAACATTTTGTAAAAAAGTGATATTTTCTTCTCCTCTTGTTTATTACAAATCTAACACTTACACCAATTACAAGGACTTAAAGATTAAATAAGATGTGATCGTGTTTCGGGACCGGTATCTAACAATGTAATAACTAGTCTCAAATTAGGATCTTTATTATGTCCTTTTGTATAAGTGGAGAGCAATTTGTAACTTGCAACAAGCATATGGTGAGGGAGTATAATATAGATACATGAGAATATACATAAACACACATATACACACACATACATATATATATATATATATATATATATATATATATATATATATACAGTATCTCACAAAAGTGAGTACACCCCCCACATTTGTGTAAATATATTATTATATCTTTTCATGTGACAACACTGAAGACTTGTCCCTCTGCTACAATGTGAAGTAGTAAATGTACAGCCTGTATAAGTAAAGTTGCTGTCCCCTCAAAATAACTCAACACACAGCCATTAATGTCTAAACCGTTGGCAACAAAAGTGAGTACACCCCTAAGTGGAAATGTCCAAATTGGTCCCCATTTTCCCTCCACAGTGTCATGTGACTCGTTAGTCTTAGGTGGGAATGGGGAGCAGATGTGTTACATTTGGTGTTATCGCTCTCATACTCTCTCATACTGGTCACTGGAAGTTCAACATGGCACCTTATGTCAAACTACGCTCTAAGGATCTGAAAAAAAGAATTGCTCTACAGAAAGATGGCCTAGGCTATAACAAGATTGCCATGACCCTGAAACTGAGCTGCGGCATGGTGGGCAAGACCATAGAGTGGTTTCACAGGACAGGTTCCACTCAGAACAAGCTTCGCCATGGTGGACCAAAGAAGATGAGTGCACATGCTCAGCGTCACATCCAGAGGTTGTCTTTGGGAAATAGATGTATTAGTGCTACCAGCATTGCTACAGAGGTTGAAGGGGTGGGGGGTGGGGGGGGGGGGGTCAGCCTGTCAGTGCTCATACGCCGCACACTGTGTCATATTGGTCTGCATGGCTGTCGTCCCAGAAGATGATGTGCAAGAAAGCCTAAAAGATAAAAGATAAAAATAGTAGGGACTTAACAGAAGCAGATCAGATAAAGAAGAGGTGGAAGGACTACACTGAAGATCTATACAGGGAGGATCTTTACAGCAGTGATGACCTCAATAGTTTCTCCAATGAGCCGGAGCCAGAAATCTTGGAGAGATTTCTTGCTGATAACAGGGCTGCAGGAGTTGATAGAATCCCAATTTAACTATTCAAAATTTTACAAAAAGATGCTGTGAAAGTGCTGTGTGCCTTATGCCAACAAATTTGGAAAACTCAACAAATGGCCAATAGACTGGAAAAGGTCAGTCTACATCCCAATCCCCCAAAAAAGCAGTGCCAAAAAAAAGCAAGGTAATGCTTAAGATCCTACAAGCTAGGCTCCAACAATATACGGACTGGCAACTATCAGCTGTGCAAGCCGGGTTCTGCAGAGGAAGAGATCAAAATGCCAATGTCAAATGGAAAATAGAGAAAGTAAGAGAGTTAAAAAAAACATTTACTTCTGCTTCATAGACTATTCTAAAGCCTTTGACTGTGAGCATCACAACAAAATATGGCAAGTTCATGAGGAGATGGGAGTATCAGATTATCTCATCCACCTCCTTAGGAATCTGTATCTGGACCAAGAAGCCACGGTCAGAATTAAACATGGGATAACAGAATGGTTCAAGATAGGAAAAGGTGTGCGACAAGGTTGCATATTGTCACCTTATTTGTTCAACTTATATGCAGAGTACAACATGCATAAGTCTGGACTGGATGAGTCCCTACTGTAGAGATTGTACCAAAGTGAGAAGTCAGCCCAGTGCTCTAAAAACCCAAACCCTCCCTAGGGCACCACATTTTTAGCCACGCATTAACGTCCCTAAGCTCTTTCTGTCTCCCTGGGCTAGAACGTGGCACTGGTAGTATCTTACCTTGGAGGTCCTTGCCTTCAGCTTATTACCTAGTTCTCTAAAATCATTATTTAGGACACTCCATCTTCCACTAACTTTGTCATTGGTACCAATATGTACCAAGACCGCCGGTTCATTTCCAGCCCATCCCAATAATTTGTCTACCCGATCCACAACATGCCGACCCCGAGCACCCGGGAGACGGCAAACTGTTCGATTGCTGGGATCTGGGTGACAAATCACCCTATCTACCTCCCTAATAATAGAGTCTCCTACCACCAAAACCTGTCTGTTGCTCTGCCTAAACTGCCCTCCCACTCCTCCAGTAGAACTGGCATTGCCATTCCTGAATGGACATCCCCAACAGTTTCACTCAATCTGGCAAATCTGTTGGTGTTTGCCAACTCAGAACTGGCCTGTTCCCCCTGATTCCCCTTCTAACTGTAACCCAGCCACCTCCCTGGACATCCTTGCTAGCCCCAGCTCCACCCTCCATGCTAGGCCCAGCTAAACTGTGCTCCAAGAGCACCAACCCCCTTTCCAGTGGAGCAATATCACTAAGTGCTGCAATTCCCCTCTCCTGATCTCCAATTTGAGCTTCCAGAGAGGCCACATGCTCACAGAGGTATGGATCCATGATCATCTGTTCCAGTATTGCATACATATGACAGGATGTACACTAAGTGAGGTTGCCACTGGACTGACTCATAATTATTATTATTGTCTACAAACTTTCAGTGGGAAAAATAAAGAATATAAAATAATATATTTGTATAAAGTTTTCCTCCTTTGCACTATAAATCTGCCCTCACTTTTCTTTGAAGTCCTTCCTTTTATTTAAACTCCTAAACTTTTACTAGAATTGCACTTTTACTAGAAGTGTTCGCAAGCTCACAAGTTCGCCCCTTCTCCTGTTTATATTAACTTCTGCCTTCTCACCTGGACACAATTAGTGCACTCTGCAATTTATCAGCCTTTACTAGGAAGGAAAATCCACTTGCAAACTGATGATTTAGACACCCCAATTTCCAGGCATATCCAAACCTATCATAACAATGATCCAAACTCCATGAAATTATTTTATCATTGACCAAGTAAAGTTGGGTCCGAGACAAGGAAATTTGGATCAGGTTTTTCTACAGAGAGAATGCAAATGGATTTACTTACTTAATGTGCAGTCTCCATCAGGACTTAATGAAGATTTTTCTTTTGCAGCTTATATATAAACGGAAATTATATATTTTTTCAATAAAGTTGAAAAGGTATAATTATACTAATTATTTTTTTTATTTTTTTTTACAGTTTCAATCATTAGATTTGCAATTTCTTATATATATAAAATTATTCCCATACACTCCACTCACACACTATAATTCTTAATACTTTTTCCCATTCACTAGTACAATATATATATTATATATCCCTTTGATTTAGTTACACTTTATTTAATGTTATATGGTTTTGATCACATAAGCCCATTCACTCCACATTAGCATATTCATTCATTCTTAGTTCACTTTCATAACATTCATATTAATTTTAATTTACCGTAAGTGTTATTTTTTTTACCTTTAGTGGTCCTATTATTTCTATATGGCATTCTATATTGGACCAGCATACACCTATAATAAGGGGATTATATTGTTGTGTATTGAACTAGGCAGAACCATTGCATTATGCCTATATTCTTCTTTATCCTCCTTATAAATTAAATTATTGTATATGTCTGCAATTAGATGGAGGTAATTACATAAGTTATAGCTATAGACATCTCGGTTGTCTTTCAAGCAAATTTGTGCATAATAACGGAGGAAATTTAACTTACTACTATACTCCATTCTTTTGTCAATTTGGTCTGTTTTTTTTAATTGTTTTTAAACCAATTTTTCCCATGTTTAAAAATAGGCCACGGCCTTCACATATACTATAAGAAAGAGGGTCTTCCTACACTAGGTAGAGTCCCTGAGGTAGGAGGTATCCACTGAGATCATATGGTTCCTTCTTTTCTAACCCAGGTATGGGGGTCTTGAACACATTTACTTCGCCCTTGTCCCATTCTTTGGTTTGAATTTCTAGATATTATATCTATTGGATATGCTATATATATATACTGGTGGTTTATGTGTTTAGAATCCTTTTTATTCTAACGTAGTTCGCCTAGTGCCCATTAAAGTTTCTATTTCATTTCTGAATGGAGATCTTACATGTGGTCTGAAGTCTCTGCTGCTACAGGAGATTTTATGGAAGGTGAACTTACATGGCTCCTCTAAGCTATTCTATTTGTTGCCCCCCCCCCCCCCCCCCCCGCAGCTACATGTCTATAAGCTCTTAAGTACAAGTAAGAACCACAGAAAAATACTCTTAAGCTATTACTTATGTTACAATATCACGGCTACGTATCAGTAAAGTATTTCCATATACATAGCTATGTACAGTATCTGGTTACGTACACATAAGGACATGAGAACAATGAAAGCACCTATAGGCTATTTTCTTTATGTTAAACCCCCTGGGTATGTATAACTAAGCTCTTACATGAACCAACCCAGGGGAACCATGTAATAGCTACTTATACTCTCCAGTATAAACTCCTGTACTTACATTTCTTCCTTACGGCTCTTTCTATAGGAGCCATGTTATCAAGCCCTAGGTGAGCAGCAGACGCTCTACCGTAGAGACCTTCACCTTTGGGGGGGATGTTCAGATCTCAATTTTATCAATAACTTCAGCTGAGAGATGAGAGAGAAAATCGTCCTACCTCACAGATTACTACAAATGTTCTTCCTTGTACATACTTAATTGCAAATTATATATATATATATATATATACTAGCGACTTGTCTGTCAAAAAATTACGGCAATAAGATTGTAAGGCAGGTAATGTTGTTTGCGTGCAAAATTATTTTGTTGGTGTTTTAAGATCCTTCGGCGCTCATTGTGAGGCTCTTGGTTGTTTGTGTGCTATGAGTAGCGTTGGTGTTTTTTTTGGTATGGCAATAAATAATTAATAAAATAAAAAATTAATAAACTTTACCTATTGTGAAGTAATATATGCAGGAAGCATTGTGTTGAAGAGCTGGCAATCTGTTTTCATGTTGCTGCAGCATCTGTGCTGTGGAGCTGCTGTGTAAGCGTCATGAATGTGTGCAGTGTGTAGTGTAATAGTGTGCGTGCGCGAGGCAAATCCGTAGCTGTGTACTTCCGGATTGTGTAAGTTATTGTTGTAAAATGGCGCCTAATGTGTGGTATGCGGCTTTGGCTGATTTAGCGTTCTTGTTTTCGGATGTCGTCCGACTTTTTCGGAAAACCTGTAGGTATTTGGTGGCTTTTGCGTGTTTAGGGTCCTTTAGCCTCGTTTTCGTTTTGTTCGGCGGCCATTTTTTCTCTCGCTTAGGGGATTTTCGGGTGTCTAAACTCTTTTATTTGGAGTTAAATTGAGGTGTAACTTCAGTTTTCGAGGTCCTGGGTGCCTCCCCTTGCTGTAGGTAAGCTTTTTATGTATTTGTTGTGTGTATTTATTGTGTTTTTCATGTTTTCATGTGTGCGGGTTTCGGGCTGTTTTTGCGAGGTCGTGACGCGTCTCGTATTTTTGTTTCGTAACTCCGTAAATTTTGCGAGGGCCTCAGTTGCTGGCAACAACTATTTATGTGATATATATATATATATATATATATATATATATATATATATATATACAGTCAGGTCCATAAATATTGGGACATCGACATAATTTTAATCTTTTTGGCTCTATACACCACCACAATGGATTTGAAATGAAACGAACAAGATGTGCTTTAACTGCAGACTTTCAGCTTTAATTTGAGGGTATTTACATCCAAATCAGGTGAACGGTGTAGGAATTACAACAGTTTGTATATGTGCCTCCCACTTTTTAAGGGACCAAAAGTAATGGGACAGATTAACAGTCATAAATAAAATTTTCACTTTTTAATACTTGGTTGCAAATCCTTTGCAGTCAATTACAGCCTGAAGTCTGGAACGCATAGACATCACCAGACGCTGGGTTTCATCCCTGGTGATGCTCTGCCAGACCTCTTTTGCAACTGTCTTCAGTTCCTGCTTATTCTTGGGGCATTTTCCCTTCAGTTTTGTCTTCAGCAAGTGAAATGCATGCTCAATCGGATTCAGATCAGGTGATTGACTTGGCCATTGCATAACATTCCACTTCTTTCCCTTAAAAAACTCTTTGGTTGCTTTTGCAGTATGCTTCGGGTCATTGTCCATCTGCACTGTGAAGCACCGTCCAGTGAGTTCTGAAGCATTTGGCTGAATATGAGCAGATAATATTGCCCGAAACACTTCAGAATTCATCCTGCTGCTTTTGTCAGCAGTCACATCATCAATAAATAATAGAGAACCAGTTCCATTGGCAGCCATACATGCCCATGCCATGACACTACCACCACCATGCTTCACTGATGAGGTGGTATGCTTTGGATCATGAGCAGTTCCTTTCCGTCTCCATACTCTTCTCTTCCCATCACTCTGGTACAAGTTGATCTTAGTCTCATCTGTCCATAGGATGTTGTTCCAGAACTGTGAAGGCTTTTTTAGATGTTGTTTGGCAAACTCTAATCTGGCCTTCCTGTTTTTGAGGCTCACCAATGGTTTACATCTTGTGGTGAACCCTCTGTATTTACTCTGGTGAAGTCTTCTCTTGATTGTTGACTTTGACACACATGTACCTTCCTCCTGGGGAGTGTTCTTGATCTGGCCAACTGTTGTGAAGGGTGTTTTTTTCACCAGGGAAAGAATTCTTCAGTCATCCAGCACAGTTGTTTTCCGTGGTCTTCCGGGTCTTTTGGTGTTGCTGAGCTCACCGGTGCGTTCTTTCTTTTTAAGGATGATCCAAACAGTTGATTTGGCCAAACCTAATGTTTTTGCTATCTCTCTGATGGGTTTGTTTTGTTTTTTCAGCCTAATGATGGCTTGCTTCACTGATAGTGACAGCTGTTTGGATCTCATATTGAGAGTTAACAGCAACAAATGCAAATAGCACACTTGAAATGAACACTGGAGCTTGTATCTGCTCCTTGTAAATGGGATAATGAGGGAATAACACACACCTGGCCATGGAACAGCTGAGCAGCCAATTGTCCCATTACTTTTGGTCCCTTAAAAAGTGGGAGGCACATATACAAACTGTTGTAATTCATACACCGTTCACCTGATTTGGATGTAAATACCCTCAAATTAAAGCTCAAAGTCTGCAGTTAAAGCACATCTTGTTTGTTTCATTTCAAATCCATTGTGGTGGTGTATAGAGCCACAAAGATTAGAATTATGTCGATGTCCCAATATTTATGGACCTGACTGTATATATATATCTATATAATGTGAGTGGTCCTGTAATCTATGCCGTACTCTTTAGAAGTGAGCTCTGTCCATCCAGTGACCTTCATCTTTTAGGTCCTTGCAGTGTCTTATGTCTCACATGGACGGATCATCACAGGGACTTTACATTACCTGCTCATTCTGATTATATATTATTTCTAGGGTTTCAGTCCTGATCTTCTCAGCCATCTTCATCCTCTCCGTCATCATCATTAGGACGTTAGATTCTCCAAGACGTGTGCTCTGTGAGGAACTTGATCCAGATTCTGCTCCACAAGGAGAGAGAAATGTGACTGAGACAAATGATAAGAGAAATGCAAGTATTTACATGCAAAAAAGGACCACTGCTTAGAAGGGACAGGAGATTACAGTGAATATATATATCACAACAAGCGGGTTGTTGCCATTGCTGCGAAGCGAGGGGCCGCATTTGCGGAGGTGGAGGCTCCCACCTCCACCGCAAAATTTAAGGACTTAGCATCCACAAATACGAGCCACGGGACAACCTCAGCGCCCGAAACTCGCGCACATGAAAACATTAAAAACACAATAAATATACACAACAAACACATAAAAAGCTTACCCACAGCAAGGGGGGGGGGGGGCTCCCAGGACCTCTGCAAGTGAAGTTACACCTCAATTTAAATAGAAATTCAAGAGTTTACACACACGAAAATCCCCTAAGTGAGAGAAAAAATGGCCGCCGGAAAAAAAACAAAAACGAGGCTACAGGACGCTAAAGACGCAAAACACCACCAAGCACATAGAGATTTTATGAAAAAGCTGTATGAGGTACAACAAAACGCTAAACGCTAAATCATCCACACCCGCGTACCACATACAAATTTGCCACCATTTTACAACACTAACTTACACAATGCGGAAGTACACAGCTACACTAACGGCTTCCCCTCGCGCACGCAGCCTATTTACACTACACACTGCACACATTGCTGACACTTACACAGCAGCTCCACAGCAGTGAAAACCTACATTGTATGCTGCGGCAAAATCAAAACAGATTGTCAGCTCTTCAGCACAATGCTTCCTGCATATATTACTTCAAAATGGGTAAAATATATTCATTTATTAATTATTTCATTATCATTTTTTGACGGGCAAGTGGCTAGTATATATATGTTTATCGGCTACATTATTTTTCCTATAATGCATCAAATATATTAATATTAATGATAAAAATACTGTGGGCAAAAATATATATTCTACAGAGTACAAAGTGACCCCTTATCTACCATATTTGGGACTATCCTGTTATATGTACGCACACGAAGCACTGGGAAGCGCGCTGCCTATGTCCTGATGTAGTTGTGTCTAAGTGCCCCGTAAGTGGTTTTTGGATTAGGGTTTTTGGGTTACGAGGTTAGGGTTAGGCCCAGTAAGTGGTGTAGGGGGTTAGGGTTAGGAAGTGCGGTTTAGGGGGTTAGGATTTGAGGGTTAGGGGCTTAGGGTTAGAAAGTGAGGTTTAGGAGGCTAGGGTAAGAGGGTTAGGGACTTAGGGTTAGAGGGTTTGGGTTAGGCCCGATAATTTGTGTAGGGGGTTAGGGCTTAGGGTTAGGAAGTGCGGTTTAGGATTAGGGTAAGAGGGTTAGGGGCTTAGGAAGTGAGGTTTAGGGGCTTAGGAAGTGAGGTTTAGGGGGTTGTGGTGTACTAATACTTTGTGATACGAGAGAGAGTTTATATATATATATATATATATATATATATATATATATATATATATATATATATATATACTATCTACTAAATTGTTTTCCTATGTATTGAATGCCTTACTAATAAAATACTGTGTGCACATTATACAGAGCACAATGCAGGGGAGAGAGAAGAGACAGATATTTCTACCTTCTCTCTTCTCTGTGTTCAGATCTCACTTCCGTGCTCTGCGGCGCCGGTTGCTAGACATCATTATGACGTCACTGCCAATAGTTAAAGCCCAAGTATCAGGTAAGCCTCCATGTTTGTTAAGGGCGAGCGAGAGTGTAAGAGAGAGAGAGACAACTCACAATAATAATTAACATTATATGCTTTGTATGAAAGGATGTGTCCGAATAATTGGTTATCTCACTTAAACAAAAGTAAATTAACTGCAGACGATGAATCATCAGGAGAACAAGTATAGCCAGGGCATACTGGGAGTTGTAGTCCTCTCCATTCACTTCCGGTTAGTGAAAGCACTTCCTGTCTCCCGGTGGCTGCTGTGCTGTAAGTATCTGTATACCTGTATTTATCTGATTTGTGCATAAAATATTGATTTTGTGGGTAAATTATCAGTGTCTGTAAGAGAGGATGCGGAGAGACATGATTGTGTGTGAGAGGAAGAAATGTGTAGGGAGAGACCGGGGGAGGGGGAGATAAAAAGGGAAGAGAGAGAGGGAGGGGAAGAGAGAAGGAGGAGAAGAGAGAGGGAGGGGAAGACAGAGGGAGAGGGCGGGGAAGAGAGAGGGAGGAGAAGAGAGAGTGACGTGAAGAGAGAGAGGGAGGGGAAGAAATAGAGATAGGGAGGGGAAGGGACAGGGAGGAGAAGAGAGAGAGGGAGGGGAAGAGAGAGGGGGAGGAGAAGAGAGAGAGGGAGGGGAAGAGAGAGAGTGGGAGAGAGAGGGACTAGAAAAGAGAGAGAGGGAGGGGAAGAGAGAGAGATAGGGAGGGGAAGGGAGAGGGAGAGGGAGGGGAGGGGAAGAGAGAGGGAGGAGAAGAGAGAGAGGGAGGAGAAGAGAGAGAGCGGGAGAGAGAGGGAGGGGAAAGAGAGCGAGAGAGAGAGGGAGGAGAAGATAGAGAGTTGCAGAGAGATAGAGGGAGGGGAAGAGAGAGAGGGAGGGGAAGAGAGGGAGGGGAAGATAGAGAGTGGCAGAGAGATAGAGGGAGGGGAAGAGAGAGGGAGGGGAAGAGAGGGAGGGGAAGAGAGAGGGAGGGGAAGAGAGGGAGGGGAAGATAGAGCGCGGGAGAGAGAGGTAGAGAGAGAAGGAAGGGAAGATATAGAGCGGGAGAAAGAAGGAGGGGAAGATACAGAGTGGGAGAGAGAGCAAGGGGAGGTTAGAGAGCGAGAGAGGGAGGGAAAGAGAGGGAAGGGAAGATAGAGAGCGGGAGAGAGAGGGAAAGGAAGATAGAGAGCGAGACAGGGAGGGGAAAGAGAGAGGGATGGGAAGATAGAGAGGGAGGGGAAAGAGAGAGAGGGAGTGGAAGATAGAGAGCAGGAGAGAGAGAGGGAGGGGAAGATAGAGAGTGACAGAGAGAGGGAGGGGAAGAGAGGTAGAGGAAGAGAGAGGGAAGGGAAAAGAGAGAGGGAGGGGAAAAGAGAGAGAGGGAAGGGAAAAGAGAGAGAGGGAAGAGAGAGAGGAGAGGGAAGAGAGGGAAGGGAAGAGAGACAGAGGGAGGATAAGAGAGAGGAAAAGAGGGAGGGAGTGGAAGAGCGGGAGAAAGAGCGAGAGAGGAGGGGAAGATAGAGAGCGGGAGAGAGAGGGAAGATAGAGAGCGAGAGAGGAGGGGAAGATAGAGAGTGAGAGAGGAGGGGAAGATAGAGAGCGAGAGAGGAGGGGAAGATAGAGAGCGAGAGAGGAGGGGAAGATAGAGAGCGAGAGAGAGAGGGAAGATAGAGAGTGAGAGAGGGAGGGGAAAGAGAGAGATTGAGGGGAAGATAGAGAGCGAGAGATGGAGGGGAAAGAGAGAGGGAGTGAAAGATAGGGAGAGAGAGAGGGAGAGGGGAAGATAGAAAGTGGCAGAGGGAGGGGAAGGGAGAGGAAGAGAGAGAGGGGGAAGTGAAAAGAGAGAGGGAAGGGAAAAGAGAGGGAAGGGAAGAGAGAGAGAGGAGAAGAGAGAGAGGGAGGAGAAGAGAGAGGGAGAGAGAGGGAGGGGAAGATAGAGAGTGACAGAGAGAGGGAGGGGAAGAGAGGTAGAGGAAGAGAGAGGGAAGGGAAAAGAGAGAGGGAGGGGAAAAGAGAGAGAGGGAAGGGAAAAGAGAGAGAGGGAAGAGAGAGAAAGGGAGGGGAAGAGAGAAGGAGGAGAAGAGAGAGGGAGGGGAAGACAGAGGGAGAGGGCGGGGAAGAGAGAGGGAGGAGAAGAGAGAGTGACGTGAAGAGAGAGAGGGAGGGGAAGAAATAGAGATAGGGAGGGGAAGGGACAGGGAGGAGAAGAGAGAGAGGGAGGGGAAGAGAGAGAGGGAGGAGAAGAGAGAGAGGGAGGGGAAGAGAGAGAGTGGGAGAGAGAGGGACTAGAAAAGAGAGAGAGGGAGGGGAAGAGAGAGAGATAGGGAGGGGAAGGGAGGGGAGGGGAAGGGAGAGGGAGGGGAGGGGAAGAGAGAGGGAGGAGAAGAGAGAGAGGGAGGAGAAGAGAGAGAGCGGGAGAGAGAGGGAGGGGAAAGAGAGCGAGAGAGAGAGGGAGGAGAAGATAGAGAGTTGCAGAGAGATAGAGGGAGGGGAAGAGAGAGAGGGAGGGGAAGAGAGGGAGGGGAAGATAGAGAGTGGCAGAGAGATAGAGGGAGGGGAAGAGAGAGGGAGGGGAAGAGAGGGAGGGGAAGATAGAGCGCGGGAGAGAGAGGTAGAGAGAGAAGGAAGGGAAGATATAGAGCGGGAGAAAGAAGGAGGGGAAGATACAGAGTGGGAGAGAGAGCAAGGGGAGGTTAGAGAGCGAGAGAGGGAGGGAAAGAGAGGGAAGGGAAGATAGAGAGCGGGAGAGAGAGGGAAAGGAAGATAGAGAGCGAGACAGGGAGGGGAAAGAGAGAGGGATGGGAAGATAGAGAGGGAGGGGAAAGAGAGAGAGGGAGTGGAAGATAGAGAGCAGGAGAGAGAGAGGGAGGGGAAGATAGAGAGTGACAGAGAGAGGGAGGGGAAGAGAGGTAGAGGAAGAGAGAGGGAGGGGAAAAGAGAGAGGGAGGGGAAAAGAGAGAGAGGGAAGGGAAAAGAGAGAGAGGGAAGAGAGAGAGGAGAGGGAAGAGAGGGAAGGGAAGAGAGACAGAGGGAGGATAAGAGAGAGGAAAAGAGGGAGGGAGTGGAAGAGCGGGAGAAAGAGCGAGAGAGGAGGGGAAGATAGAGAGCGAGAGAGGAGGGGAAGATAGAGAGCGAGAGAGGAGGGGAAGATAGAGAGCGAGAGAGGAGGGGAAGATAGAGAGCGAGAGAGGAGGGGAAGATAGAGAGCGAGAGAGGAGGGGAAGATAGAGAGCGAGAGAGGAGGGGAAGATAGAGAGCGAGAGAGGAGGGGAAGATAGAGAGCGAGAGAGGAGGGGAAGATAGAGAGTGAGAGAGGAGGGGAAGATAGAAAGTGGCAGAGAGAGGGAGGGGAAGGGAGAGGAAGAGAGAGAGGGGGAAGTGAAAAGAGAGAGGGAAGGGAAAAGAGAGGGAAGGGAAGAGAGAGAGAGGAGAAGAGAGAGAGGGAGGAGAAGAGACAGGGAGAGAGAGGGAGGGGAAGATAGAGAGTGACAGAGAGAGGGAGGGGAAGAGAGGTAGAGGAAGAGAGAGGGAAGGGAAAAGAGAGAGGGAGGGGAAAAGAGAGAGAGGGAAGGGAAAAGAGAGAGGGAGGGGAAAAGAGAGAGAGGGAAGGGAAAAGAGAGAGAGGGAAGAGAGAGAGAGGGAGGATAAGAGAGAGGAAAAGAGGGAGGGAGTGGAAGAGCGGGAGAAAGAGCGAGAGAGGAGGGGAAGATAGAGAGCGAGAGAGGAGGGGAAGATAGAGAGCGAGAGAGGAGGGGAAGATAGAGAGCGAGAGAGGAGGGGAAGATAGAGAGCGAGAGAGGAGGGGAAGATAGAGAGCGAGAGAGGAGGGGAAGATAGAGAGCGAGAGAGGAGGGGAAGATAGAGAGCGAGAGAGGAGGGGAAGATAGAGAGCGAGAGAGGAGGGGAAGGGAGAGGAAGAGAGAGAGGGGGAAGTGAAAAGAGAGAGGGAAGGGAAAAGAGAGGGAAGGGAAAAGAGAGGGAAGGGAAGAGAGAGAGGGAGGAGAAGAGAGAGAGGGAGGAGAAGAGAGGGAGGATAAGAGAGAGGGAGGATAAGAGAGAGGGAGGAGAAGAGAGAGGAAGGAGAAGAGAGAGGGAGAGAGAGGGAGGGGAAAGAGAGAGAGAGGGTGGGGAAGATAGAGAGTTGCAGAGAGATAGAGGGAGGGTAAGAGAGAGAGGGAGGGGAAGATAGAGAGTGGCAGAGAGATAGAGGGAGGGTAAGAGAGAGAGGGAGGGGAAGATAGAGAGTGGCAGAGAGATAGAGGGAGGGGAAGAGAGAGAGGGAGGGGAAGATAGAGCGCGGGAGAGAGAGGTAGAGAGAGAAGGAAGGGAAGATATAGAGCGGGAGAAAGAAGGAGGGCAACATAGAGAGCGGGAGAGAGAGCAAGGGGAGGTTAGAGAGCGAGAGAGGGAGGGAAAGAGAGGGAGGGGAAGATAGAGAGCGGGAGAGAGAGGGAAAGGAAGATAGAGAGCGAGACAGGGAGGGGAAAGAGAGAGGGATGGGAAGATAGAGAGGGAGGGGAAAGAGAGAGAGGGAGTGGAAGATAGAGAGCAGGAGAGAGAGAGGGAGGGGAAGATAGAGAGTGACAGAGGAGAGGAGGGGGGAAGAGAGGTAGAGGAAGAGAGAGGGAAGGGAAAAGAGAGAGGGAGGGGAAAAGAGAGAGAGGGAAGGGAAAAGAGAGAGAGGGAAGAGAGAGAGGAGAGGGAAGAGAGGGAAGGGAAGAGAGACAGAGGGAGGATAAGAGAGAGGAAAAGAGGGAGGGAGTGGAAGAGCGGGAGAAAGAGCGAGAGAGGAGGGGAAGATAGAGAGCGGGAGAGAGAGGGAAGATAGAGAGCGAGAGAGGAGGGGAAGATAGAGAGTGAGAGAGGAGGGGAAGATAGAGAGCGAGAGAGGAGGGGAAGATAGAGAGCGAGAGAGGAGGGGAAGATAGAGAGCGAGAGAGAGAGGGAAGATAGAGAGTGAGAGAGGGGAGGGGAAAGAGAGAGATTGAGGGGAAGATAGAGAGCGAGAGATGGGAGGGGGAAAGAGAGAGGGAGTGAAAGATAGGGAGAGAGAGAGGGAGAGGGGAAGATAGAAAGTGGCAGAGGGAGGGGAAGGGAGAGGAAGAGAGAGAGGGGGGAAGTGAAAAGAGAGAGGGAAGGGAAAAGAGAGGGAAGGGAAGAGAGAGAGAGGAGAAGAGAGAGAGGGAGGAGAAGAGAGAGGGAGAGAGAGGGAGGGGAAGATAGAGAGTGACAGAGAGAGGGAGGGGAAGAGAGGTAGAGGAAGAGAGAGGGAAGGGAAAAGAGAGAGGGAGGGGAAAAGAGAGAGAGGGAAGGGAAAAGAGAGAGAGGGAAGAGAGAGGAGGGGAAGAGAGAAGGAGGAGAAGAGAGAGGGAGGGGAAGACAGAGGGAGAGGGCGGGGAAGAGAGAGGGAGGAGAAGAGAGAGTGACGTGAAGAGAGAGAGGGAGGGGAAGAAATAGAGATAGAAAGGGGAAGGGACAGGGAGGAGAAGAGAGAGAGGGAGGGGAAGAGAGAGAGGGAGGAGAAGAGAGAGAGGGAGGGGAAGAGAGAGAGTGGGAGAGAGAGGGACTAGAAAAGAGAGAGAGGGGAGGGGAAGAGAGAGAGATAGGGAGGGGAAGGGAGGGGAGGGGAAGGGAGAGGGAGGGGAGGGGAAGAGAGAGGGAGGAGAAGAGAGAGAGGGAGGAGA
>CM050163.1:1389870-1522370 GCA_027410445.1 Discoglossus pictus
TGGATGTTCAGACTATGAGAAGTTTTTCAGCACACCCACAGACCTCAATTCTCAAGGGAGAGCTCACATGGAAGAAAAAACATATATATGTTCTGAATGTGGGAAATGTTTCAGTCTGGCATCAAGTCTCAAGAGACATATGAGAACTCATACAGGAGAAAAACCATTTTCCTGTTCTGAATGTGGGAAATGTTTCAGTCAAGCCACAAATCTTAATGTTCATAAGAGAACTCACACAGGAGAAAGACCATTTCCATGTTCTGTATGCGGGAAATGCTTTAGTCAAGTTACACATCTTAATGCTCATAAGAGAGCTCACACAGGAGAAAGACCCTTTTCATGTTCTGAATGTGGAAAATTTTTCAGTCGGGCATCAATTCTCAATGATCATAAGAGAACTCACACAGGACAAAGACCATTTTCATGTTCTGATTGTGGGAAATGTTTCAGTAGGGCATCACTTCTCAATGAACATAAGAGAACTCACACAGGACAAAGACCATTTTCATGTTCTGAATGTGGGAAATGTTTCAGCAAGTCATCAAATTTAAAGGTTCATAAGAAAACCCACACATGAGAAAGACTATTATTAATTTATGATGATGTAAAAAGTTTGCCAGTTTTAAAATGTCAAGGTTGATAAGAAAATTCCCACTGGAGGAAGAGCATTTGTACAAATATGAGATCTCCTAATAGAAACAAATTAGATTTGTTTGACATGACCTATCCCTCATAAATGCATGTTGACTTCTACTTACAATCCTTTTCAAATAGACATATTCTTTTATATTATTAAAAAAAGTTTTTTTTGATCCCTTACAGTTTTTTTTTTTTATTCAATCTCAAATGAGACTGTGTTGTAATCACGGTTTCCCAAAGGTTGCCCTATTTCAACATTTGTTATTATATAAATATTATTTGTGATAACATACCTAGTAGGTTCATGTTGACTCCTACTTATATAGTAACTTGCCCGTCAACAATGACGGGTTTAAAATTGTAAGGCAGACAATGCTGTTTGTCACACATTGGCCCTGAAAAATGATGGGAATAATTTTTCCTCACCTCTCCCTTCCCTGTGTGTCCTTCACCCCACACCTGTGTCTCCTCCACCACCCCGTGTCTCCTTTTCCCCTCCCCCTCACCTATCCTTTTACCCCTCTCCCTTTCCCCCCTCTCCCTTTCCTGTGTCTCTATTTCCCCATATCCCTCCCCTGTGTCTCCTTTCCTACTTTTCCACTCTCTCCCTCTCCTGTTTCTCCTTTTCCCAGTGTTTCCTTTACCCCTCTCCCTTCCCTGTATCTCATTTCCCCCTCTCCTTCCCTTCTGTCTCCTTTTCCCCCTCTCTCCCTCTCCTGTTCCTCCTTTCCCCCTGTCCCCTTCCCCACGTGTCTCCTTTCCCACTCTCCCTTTCCCCACTCATGTCTCCTTCTCCCCCTCCATTTCACCTCCTCTCCCTCTCTTTTGTCTCATTTCCCCCTCCTCTTCATCCCTTGTGTCTCCCCCCTTTCCCTCCCTTTTCTCCTTTCCCCCCTCCCTTTCTTCCTTTCCTCCTTCCCCCCTCCATTTTCTCCTTTCCCCCTTGCCTCCTTTCTCCCCTTTCTTTCCCTCCCTTGTCTCCTTTCACCCCCCTTTCCCTCCCCTGTGTCTAGTATCTGGATTTAATCCTGCCAGTAGCACCGCACTCACCTCCTCTGCTGTTCTCGTCTGGCCGGAACTACTTTCTGGATCAAGCTGCGCTCATCACGACCCCCTACTGGCAGAAACCAGGTACTGGGAGTGATGCAAGGTCGGGGGGCCTCACGATGAGCCCCTCCGCCGCTCATCAGGACCACCCACTGGCAGGAACCAGGTACGTGGTGACTGTGCCACTGGCTGCGATGAGCTCCTTCGGCACTTATTGTAGCCTAAGTGCTGCACGACTGCTTCGCCTCGCCTTGCGAGGCTCACGTGTGTGCTTGTGGCATGGGCTCATCTTGCTTTGCGAGGCTCGCGGATGCAACCTCGCTTCGCGAGGTCACAACTTCGTGACTAACACCACAAACACTACAAACAGCGTTCTTGGTCCACAAACGCGTCACATCATTAGCATACGCCGGTTCCAGAGAAAGGCATAAGACACGCTGTGGGGCTAGAAGGAAGACAGAAGAGACGAGAGAAGACAGAAGAGAGGGGAGAAGGAGGGAGGAGGAGGATGGGAAGGAGAGGGGAAAAGGAGGGGTAAAGGAGGATGGGGATAGGAAGGAGGAGGATGGGGGCCCAGGCAAATCCTTCCTGCAGTAACCCCGAGCGTGGCTCAGGGTTACCGATTTAGGAGGAGCTAGGAGGGTTAAGCTATGTGGTTAAGATAAGTTCTTATTTTCCGAAGTAAAGAATTATAAGTCCTGTACCTTTACCATCCATTGTTAAGAATGAATGTATTTATGAAAGAATGTTTTGTTTTTGTTTGTCTATTTGTTAATTTTGTAATTATATATTTTTTAATTTATTATAAAAAAAAGGAAAAAAAGAACCTGCTCCCCTTAGCTGAACTGCTGGTCTCATTTATCCAGTTTATTGTCTGTGCGTATCCACAGTAATTAAAATCTCCCATTATTAGAACTTGACCATGCTTAGCTGCATTTTCAATCTGTAACAATAATTGTATTTCCTCACTTTCAACTATATTTGGGGGTTTATAGCAAACTCCTACTAATATTCTTTTGGAATTTGCTGTTCCGCTATTTAACTCTACCCACAAACATTCAGCTTTATCACTAGGTCCACCATAAATATCTTCTCTGACTATAGCCTTTAATTCAGGCTTAGCATTGCCTCCATCTTTCCTAAATAGGTTATAACCATCCAGATTAACAGTCCAGTCATGAGATTCATCCCACCATGTTTCAGTAATGTCTATTAAATCCCATTTCTCATTTACTGCTAATAATTCTAACTCTCACATTTTTCCTGGAAAGCTTCTGGCATTAGCAAGCATACATCTTATGTTATGAGTCTGTAGTTCTGAAGTGACTGGCAATGTACTTGAGTTACTTGACAATATGTCCCTATTGACTATACTTCCCCTTCTCCGCCCCATGACTAGTTCATTCATTCCTTATAACCTCTACACTTTCTACCCCATTACTTCTGTTGAGTTCCTCCCCCTCCTACTAGTGTATAAACTCCACCAGCCTTTCTTCCATCCTATCCCCTAGCACAAAAGCTATCCATCCCAGCTATAGAGAATGTACCCAAGTGAGAAGTCAGCCCAGTGCTCTAAAACCCCAAACCCCTCCTTAGTGCACCTATCTTTAGGCACACTTTAACCTTCCTAAGCTCCTTCTGCTTCCCTGGGCTAGCATGTGGCACTGGTAGTATCTCAGAAAATACTACCTTGGAGGTCCGTACTTTCAGTTTATTACCTAGTTCTCTAAAATCATTCTTTAGGACACTCCATCTTCCACTAACTTTGTCATTGGTACCAATATGTAGCAAGAGCACTTTTTCATTTTCAGCCCCTCCCAATAATTTGACCTTGAAATAAGGACAGATTTTATTAAGTGGAATAAAGCAGTGATGAGAGTGAAGCAATTGCTAATGATCAATCTTTCTCTAGTGTTTCTCACACCTCTTCTTTGGAGTATGAGTCCTCATCAGCTGGGAGTGAGGATCACGTCTTCTAGTAGTAATTCAAGCTCTCAGGATAGGGGTGTTTCTTTTAGAAGCAGCCCCAAAGTGGTGCGGGAGGAAGGAGTGGTCATAGCATAGAAATAGCAGACCCTCTAGGAGAAGAAGGTGGAATACACTCTAATATACTCATCATATTCCGCCTTGACTGCAGCATCTCTCCCCATCACCCACCTCACTTCAGCACATAATAAATGCCAAACCCATCTACCAAACTCATCACTCCGTGTGCTGCTGCACCACTCTCTCAGTCACACTACTGGCTTCTCATAGCCTCCAGAATAACATTTAAAATCTTAACCCTAACATATAAAGCCCTAGACAATAATGCACCCTCTTATATCTCTGCTCTTGTCTCTAAATACTTTCCCAACAGTCCTTTTTGCTCTTCTACCGACCTTATTCTTTACTCCTCTCTGATCACCTCCTCTCATTCCTACCTTCAAGATTTTTTTCTTGCTGCCCCTACACCTTCAGCCTTATAGTTTATTGTACCTCATCTTTCTATTCCTCATCCATACCCTCCAGACTGTAAAAGCCTCATTCAATTGATGTTGCTGTAGCCCGTGAGGTTGCATGTTAATTTGCTATTCAATTGGTGTCATTTTGCGGGCTCCAAACGGGTTAAGAGTTACAGCCTTGAAAACATTGCGATGGTTAAAACCGTAACTCCCGGAGCCTTTGATCTTTCAAGGCTGTAAGACTTCCGATCGCTAAAATCGCCAATCACTATTCAATTTCAAAAATCGCTAAACACCGCAGATGCACTCAAGCCTGCAAACACCAAATGGCGGCCCAAAGCTTATGGGTTCCAAATAGGACCCCCAAAGGGTTTACAGACTAGTTTGTAACACTGCAAATGACAATATAAAGACACCATTACACTTAAAAAAATGGGGAAAGCAATGGAAGGCATTACAATTACTTGCACAATAACCCCCAACTATCAAATATAGCAAAAAATAAAATAACATTTTCCTCATATGCTGTAATAGTCATGCACATGCCAATATGAAAAGCCATGCTGCAACATGCTAAAAGCTATTAAAGACACACTACCTCATTAAATTGCAATACAAATACATGCAAATGGCAAACATATTAAACCTTTCACACTCACAGAGGCTCTAATGTGGACCCTAAAAATACAAAGATCATCTTATATACATATCACTCATCACATTTACATTGGGACAACAAATAGTGGCCAAATTACACCGCCACATCACATATATCAAGTACCAGGGACACATTTCACATTTGGTTGTTCAGTCCCTCAGTTGTGTCCGACTCTCTGTGACCCTATGGACTGCAGCACACCTACTAATGTCTATGTCTGTGCGTATCCACAAGGTTTGCATGCCAAATATACTGGAGTGGATTATCAGATCCTTCTCTAGAGGACTGTGATTTGTCTGACCTCTCTGCTATCACCTGCCCATCTACAGTGGCCCTACAAGGTATAGCTGGCAGTTTCATTCAGGTACACAAGCCCCTTCAAATTGGAATGGATATACATCTTGGCACATGGCCACCAGCAATGGTGTGGGTCTTTCCAGGATGGACGTAGCGGAAATTATCCCTGATGGAGGTGAGTTGGCTGTTGCTCCACGTGCCTCTGCACAGCCTCCATGTGTTTTTGCGGCTTCTCCTGATGCGTTAGAGTTGACTAAGTGGTGGCGGTGAAGGGGCTTGTGTACTGCAATGAAGCTGTGAGCTATACCATGTAGGATTACTCTAGGTCGGTAGGTCATAGCAGAGAGGTCAGACAAATCAGAGTCCACTGGAGAAGGAACTGGCAACCCAATCCAGTATCACCTGTCATATTCCTATCAGGCCCTCGGGAATGTTGATACTCCACAGTATCACAAATGTGTATTAACCCTTTATTTTGATTATATATGATATCTAATGCATAGTAACTAGGGCTCATTAGTTTACATACATAGGAATGTGATACAAATGTGATGTATGTAGATGTCCCATAACCCCAGCCATCGAAAACACGCCGACATTGTTATAACGGTACAACAAAAGCTTTAGTTCATACAGTACAATCAGAAATGTTCAAGACTGTGTATTAATATCATGGGTGTGGTGTGGGCGGATCCCGGGAGAGCAAGAGGCTTGTGGGAAAAAGGGGATACCTACAGGGGGTAATGTCATAGTCTAGAATAAGCATGATGCATAGCACCTACCAGGGTCACATGTAGTCACTACACCACTGCAACTGGAATTTGCTGAAAATAAGGATCATCAGTGTAACGGATCTCCTGGCACCCCGACCGGGTACCTCCGTTGATGGACGCGTCCTAGTTTGCGTCGAGGACTACAAGCACCGCACTGGACACCCCAACCACTACAGACTCCACAACCGCCGTAGCTTAAACCTCCCAGGGAGTATGCAGCGCATAGCAATCCCCAGTGTGATATAGCAATCCCCTCCAAGAACGAGACAAGGCTACGTTTTGAAGGGTCAAGCAGGACTGACTTTATTTTGTTGTGCAGAAATATTTATACACATCTCTTCCCACAGGTAATACACATGCCCATATTTGGCCACACAATACACATAAAGAGAACAATAGGTGGGTCACACCTACCTGAGGCTACCTGGCAACTTTGATACAATCAGAACATTGATTCAATTACACTTCTTTGTTCTTATGTCTGATGATGAAAACACTTTATACAATAGACTTCCTTATCTTATGAGTCTCTGTAATAGGATTATCTATTATGCCCAGGTCTGCAATAGTATGGGCTAATATTCTGCAGAGCATAAACCAACATACAGTATAATAGTAGGATCATATTTTAACCATAATAATCATAAAACAGGGTAAAACATTGATGGGTTCCGTTACAATCAGAAATCACTCCATGTAATTGAAGAAACTATTAATGAGCATACCACTTACAACTTGTCTAGATCTACTCAATGAAACAGATGATTCAACCTCTGGACTGTGTAATACAATCCAGTTTTACATACAGTGCGGTGACAAAAAAAAATCTGAAAAAAGTTGTCAACAAAAAAAGGCGGAGGAGGATAAAAAAAAACTAATCAACATAACATGCATGTACAGTACAGTACTAAATACTGTACCAATATACCAACTCACCTGATTCACATCTACAAGCATTACTATCCATTAGCTACGACTCTACATAACTCACTTGCGATGACCATTAAGGATGATGTGTCATCTCACAATAAATGCTTAGCTGTGACCAGCGTCAGTGGTCAAGGTGTAATCACATTCACAATATGATATTGTTCATTAGCATTGATATCACATCCATCATCTATACAGCTGTTAGCACATGTTAAAGAATACTCATGATATCAGCAATAGGAGTAAATACCCATTAATACGGAGAGGACACAAAGGTCAGCAGTCAGATTCAATGTAACTTACATCAGACCCAAGGATCTGTTCTCAGACTGATATGGAGGTCAGGATCACATGCTTCACTAGTGAATATATTAATGCTGGCTGTCATTAACATGCCATTGTGAGACTTTGTAAGTCCTCCACCATAGCAGTATTAGTCTACATTTAAGCTAACAACAATCATGTCTGAGATCTCTGGCTATATGATAGCTTCAGAATTGTAGGAGCTTCATGTTAAGGGGGGCTTTCATTGAAGGAATGTCTACCTGAGAGGCACTGTGAAAACCTTACACCTCATACATTTCCTTCACAATGCTTGCAGATGCAGAAGATACCTTCATGAACCTGAATTGTACCTAAAACAAAACAAAGAATATAAAAATAACACCTACAAAATAAGGCCTTGAAAACTATAGGGACTAAAAAATATCTTCTCAACAGCATTCCTCAGTGACCATCAATTGGTGAAATGTTAAACAGAACCCTACGTTTCCACAGAGAAGAGGATCATGGACCATATGATGGGAGGTAGCCATATGTGTGCAAAATATCACCATCACATAGGCCAAGATCCAAGACTCTGTAGCCAGGCTAGATTAGGTTAACATTGTGACCAATAGATTGTCACTGAGGAGTGTTTTTGAGAAGGCACAAACATCTGCGTATTCCCCAGGTCCTTCTCCGCCTATGCACAGGGCCCAAATCCCCCGTGGTCAGCCACAGTCTCCCTGGTGGTGGTCGTGGGGGGCAGGGGGAGGCGATGGCACCTGCTGAGGCGGTGGTGGAGGCATGGTGGGAGGAGTGGAGGGGCCAGGCTGCGGGTGGCCGGAGGATGCCTCTGTGGTGGAAGAGGTGGGGCTGGGGATAAGAGAACGTCACATAGCGTCTGCAGTCACCCCCTGGAATGTGCTCTGGTCTGCCTCAAAACCTGTGCAGCCCGGCCAGTTAGGATTCTGCCATTAGGTGGTGCCTCATCTACTCCCTATTGCGCCTGGCCCGGCTGCCCATTACCTCCGCATTATTGGCGGAGATGCTGGCCTGGATCCCCCGGAGACACTCCATCTGCTGCCGCATGAGGGCCAGCATCTCTGCCCGCACAGCCTGGCTTGGTGTTGGGGATAAAGGTCTTAGTGGCGTGGCCTGGTAAGGAGGTGCCGGTGGTGGTGTCTGAGTAGGGAGGATCTGTGGCCCCGCTGGAGCCTGATGCAGTAAGGTGTTAGTGGTGGCCAGTCCGACAGCACTGCTGTGTGGGGGAGGAGATGGTGGCTGGTGCAGATGTTCCATCCAGTGGGTGGGCCCTGGCGATATGCACAGTCTATGGAGGAGGGGGATAGTGGGGTCAAATTCTGGCGTGTGGCCGGTTGTTCTGATGGTTACCCCACTAGCCATATGACATCCTCCTCCTCCAAACCAGGGTTCTCGGGTCCTCTTCTTTCCTCCTCCCCCTCCGCCAGTTTTTGCTGGGTGGGGCTTGCTCCTCCTCTTCCTGCTCCAATGGAGCCAATGCCCCTGCCTCTGGCTCTCCACTGGAACCAGACCTCCTTGATACTGAAAGAGAGAAAAGAAAAGTATAATGTAAATAGTATAATGAATAATACATTGTATTGTGTGCATTCCTAACTATCTGACATCTAGTCATGAACCTGGACGATTCTCCTAATTGCAACTCAGATTAGCTATCATTTGCTAGATATGATCTCTTCTTTGGTTCTTGGTCTTGATTGTTCTTGACTCCTAACGCTATCTTGATTCCGGCTGCGTTCTGAAACTGCATAGGCTGTAGTGGGTACACCAATACATATGGACTCTCTATTGGTTGATTACTAGAGATGTCGCAGACAGTTCGCCCGCGGACTATTCGCAGCGATTTTGGCTCGTTTGAGCTTGCATCGGACGGCGGACACATGCGCTTTTCGGTCCGCCCCCTATTCAGCAGACACATTCCAGCCAATCAGAAATATACACTCCCTTCGAGAGCCTTCCATCTGAAGGACAGCATAAATTTTAGAATCATTCTGAAGCTGCATTCGTTGTGAGAGGAAAGATAGTGTAGCTGCTGGAGATTTAATAGGGAAATAGATAGGCAGTCTGTGTATTTAGCTTCCACTACAGACCTGAAGGACTCATCTGATATCTGCTGCAAGGACAGCAACCCAAAAAGCCCTTTTTAGGGCTAGAGCATCATTTATTTTATTTTAGCATTTTTTTCTGTGTAATCTAATTGCATATGCCTGCCTGCCTGCCAGCGTGTGTGTGTGACAGGCTAACACCTAACAGCTTATATTGTGCTTATTTTCACTACTCATAACTGGTGGTGTACCATACATTGAAAACAACCATTTTTTTCCTGTAAATATTCTGCTCTGTTTCATCAGTCATAGTTGGTGTACTATACATTGAAAAAAAACAACCCTTTTTTCCTTTAATCTAATTTCAGTTGCCTGCCTATGTCAGGCTCACAGCTTATATTGTGCTCAGTGAAATAAAACAACACTTTTTTTACTGTAATAGATTGAATAGCAATTGCCTGCCTATAGGCGTGTGTGTGAAGCCTATTGCATCTACTCTGCCAACTTTTGCCAGTGCACAGTGATACGTCATATCTGGTGCAACCGTAGTGTACAGTGACATAAAACAACACTTTTTTGACTGTAATCGATTGAATATCAGTTGCCTGCCTACAGGCGTGTGTGTGAGGCCTACAGCGCCTACTCAGCCAACTTTTGCCAGTGCACAGTGACACTTATATCTGGTGGCACCTTAAATTGCACGCGCAGTGCCCCAAATTTGAAGTAGGAGGTCCGACCAAGCATCTTTTTCCATCTCCCTGTTCCAAAAATCAATGCCATATACACGTCCCCTAATAGTGGACGTAACAGGGATTAAACCGATAGTAATAGTACTACATAACAGTACACACCTTATAATAACGCAGACAGAGGCAACGCAGAGAGAGGAGTCTGAAGAAGAGGAGTCAGAGGAGGAAGGTGGCTTTGAGGAGGTGGAAGACCAAACACAGCAGGCCTCCCAGGGGGCTTGTTGTCACCTTTCGGAGACCCTTGGTGGCTGGGTGGAGGAAGAGACCTTCAATGACATCAGTGAGGACAAGGAACGGGACATGGCTAGCTTGGTATCCAACCTTGTGCAAATGGGGAGTTTGCGGTTGTGCAAAGGGACTGTTTGCGTTTGTTTGCGGTGCATTAAATGGGGAGATTGGTCTGTTACTGTGAAGTGGGTGTAACCCTTACACTACCTGATCGATACAACATCATAACTGATGTTTTAAAGCATGTTATTCCACACAATTTAGGAATGTTAGGTGATTTATGCCCTTTATGGCTTAAAACCAGACTCTGCATCAACTATGTAATTTTCCGTGGGAGTTTTGCCATGGATCCCCCTCCGGCATGCCACAGTCCAGGTGTTAGTCCCCTTGAAACAACTTTCCCATCACTATTGTGGCCAGAAAGAGTCCCTGTGTTTTTTTAAATTTGCCTGCCCATTGAAGTCTATGGCGGTTCGCCCGAAAATGTTATGTTCGCGACATCACTATTGATTACTGTTGTTGTGCACAGGAATGAGTGATTTGTCAGCTTCATGATTTAATGACGAATCCATCTATCCCTTGTTAATTCCATGGAGCTAACATTTCAGTGTCCTTGTTGGTCATCATGTACATGTGTAGTGTGGGTGATGTACATGTGGTAGCATGTTATTGTATGTGATATTCACCTGACATGGAGGCTGGGTCCTGCTGGGCAACAAGGCCTGAAGCTCCAGCAGCAGGAACCTGGCTGAGAAGGTCCTTGGTGACCCTCTCCCACTCACTATATAGCACAAGTTCTTCTCCCCTCTTCGGCCACCATCCTCCTCACCTTGTCCCTGATGTCGTCAAATCGTTGCTTGACGAACCTTACATCCCTTTATGCTGTGCCCACTGCTGTAACCTCAGCCACTACCTCCTTCCATGCCTGGGCCCTAGACCCTGACCTAGCTTCCCTCCCTCCTGCAAGGATCACGGGGTGGCCACTGAAACCACCAAGGAGGACCACATTCTCCTGGTGCGTGTAATTGTGGGCCATGTGCTTGTCCTTTGCCTCTTGCCCTCCTGTCTGTGGACGGGGATCCTTGTCTCCCTGACCTGTCCCTGAGGCCTGTCCCTCACCCAATCTACCCCCGGGGTCAGGTCCCTCTCCCTCTGTCCCTCGTCTATGTGTGGCTGGCCCAAGGACCACCCTTCCACCACCCACCTTCTCTTCTCCACTCTCCTCCTCCACTTCCACCAACTCCTGCTCCTCCTCTTCCTCCAGCTCCTCCTTCTCCCCTCCTGCTCCTTATCCTCCGCCACCTACTCTCTTCTGCCACTCCCAACCTCCTCCTCCTCTCCTCCTCACCTCCACTCCTCTCCTCCATCTCCTCCACTCCACCACTCCTGTCCTCCACCCTCTCACCTACCTCCATTATAATCCCAAAAATAATATGACAAAAAAATCAATCAAAGTTCGGCTCTATATAGTTACATAGTTACAAAGTAATTAAGGTTGAAAAAAGACTTTCAGTCCATCAAATTCAACCTTTTTAAGATCAATACTCTCTCTCTAATTATCCAGGATAACCCTGAATTCCCTTTTTAATTAGAAATAAATCCAGTCCCCTTTTAAAGTTATCTATTGAATCCGCTGTCACCCCCTCCTCTGGTAGTGAATTCCACAGATTAACCACCCTTACTGTGAAGAACCCTTTTTTTTCTTTAAGGTGAAATCTTTTTACTTCTAACCTCAAGGGATGTCATCTTGTCAGTTGAAAACCTCTTGGCACAAAAAGCTCCCTGACAAATCTTTATACTGACCCTGGATGTATTTATATAAGGTAATCATATCTGCTCTTAGATGCCTTTTTTCTACAGAAAATACGTTTAATTTAGTTAGTCTTTCTTCATAACTTAGCCCCTCCATTCCCCTTATTAGTTTTGTTGCCCTTCTCTGTACATTTTCCAACTCTAAAGTCCTTTTTATGAAGTGGTGCCCAAAATTGTCCTCCATATTCCAAATGAGGGCGTACTAGAGATTTGTATATTTGAATTATATTTGCTTCCCTGGCTTCTATACCCTTCTTAATACATGCTAATATTTTATTTGCCTTTGCAGCTGCTGCTTGGCTTTGAGCACTGTTACCTAGGCGGTTGTCCACAAGCACTCCCAAATCCCTTTCAATATCTGATACCCCTATATTTGCTCCATCACATCACATATATAGTTGTCAGCATGCGGGTTGTTGCTAACGCTTGCGGGCTCGCAAGCGAGGGCCACAGTTGCTGGCAAGGATCGGCAAAGGAGCTCCTTGCGCTGGGGAAGATGAGCGCCATAGGCGCTCATCCCTACGATCCCCTACGACTTTCGGGCCTCAAATGCGGACCCTCGCGAAGCAAGGGGCCGCATTTGCGGAGGTGGAGGCTCTACGGCGCCTCACAAGCGGTTACAAACCACCACACAAGAGGGACTTGGAAAAAAAAACATAAACACGCAATGACTACGGACTTACACAAAATATACCAGCCGCCGGCCTTAGAACAAAATAAATTGCGGGTTTTACACAAAAACAATTACGACCCATTACGGGCTTGCAAAAATACGACCTTAACGGACAACCTGCGCACAGGGCCAAACATGAAAAAAAACAAAAATACACACAAGAATAAAATAAAAACCTTACCCACACCAAGGGAGGACACTCGAAAATCTCGAGCGAGAGAAAAAATGGGCGCCGAAAAAAACGAAAACGAGGCTACAAGACCCCTAAAGCCTCTAGATTCCACAAAGCAAATACGCTTTTACAAAAATCTGTACGACCTACAACATACACCATTAGCAAGGATGCTACATCATACAAACCCGCCTACAACATACACATTCGCCGCCATTTTACAACACTAACTTACAGAATGTGGAAGTACCCACCTACACTAACGGCTTCCCCTCGCGCATGCAGCATATTTACACTACACACTGCACACATTGCTGACACTTACACCTCAGCTCCACAACACTGCAAACCTACATTGTATGCTGCAGGTACATGAAAACAGATTGTCAGCTCTTCAGCACAATGCTACCTGCATGTATTACTTACAAATAGGTAAAGTATATAAATGTACTACTTATTTCATTAGCATCACAAAAAACATATACACAAAAAAAAAACTATCGCAATAAACGCAAAAGACATTCACTGCGCGCCTCACAACAGCCTTGCAATAAGTGTAAAAAGCAGATCAGCACCAACCTTACAATGACACCAAAAGCACCTCTGATAAAAAAAAATACAACAACCAAGAGGCTCGCAATGAGCGCCGAGATCTCAGACCACCACAAAAAATAATATCTGTGCCAAACACCATTCATTGACTTACAATTCTATTGCTGTAATTGTTTGGCTAGTTAAGATTATAAATTGCATGGCTATTTTTCCTTCCCAGATGCATAACCTATTTATTTAACTTTTTATTTATTTATATAACTTTATTTATTTGTATTAAATCTCATCTGCCATTTGGATGCTCATTCCTCAATTTTATGTAAATCCCTTAGAAGGGAAAGCACATCATTATCTGATTTAATTACCTTGCACAACTTTGTGTCATCAGCGAAAATGGAGACACTACTTTCCAGTCCCACCTTTAAGTCATTAATAAATATGTTAAAAATGAGAATACTGAACCCTGAGGAACCCCACTTACCACATTAGTCCAATAGGAGTATGTTCCATTTACAACAACCCTTTGCTTCCTATCTTTTAGCCAGCTCTCAATCCATGAGCAGATATTTACTGCAACTCCTGTATCAATTAGTTTGCACAATAGTCTCCCATGTGGCACTATATCAAAAGTCTTTGCAAAATCCAAAAAGACTACATCCACTGAGTTGTCTTGATCCAAGTTCCTACTAACCTCCTCATAGAAACTAATTAGATTTGTTTGACATGACCTCTCCCTCATAAATCCATGTTGACTCCTACCTAGAATCCTTTTCAAATAGACATATTCTTGTATATTATCCCTTATTAACCCTTCTAAAAGCTTTCCCACTACAGAAGTGAGGCTCACTGGTCTATAATTCCCCTAATTGTTCTTGCTCCCTTTTTAAATATAGGCATCACCTCTGCTTTTATCCAGTCAACTGGTAGAGACCCTGTGTTAAGTGAATCTTGAAAAATGAAATATAATGGTTTGGCTATTACAGAACCCAGTTCCCTCAGTACCCTTGGATGTATTCTATCAGGACCTGGGGCTTAATTAACATTTATTTTCTCCAACCTCTTTTGGATTTCTTCCTGCGTTAACCAGTTATTTGGTGCAGGTAGTGTAGCCCCATTATGTTGCAGTGCCCCAACCACTGGTACCTCCCTTGTGTATACCGAAGACAATAACCTATTTAGCTCATCTGCATTTTCCTGTTCACTAATTTTCAGATGGCCTGTGTCACATTGTAATGTTCCTACAGCTTCCTTCCTCACCTTCTTCCCATTAATATACTTAAAAAATATTTTAGGGTTACTCTTACTCTTTTTTGCAATTAATTTTTCATTTTCTATTTTAGCCAGTCTAATAGCCCTTTTGCTGCCATGTTGATTTTCTTGAACTGCTGTAAAGCAGTCTCTGTCCCCTCTTGTTTGTATAATTTAAATGCCTGTTTTTACTCCGTATCTTGATCTTTAAATCATTGTTAAGCCACATTGGATGGGATTTACTCCTTTTACTTTTATTCCCACATGGTATATGCCGATGTGTATGTATATTTAGTAAGGATTTAAATATTGTCCATTTACGTTCAGTATTTTTACCTATCAGTTCTCTGTCCCAGTCTATACTTTGTATTGCTGCCCTTAGACCATTAAAATCTGCCCTTTTAAAATTAAGAGTTTTTGTTAGCCCCTTAAAATTTAGTTTTTCCCCTAGCACAAAAGCTCCCTCATCATTAAGGTGCAACTCATCCCTACTATAGAGATTGTACCAAAGTGGGAAGTCAGCCCAGTGCTCTAAAAACCCAAACCCCTCCTTAGTTCACCACATCTTTAGCCACACATTAACCTCCCTAAGCTCCTTCTGCCTCCCTGGGCTAGCACATGGCACTGGTAGTATCTCAGAAAATACTACATTGGAGGTCCTTGCCTTCAGCTTATTACCTAGTTCTCTAAAATCATTCTTCAGGACACTCCATCTTCCACTAACTTTGTCATTGGTACCAATGTGTACCAAGACTGCTGGTTCATTTCTAGCCCCTCCCAATAATTTATCTACCTGATCCACAACATGCCGACTCCGAGCACCCGGGAGACAGCAAACTGTTTGATTCCTACCTTCCTAATAATTGAGTCCCCTACCACCAAAATCTGTCTGTTGCTCTGTCTAAACTGCCCTCCCACTCCTCCAGTTGAACTGATCTCCCGGCTGTTAGAGGGAACCGCTCTATCTGGCATTGCCATTCCTGAATGGACATCCCCAACAGTTTCACTCAATCTGGCAAATCTGTTCTAACTGTAACCCAGCTACCTCCCTGGACATCCTCACTAATCCCAGCTCCACCCTCCATGCTAGGGCCAGCTAAACTGTGCTCAGTGAGCAACAACTTCCTTTCCAGTGGAGCAATATCACTAAGTGCTGCAATTCTCCTCTCCAGTTCTTCAGTTTGAGCAACATGCTCACACCTCTCACAGAAGTATGGACCCTGGATTATCTGTTCCAGTATTGCATACATATGACAGGATGTACACTGAGTGAGGTCGCCACTGGACTGACTCATTATTATTATTGTCTACAAAAAATCAGTGGGAAAAATAAACAATAAAAAAAATATTATATTTGATATATATTATTTAATATATTATATTTTTTTCTTCCCCCTCTTTTCTTTGAACTCCCTCCTTTTAATTAAACTCCTACACTTTTACTAGAATTGCACTTATACTAGAAATGTTCGCAAGCTCACAAGTTCACCCTTCTCTTGTTTATATTAACTTCTGCCTTCTCACCTGGACACAATTAGTGCACTCTGTAGTTTATCAGCCTTTACTTGTAAAAAGTAAAATTACCACTTCAGTCATTATTACATTGTCCAGCACCTTTCACATCTCCAATTATTATGACATTGTCCAGGACCTCTCACCTCTCCAGTCATTATGACATTGTCCAGCACCTCTTACCTTCCCAGTCATTATGACATTGTCCATCACCTCTCTGCTCCAAAGTTATTTTCACATTGTCCAGCACCTCTCACCTGTTTAGTCATTATTACATTGTCTAGCACCTCTCCAGTCATTATGACATTGTCCAGCACTTCTCACCTTCCCAGTCATTATGACATTGTCCAGCATCTCTCACCTCCACTCTCATTGTGACATTGTCCAGCACCTCTCACCTCTCACCTGTCCAGTCATTATGACATTGTCAAGCCCCTCTCATGTTTCAAGTCATTATAACATTATCCAGCACCTCTCACCTCCCCTGTCATTATGACATTGTCCAGCACCTCTCCAGTCATTGTGACATTGTCCAGCTCCTCTCACCTCTCCAGTTATTATGACATTGTCCAGCACCTCTCACCTCTCCAGTCATTATGAGATTGTCCAGCACCTCTCACCTCTCCAGTCATTATGACATTGTCCGGCACCTCTCACTTCTCCAGCCATTATGACATTGTCTGGCACCGCTCACCTCTCTAGTCATTATGACATTGTCCGGCACCTCTGACCTGTCCAGTCATTATGACATTGTCCAGCCCCTCTCATGTTTAAAGTCATTATAACATTATCCAGCACCTCTCACCTCTCCAGTCATTATGACATTGTCCAGCACCTCTCACCTGTTCATTCATTAGGGCATTGACCAGCTGCTCTCATGTTTAAAGTCATTATAACATTATCCAGCACATCTCAGCTCTCCAGTCATTATGACATTGTCCAGCTCCTCTCACCTCTCCAGTCATTATAACATTATCCAGCACATCTCACCCCTCCAGTCATTATAACATTGTCCAGCACCTCCCCCCCCCCAGTTATTATGACATTGTCCAGCACCTCTCACCTCTCCAGTCATTATGACATTGTCCATCCCCTCTCACCCCCGTCAGTCATTATGACATTGTCCAGCATCTCTCACCTCTCCAGTCAGCAGATAAAGTCAGGTTCCTCTAGTCAGGTCCTTATTGTTGTTCATCTCAAGGTCTGTCAGTGACTTTTTGAGATTTAGTAATTCTGAGACTTGTGAGATTTAGAGATAAATGTGACGGATTAAGCGTATGTCCTATTTATGTATATGTAACTGCAAGAACAAAAGAGAAGTAATCAGTACATTTAGTAACAGGTAACATTACCCAGCATGCCTCAGTTCTCCAGCCAGCAGGATGAGGATTTCCAGGACAAGTTCCTCTTGACCAGCTTCTTATCCTTGTTTATCTTTGGTGATTTAGTCAGATGGTGAGTTAAAATCTACAAGAATAGGATATATATGAGAAATAAGAGGCATTTGAATAAAAATCGGTTCTGTCTGTGTGAGGTCTGACAATAAACAGATTTATGGTTTCAAATATATAAGGTTTTTTTATTACACATTTTACAACAATCTGCTTTTGTGACATTAAATCTCACGTCCACCTGATATCAATAAGATACAAACTGGAGCTGCCAACTGCCATTACAGGGAGATATGGACACTGTGACACTGGACTGTGGAACAAGAAATATTTTTTATATATATTTAAATATTTTACATATATGTTCTGAAAAACGTTTTCACCTCTAGGGGCGCTCTATTTCATGAGACTCTTCTGTGCGTCAGCAGCCCCATGAGATGGAACGCCATTAGATAAAAGTTATTAAAAAATTTTACTTAGCACTTTATTTCTCAACACACCTTTTGACCTATTATATAAGCAATGTGTAACTTACACAATAGGAGGATATACAGATAGGTAGATAGATACAGTATAGATAGACAGATACAGTATAGATAGACAGATACAGTATAAAGTGTAGATAGACCGATAGATACATAGAGAGATAGATCCAGTATAGATAGATAGATAGTTAAATAGATAGATAGAGTGAAAGATAGATAGATAGACAGACAGACAGATAGATAGATAGATAGATAGATAGATAGATAAATACACATAGATAGATAGATAGATAGATAGATAGATAGATCGATAGATAGATACATAGATAGATACATAGGTAGACATTTAGACAGACAGACCAATGAAATAACCAGATTGAAGGTGACATAACTTGTTACTAGGCAGTGTAGCACATTATTAGCAGCTTGGGCACATTGCTCTACACAGAGCGTCATCATGGAAATGGAATTAGGTCCTTGGAGCCGCCCTCTATTGCGTTGATTGGCTTCTGTCTACAGAGGATTCTGGTAATTGTAGTTTAGTGCAGCGGCTTCAGGATCATCCATCTCCAGTTCCATTGAAGATGGCGGCCTGCTCTGATATCTCTGTGTCCAAGCGCTCAACAGGTAAATAAAGTGATTAATGTTCCTGATCAGGAGATAATTTAGGGGATTATTTGTGTTTGTGACTGGTTATCAGGTGCGAGTGGGATAAAGACAGGAACAGATACCGGGATATAGTGATAGCAATGTAGGAGGAGGAGCCATGTTATACAGAGAGGTGGGAGTGTGTGTGTATAGAGAGAGGAGGAGGAGGAGTCATGTAAAACATGTGTAATGCAGAGGGGTGTATATACACGATCTGTTATTACATATACACACACCTTTTTTGAAAGGCCCCAGACGCTGCAACACCTAAGCAAGAGCACCACTAACCAAACACTGCCATGAAGACCAAGCAACTCACCAAACAAGTAAGGGACAATGTTGTTGAGAAGTACAAGTCAGGGTTAGGTTATAAAAAAATATCCAAATCTTTGATGATCCACAGGAGCACCATCAAATCTATCATAACCAAAGGGAAAGAACATGGCACAACAGCAAACCTGCCAAGAGTCATCCGCCCACCAAAACTCACGGACCGGGCAAGGAGGGCATTAATCAGAGAGACAGCACAGATACCTAAGGTAACCCTGGAGGAGCTGCAGAGATCCACAGCAGAGACTGGAGATTCTGTACATAGGACGACAATAAGCCGTACGCTCCAGAGAGTTGGGCTTTATGGCAGAGTGGCCACAAGAAAGCCATTACTTTCAGCAAAAAACAAAATGGCACGTCTTGAGTTTGCGAAAAGGCCTGTGGGAGACTCCCAAAATGTATGGAGGAAGGTGCTCTGGTCTGATGAGACTAAAATTGAACTTTTCAGCCATCAAAGAAAACGCTATGTCAGACGCAAACCCAGCACATCACATCACCCAAAGAACACCATCCAGTGAAACATGGTGGTGGCAGCATCATGCTGTGGGGATGTTTTTCAGCAGCCGGGACTGGGAAACTGGTCAGAGTTGAGGGAAAGATGGATGGTGCTAAATACAGGAATATTCTTGAGCAAAACCTGTACCACTCTGAGCGTGATTTGAGGTTCACCTTCCAGCAGGACAATGACCCCAAACACACTGCTAAAGCAACACTTGAGTGGTTTAAGGGGAAACATGTAAATGTGTTGGAATGGCCTAGTCACAGCCCAGACCTCAATCCAATAGAAAATCTGTGGTCAGACTTAAAGATTGCTGTTCACAAGCGCAAACCATCCAACTTGAAGAGCTGGAGCAGTTTTGTCAGGAGGAATGGGCAAAAATCCCAGTGGTAAAATGTGGCAAGCTCATAGAGACTCATCCAAAACAACTTGGAGCTGTGATTGTTGCAAAAGGTAACTCTACAAAGTATTGACTTTAGGGGGGGGGGGGGGGGGGTATAGTTATGCACATTAACTTTTTGTGTTATTTTGTCCTATTTCTTGTTTGCTTCACAATAAAAAAAAAAAACATCTTCAAAGTTGTGGCATGTTCTGTAAATTAAATGATGCAAATCCTCAAACAATCCATGTTAATTCCAGGTTGTGAGGCAACAAACACGAAACATGCCAAAGGAGGTGAATACTTTTGCAAGGCACTGTATGTGTATATATATATATATATATATATATATATATATATATATATATATATAATTAGCGTCTTTACTGTCAAAAATTACGTCAATAAAATTTGAAGCCATGGCAATGCTGTTTGCCACACAATGTAAGGCTTTTGCTCCTCTGAGCACCTTTGGCGCTCATTGCGAGCCTCTCCCCTTGTGTACTTCAAGTTTCCTGCTTTGCAACAATCACGTTCATTTTTGGAGGCCTCAGAGCATAATAAAGTGATGTCAATACTTAACAGCTTTGAGAGTCCTATTGCTGTCAGCCAATGATCAGTAATACAGATATATAAGTGTTGTGTAAAAAGTATTTTTTTTTTAGTGCAGTGGAAAGTATACATTTTTAATTAGTAATTAATAATTATTAAATGAATGTACGTTAATAATTAATTAATTAATAAATGTATTAGTGCAAAGCATTTATGTATTCATAAAGTAACAGTGTAAAATATGAGGTTAAGGCAATTTTTCTTTTTTTTTTTACTTACAATTACTTAATTAATTAATAAATTAGCATACTTTACTTAATTATTATTATCCAGCAATCAATATTGTGAAGATCCGTTTGGATTCCAATGTACAGTTGGACTGAGGAGAAAGTGTCAGCAATGCGCCAAGTGTGCAGTATAAATAGGCTAGATTTGTAATGTTATCATTTTGAAGTTAATGTTGTAAAATGGCAGCGATTGTCTGTGTTATGCGATTCGCGAGCATTTTCTGTCCTTCATAATAGTGTATTTTGTACCTCATACGTGCCTGGCTGTGTTATGTGCGCTTCTGGTTCATGTAGCCTCGTTTTAATTTTTTTCAGCCACTATTTTTTTTCTCGCTTAGCCGATTTTCGAGTGCCGAAACTCGAAAAATTCGGCTTAAATTTGTGTGTAACCTCACTCCCAGGAGTCCTGGCTGTCCCCCCATGCTGTGTGTGAGTGTTTTTTTATTATTGTTTTTGGGGTTTTTCAATTTCCGCAGTTCGGCCATTAAATTCGTATTTTTTCCGAGCTCGGACTTTGTTTGCTAAGGGATTCCGAGGTTGCAATTTTTTTTTCTAAGTTCCACGTTCCTCAACTGCTTGCAGCCTAAGTCCTGCATGTTTCAATGCCTCAACTGCTTGCCTTGATTCGTGAAGCTTGCAGGCAATGAGCGCTTTTGGCGCTCATCGCCTTAGTGCTTCAAGCTCGGAAGACTTCTATGCCTTAATGGTTCGCTTTGCTATGCGAGCCTTGCAAGTGTGATGACAAATTGCAGTTATAGTGACAATTATAATATGTGATATATATATATATATATATATATACACACACACACAGCTGTACATGGATAGGATTCTCAGCTTGTGTAAAATCCAGACTTGGCTTTGCATTAAAGCTGTGTAATACGGCAGACATAAGCTTAAAGGAAGCCATGTGTGAAAATGGCTATGGATAGAAGAGCGAGGCATTTGTCGGCACATTTGCATGTCACAGCTCAGCTTCCCAGAATGCAGTGTAATAACTATTTTTCTCCGAATTATGAGCTGGAAGCAGTTTTTTTTTAACTTGCTTTAGACATTCAGATGTGAACACAGATGTACTAATTATTCTCTCTCTCTCTAAATATATATATATATATATATAAATAAATTAGTGAGGATGTTATACAGGTGTAATGCGGAGAGGTGGGATTGTGTGTGTGTATATACTGTATGTGTAATGTGACATTAAGTGTACAGTATTATCTAGAATAAGTAAGTGAATAGAAACCAGCTCTAAAATCTTCCGCTTCTTCTGCACTTCTTTTTCTCTCTAGACCAAAACCACAAACTCCTGATGTGAAAATCTACAAAACAGTCAGCACTTGGGCAGTAATCTCACAAATATATACAGCACGCCTGGCAATCACTAACTTGTTGTCCGTTTTCCATTGGCCGCCATGGCTGTGGTGCAGCAAGAATACCCGTAACTGTTAATGATTGGAGCATTTTTGTGCAGGTTCCGTAATCCATCCCCATCAGTGCTACTGACGTAAGCATGGGTTATGGATGTGGCCGGACTGCCGTAATGCGGGGGAACTAAAGTATTGCATCAACGTGCAAAGAATCCCACAGTCGATTTACGGCAGAGCCCTAATTTAAAGCACTTTATTTACATGGAGACCTATGTTACCAATGTTAGTATGTTACTTTTTGTAAATGTGTTTAACTTCATTGTGTTACTTTCTAAGCTCAATGTTCTATTATTTGAATAAATAATCTTCTAGTTAAGACATATTTGGTATATACGGTAGAACTATCCATTACTCCTGTCTAATCTGATTAAAGGCTACCAACATTTTTTTATACCCCAATTTACAGGATGTAGGAGAAAGAGGAAGAGAGAGGTTAATTAAGTAAAGGAAGGAGAAAAGAGGAGGGGAGAGAGAAACGGATGAATGGGGAGTTGGGGAAGTGAGGGGTAAGAGAGAAGATGAAGTGGAGTTGAAAGAGGGGGGGATGAGTTGGGAGAGAAAGGATGAAGTAGGAGAGAGTTGAAAAATGAGTTGCAAGTGAAATGCTACAGAAAACATGGCCACTGAACTCTTGTACAATGGTAATAACAGTATAGAGAGCAGATTGAAAGGTAAACTAGGTGTCTGATACAGATAGCAATGTCCCTGACCTGTAGTCATGTCCAAAGCAGCAGTCCATTAGATCCAAGACACAGGATTCCCAATTCCCCAAGCCCGCAAATGTTTTCACACTGTAAACGGAAAATGTAGGTGAAAATCCTATGAGTGCTATAGAGGACACACAAGGGGGTTTAACCCCAGTCCATAGCACTGTAAATGCAAATAAAAAATCAATACTGCACTGTAAATAATGGGGAAAGTGATTAAATACATTAAATTTAATTGCACAACAGTCTCAAGCTCGCAAATCGGCAATGCAATTTTTATTATGTGTCATTTTGGGGTTATGTCGATCTTGTGAATCAATGAGTTAATACATATCAGGCCACCCACATGGACTAGAACAGAATCAGCATTCACTTTTATTATTTTGTATTTTGTAAGTCTGAACGCATATCAGACCCCTAAACGCTAATTGATTGACATGTAACCTCCATGTTTTATTGACGTAATGATGATGGTCTCATTTTCTATTGGTTGTTTCGAAGTGGGTGGTTACAGTCTTGCTTCATTGGTCATATTCCCACTCTGAACTGCTACAGACGAGAGCATGGTTCCCAGTTTCGGCGTAACTTGCGGGCTGGTTCAATTGAATAGCACCGGAATTGTAGCAGACTGCGAGCCTGCAGCACGCCCGCAGACATATGGCCTGTACAACGCAAGATGTAGGCTTCTAATTGAATCAGGCTCCAAGTTAGGAAGGGAGGCCTGCCCTTGTGTAAAATCTGCTGCACCATCATCTAGTTGATCCATATTTATGCTTGCTATTATTACTGGATCTGATTCCATGTATCATGCTGCTCTATGTGTGTCTCGCTGTCTGTGGTCTGCTTGGGTAGAATGTTGCTTCTGTTCATCAGAACCGCCTGAAAGGGCTTCTCTTATGATAGATCTGAGTTTTCGCACCTCTGCCATGCTGGAAGAGATTAGATAGACCTCAACTCATGAGAATAACTCATGAGAGTATAGATCAGGACTGCCTCGATTTTTAAGAAATACTGGTATAGATCAGTTATAGGCAGTGTCTTGAAACCTCATGCCCCAATATTATTGCTGGATAGCTGAAATAGAAGCTGAATTTAAGCAGATTGTGAACGGCCCTCCTGGAGCTCAGTGGAAACACAGCCTTCCATCATGGAAGTTGGCTTCGCCCCCATAAGGTGACATTTTTAATGACAATGGGGGTCATCAATCATTTTATTAGAAATTTCTATAAAATAAAGATATATCATTCTATACATTACAGTATCACTTATAAACAGAGTATGTACACATTTATAAACAGTTTGTCATACACAGCTCATAGTTTTTAAGCCCCATAGGCTCAATGCCTTTGTCGATGAAACAAAACCCACATAAACCACATTAAAATTAATGTGAGGAGATTTTGTAAAAAAAAAAAAAAAAAAAAAGCAATATAAACTAGCTTACAGGTTCACAACGTGATTTTGATTGCTCAGCAGTTGGTTAGTAAGAATGTAACAATAATGCCCAGAACCAGTGCTGTCTCTTTGTATGTCTTCTAAAAATGCAAGCTGATACACTAATAGAATTTACTAAAAGAGCAGCGCTGCTCAAAAGTTCTATTAACATGCTTTACAACTTGGTTACCCATTGTGTAGGATCATATATGCAAGACTAAATATAGTTTTTGTGAGCTTGCTTAATGTTTTTGATGAATTACATTTATATGATCTTGGTAGAATTGTATGAAGTGTCATGTAGATATATAATAGCTGACCAAAATTAAACACTTTCCACGTTTAAAACTTACAAGTGGTCTTTATCCTGAATTTTCCTTTGTCATTTGAGATTTGACTGAAATACTTCTTAAATTTAAAACATGTAAATGTTTTTCTCATGTGTGAGTGTTCATATTTACATATATATTTGATTTGAGATTTCACTGAAATACTTCCCACAATTAGAACATGTCAATTATTTTTTCTCTTGTGAGTTTTTGTATGTGTTTTAAGATGTGAAGCCTGACAGAAACATTTTCCACATTCAAAACATACAAATGGTTTTTCTCCTGTGTGAGTTTTCTTATGTTCATTAAGACTTGAGTACTGCCTGAAACATTTTCCACATTCAGAACATACACATGGTTTTTCACCAGTGTGAATTCTCATATGCTGATTGCGATTGTCGACCCGGTTGAAACATTTCCCACATTCTGTACATACAAATGGTTTTTCTCCTGTGTGAGTTATCATATGTTGATTGCGACTTTCAGATCGATTGAAACATTTCCCACATTCAGAACATGCAAAGGGTTTTTCTCCTGTGTGAGTTATCATATGACGATTGCGACTTTCAGCCCGATTGAAACACTTGCCACATTTAGAACATACAAATGGTTTTTCTCCTGTGTGAGTTCTCATATGTTTTTTGAGATCTGAGGCCTGACCAAAACATTTGCCACATTCAGAACATACACATTTTTTTTCTCCTGTATGAATTTTCATATGTTGTTTGAGACTTGTGGCCCATTTGAAACATTTCCCACATTCAGAACATGCATATTTTTTCTGTGCTGTGTAAGTTATTGGCTTTGCTTCCAGATAACTATGTGATACACCGAAATCTTCCAATACACAATGTGGTGAACTAAAGGAAATTTGGTCCTCTTCAAGGGTATTCCAAATCTTGGATCCATCTGTTAAGAATAAAAGCACCAGGAATAAATTACTTGACTTTTAACATACTTCTAAATGGAGATGATTAGTCTGAGACCAATTTACAGTTATAAATGGTCAATTTGGTTGAATGTCTAAAGATCCTATATGCTTATTTAATTGAATTTCCAAGTAATTTGTATTACTTTATTATTGATTATTTACACGTGCAATTATCACTTTGCACAACGCACTTTGAACACTTATAGTGTTAGCTGTGTTTTCCTCCCATTAAATAACAGGGATAATTGAATATCTATTATGATACTTCCTGTTATAATTATATGTCAAATATACTAAGATATTGAGGAAAATGATACAACAAAGATTATCAAATTTAGAGAGGTCATAATAATACTAATAAGCATAGTTGGGTTTAATATAAACGAATACTCAGAAAAAAGCTTACTGTGTCCTATTTATTTTAAATATGTTTTAAACTTTTTGAAACACTTTAATACAAATTACAAGTTTTAAATAATTGATTAATGCACTTTATTTAGTAAATAGTGGAGTTCTTTCTGGATTAAAAAGGGTGTCCTTTTTCTTTCCTTTTTTGAATAAATTGTTCTATTTACATCGTTCCAGTATCAGACTTTTACATGTTAAAGAAATAACGATAATAAGATAAATATTTAATAAATTGAGCCTTGGTAAAACTCTGTTAAATATTCTTCTTCCTTAAAAATTTTGTTTAAAGCCTTAATATATACTCACCACAACTCTGAGGGGGCTGCAATAATAGTGTAAGTATTTGGGATTCCTAGGTTACTGACTAATTTGGAAAATCAATAACAATTGTTGTTCCCAAGGAATATATATCCTGGATATACTTAAACATCAATATATATCCTGGATATACTTAAACATCAAGCGTATAGACCAGCATGTGTATATAACCTAATTAGGTGTCTCTTTACAGTACTAAGTATAATTTGGGAAAATGTATCTCAGAATATGAAGGATCCCTGGTCATTGGACTCCATATTGGGACACTCGTATTATGTCATGGAGAATCCTGATAAAATGTGGAGTTGATTGAATATCAAAGTAGGTGAATGTTTTGTTTTCCCTAGTATTGGTCTAATGAAGATACACAGGGGAGGGATAGAGGAGGGAAGAGACACAGGGGAGTGAGAGAGGGGCCAAAGAGACACAGGGGAGCGAGGGGGCCAAAGAGACACAGGGGAGTGAGGGGGGGGGAGACACAGGGGAGGGAGGGGGGAGACACCGGTGAGGTAGTGGTGGAAGAGACACGGGGGAAGGGAGAGAAAAATTAAATGTTATCCCGTCCTTTGTGACGGGAGGCCTGCAATGGGCTACAATGGGTGTTGAAGGCACTCATTGCAAGGCTCACAGAGAGGAGAGAGAAGAGGGATGGAGAGGACACAGAAGAAGGGAAGGAAAGAGAGAGAAGAGGTGCATAGCGAGACATGCATTGTGTGGCAAACAACAGAATTGTGAGGCTTCAAATTTTGATGCTGTCATTTTTGACGGGCAATTCACTAGTTTGTATATATTTTAAGATTGTAAAAAGAAGTGAATTTATAATTGATATTAGTCCTCCTTCGTTCACAAGTTCCTTGAATACTCAACTGGTAAACTTTCCTATCATCTATGTAATAAAATATAAGGTAACTATATATTATCAGCAATTATACAGACTTGGTTAAATGGTTAAATGACAAAGGCTATAAGACTATATACTCATGGGATCAATGTTGTTAATGATTAATAATATGTGATGTTACAGTCAGGTCCATAAATATTGGGACATCGACATAATTCTAATCTTTTTGGCTCTATACACCACCACAATGGATTTGAAATGAAACGAACAAGATGTGCTTTAACTGCAGACTTTCAGCTTTAATTTGAGGGTATTTACATCCAAATCAGGTGAACGGTGTACGAATTACAACAGTTTGTATATGTGCCTCCCACTTTTTAAGGGACAAAAATAATGGGACAGATTAACAGTCATAAAACAAACTTTCACTTTTTAATACTTGTTTGCAAATCCTGTGCAGTCAATTATAGCCTTAAGTCTGGAACGCATAGACATCACCAGACGCTGGGTTTCATCCCTGGTGATGCTCTGCCAGACCTCTATTGCAACTGTTTTCAGTTCCTGCTTGTTCTTGGGGCATTTTCCCTTCAGTTTTGTCTTCAGCAAGTGAAATGCATGCTCAATCGGATTCAGATCAGGTGATTGACTTGGCCATTGCATAACATTCCACTTCTTTCCCTTAAAAAACTCTTTGGTTCCTTTTGCAGTATGCTTCGGGTCATTGTCCATCTGCACTGTGAAGCGCCGTCCAGTTCTGAAGCATTTGGCTGAATATGAGCAGCTAATATTGCCTGAAACACTTCAGAATTCATCCTGCTGCTTTTGTCAGCAGTCACATCATCAATAAATACAAGAGAACCAGTTCCATTGGCAGCCATACATGCCCACGCCATGACACTACCACCACCATGCTTCAATGATGAGGTGGTATGCTTTGGATCATGAGCAGTTCCTTTCCGTCTCCATACTCTTCTCTTCCCATCACTCTGGTACAAGTTGATCTTAGTCTCATCTGTCCATAGGATGTTGTTCCAGAACTGTGAAGGCTTTTTTAGGTGTTGTTTGGAAAACTCTAATCTGGCCTTCCTGTTTTTGAGGCTCACCAATGGTTTACATCTTGTGGTGAACCCTCTGTATTTACTCTGGTGAAGTCTTCTCTTGATTGTTGACTTCGGTCATCCACCACAGTTGTTTTCAGTGGTCTTCCGGGTCTTTTGGTGTTGCTGAGCTCACCGGTGCGTTCTTTCTTTTTAAGTATGTTCCAAACAGTTGATTTGGCCACACCTAATGTTTTTGCTATCTCTCTGATGGGTTTGTTTTGTTTTTTTCAGCCTAATGATGGCTTGCTTCACTGATAGTGACAGCTCTTTGGATCTCATATTGAGAGTTAACAGCAACAAATGCAAATAGCACACTTGAAATGAACACTGGAGCTTGTATCTGCTCTTTGTAAATGGGATAATGAGGGAATAACACATACCTGGCCATGGAACAGCTGAGCAGCCAATTTTCCCATTACTTTTGGTCCCTTAAAAAGTGGGAGGCACATATACAAACTGTTGTAATTCCTACAGCGTTCACCTGATTTGGATGTAAATACCCTCAAATTAAAGCTGAAAGTCTGCAGTTAAAGCACATCTTGTTCGTTTAATTTCAAATCCATTGTGGTGGTGTATAGAGCCAAAAATATTAGAATTATGTCGATGTCCCAATATTTATGGACCTGACTGTATATAGTATTGTGTAAGTGAGTTGTTGAGATGTTTCTATGTGCATATATATAGATTAATAATGAGTATTGCAGTATATTATGATACCTTTTGTTTTGGATAAACGCCTTAATTATACTGACAAGCTTTTTAGAGGTTTAACCTCTCTTTATCTAGTTTGATGCAACACTAACATGAGCTAGCACCCTCAGTTTGAATAAAAATCAATTAATGGTGTTACACATATAATATTTATACCAGTTCCTGTATAAATAATGTATGACTCACCTTCACTGATATTTACAGGAGTTTCCTCCTCTTTAATCTCTCGGGGACTCCTCATATTTGTCTCTTCTTCTTGATCAAACTCTGAGAGAACTGATGGTGTCACTTTGTCACTGTCTGTACAAATAAACATGAGACGGTCACACGCTGGGATTTGTTACATATCTTTATGGTCAGTACAAATAAACATGAGACGGTCACACGCTGGGATTTGTTACATGTCTTTATGGTCTGTACAAATAAACATGAGAAGGTAACACGCTGGGATTTGTTACGTCTTTGTGGTCTGTACAAATACACATGAGACGGTCACATGCTGGGATTTGTTACATGTCTTTATGTTCTGTACAAATAAACATGAGGCAATCGCGTGCTGGGATTTGTTAGATGTCTTTATGGTCTTTACAAATAAACATGAGGTGGTCACACGCTGGGATTTGTTACATGTCTTTGTGATCAGTACAGAACAAGCCAATCTCAGGGCTGGCTCCTGTCTGCAACTGAAGACAATCTGACTCCCCCACTTCTAAAGGTATATTGAAGACACTTGAGAGACACTATGAACAAAGGTCCTCATAGTTAGAACTACGGAATTCCCAGTAGTAACCTACGGATGTGAGAGTTGGACCATAAAGAAGTCGGAGAATTGATGCTTTTGAATTGCAGTGTTGGAGAAAACAGTCTAGAGTCCTTTAGGCTGCAGGAAAATCGAATCAATCAATACTACAGGAAATTAAGCCAAACTGTTCAATTGAAGGTTTGATCATGAAGTTACAGCTAAAATATTTTGGTCATATTATGAGAAGACAGGATTGCGTAGAGAAAACTCTGGGAAGGATTGAAGGCACACAAGGAAGAGGACGACACAGCTGTAAAAGCGTTAACTGAGGTCATTGAATTGATGAGCATGAGGGAACTCAGAGGGGCAGTGGTTGACTGATGTGCCTGGCGTGCTCTGGTCCAAGGGTCATGGAGAGCTGGACATGACTTAACAGCAACAACAACAAATATTTCAAAGTTCTACACACATTTTATATGTATATAATTATCACCTTTATCACTCACCTGCACATATATCTGAATGGATTGTCATCTGCAAAATATCATTTTCTTCTCTCTCATCTTCATCTTCCTTAAGAACTGATAAAGTTTCCATATTTTCATCAAGGAGACCTGATACAAACAATAAATGGATTTGTAGAAATGTATTAAATATCTATTTATTCATCAACTGCCCCATAAATCAGATATAGATCTCATTAATAAATATATCTATATACTTTCTAATTTTCATGTTGACATCATCTAAATATTTGTATTTATGTGTAAATCATAACTAGGAGAGTTCTCCATCTCATCTGTATCTCCATGTCTAGATCTCTCTTCCAGTTTCTGCCGTCTATTCCTTAATGATTTGAGCTCTTTGATGGTTCTGCCCATTTTCGATAAAACACAAGTCTTTTCAAGCAGAATAATCTATGGATCCATGAAGACCCCGAGGTGTAAGAAATCCAAACCAGGCATGTCTTATAGGACTAATCACAACTGCTTGTGGTGCTGGAGAGGAAGACGTGGAGCCATCTTCATAATCATATAACCCATATAACAAACTAGTCTTCACTGTAGGTCTCCTCATGTCATGGTACATACAAGTGACTAAAACTGATATTATTTCCACCCTCAGAACTGGAATGTGCTGCAGTATTATTTCTATATGTTACTGATGGTCCATCAGCTCTGAGTCTCTGCCCATTATGATTCATACACCTGTCACTCACCTGTACAGCTCTCATTCCCCACCCCCTTGTGACTCATACACCTGTCACTCACTTGTACAGCACTCTGTCCCCGCCCCCTTGTGACTCATACGCCTGTCACTCACCTGTAAAGCTCTGAGTCTCCACCCCTTCTAACTCATACACCTGTCACTCACCTGCACAGCGGTGTCTCCGCCCCCTTGAGACTCTTACACGTCATTCACCTACACAGCTCTTAGTTCCTGCCCCCTTGTGACTCATACACCTGTCACTCACCTGCACAGCTCAGAGTCTCCGCCCCCTTGTGACTCCCACACCTGTCCCTCACCTGCACAGGGGTCTGAACAGATTTCCTTCTGGTGAATATCCTGATCATCTCTCTCATCCTCCTCATCCTTAATAACTGATATTGTGTCCATGTTTCCACTATGAGGACCTAATGTGGACAGGAGAATAATGAGAGGGTTTAAATGTATCAACTACCGTTACATATAAAGTGACAGAACAAAAGTCCCATTTATTGCAGAAATTATTAGTACACATATATAAATATATATAGAATTACAGTAAATTGTTATTTAAAAAAATGAGGGGTAGATAACGGAGCTCAAAAGTTGAGTATTTTACTCACGGTCATGATGAATTATTTCTCAAAACACCCAGATCCCAATGGATAATTTACAATTATTGTCAACAATCACCCACTTTAATGAGATAACAGGCTATGATGGTGGGTGGGTAAGAAAGATTGACTGACTGAAAATTATAGTTTAACTAGCGACTTGCCTGTAAAATAATAAGTAAGGCTGGGAATGCTGTTTGCCACACAAGGTAAAGCTTTTGGTCATCTGAGCACCTTTGGCGCTCACTGCAAGCCCTGCGTTGAGGCTCGCAATGAACGCCTTTGGCAAACCTGTCCCCTGGTGTACTTTTGCTCCTCTGAGCACCCTCGGCGCTCATTATGAGCCCTGCGCTAAACGCCTTTGTCCCTCATTGCAATCCTCTACCCTGGTGTACTTTTGGTTATCTGAGCACCATCGGTGCTCATCCTCTCCCCTGGTCCTTTTTTTTAATATATATATATATATATATATTTTTTTTTTTAATGATAATTAATTAATTAATAAAATAATAAATTAATATACTTTACCTATTTGTAATTAATATATGCAGCAAGCAATATCCTGAAGAGCTAACAATCTGTTTGTATTTTCCTGCAGCTTACAATGTACATTTGCACTGTGCAGTGTAAATAGGCTGCGTGCGCGAGGGCAAAGCATTTGTTTAGTTGTGTAAAGCGCCATTTTTTTTGTATTTTAAAAAAAAAATAATCTTTGTTTTATTGTTGTTTTTGTATGTGCGCGGGTCGGCTGTTAACTTCATATTTTTTAGACCTCATATTATTATTTTTTCTAATTGCCGCGGGTCGTATTTTTTTTTTCTAAGTCCTGATTTCCTTTTTGCAAAGTGCTACGGGCCGTAATTTTCCCAAGCCATTTTTTTCAAACTGCTACATGTCTCGCATTCTGAAATGTGTAATTGAGATTTCTGTTGATGTGTAGTTCCTCGCCTTTGGTGCTCACTGCCTAAGTCGTATGGGGTCATAGGGATGAGCACCTATGGTGCTCATCTCCACCAGTGCAAGTAGCGCCTTTGGCGCTCCTTGCCAGCTACTGCGGCCCTCGCTTTGCGAGGGACGCAGTTGCAGCAGGCTCGCTACGTGAGCCTGCAAGCATTAGCAACAACTCGTATTGCTCACAACTATATATGTGATAACATTAAATTGATAAGTACTTGTATTATCTATAGCTTTAAATTACACCATATCTGGAAAATCTTAAATGTCTTTAATTAGTTTTTTTTTATCACCTTCACTGAAAATTAAAGGAATGTCCTCCTCCTTAACCTGTTGGTGACTCCTCACATCTGGTTCTGCTTCTTGATCAAACATTGAGACAACTGAAGACCTCACGTGTCTTGTATAAATACACACAAACTAATTACACATTATATCTTTATTCATTATAGACCTCTAAGCATTAATTTTGTTGCTCCATTTAAACATAATATAAATACTAATAACTTGCCCGTCAAAAATAATGTTAATGTGACAGGATGATGTTTGATGTGTCTCTATCCCCCCCTGTGTCTCTTCACCCGTTCCCTCCCCAGTGTCTCTCCCCTCTCCCACTTCCTCCCCTGTATCTCTTTCCCCCCTCCCCTGTGTCTCTTTCCCCCTCCCCCTGTGTCTCTCCGCCTCCCCCTGTCTATTCCCCCTCCCCTGTGTCTCTTTCCCCCATGTCTTTTCCCCCCTCCCCATGTCTCTTTATCCCCCTCTCCTGTGTCTCCCCCCCCCCCTCCCCTGTGTCTCTTATCCCTTCACTGGATGGATTATTCTATCACTCTTCAGCCCACCATAAGTGTAATGATTGTTGTAGTGAACTACTCTCTGCAAAATCTACCGCACACACCAGGAACCGGCCCCATGTTGATGAGAAAGGAGCCAAGGGGTAGTATAGTCAATAGGGAGGTATTACTAAGCAACTCAAGTATAGAGGCAGGCACCACCAAACTACAAACTCATAACATAAGATGTATGCTTGCTAATGCCAGAAGCTTGCCAGGAAAAATGGGAGAGTTAGAATTGTTAGCAAATAATGAAAAATGGGATTTAATAGGCATTACTGAAACGTGGTGGGATGAATCTCATGACCGGACTGTCAATCTGGATGGTTATAATCTATTTAGGAAAGATAGGGGCAATGGTAAAATAGGAGGAGGGAATTTTCTGTATGTTAAGCCTGAATTTAAGCCTATAGTCAGAGAAGATATTTATGGTGGAACTAGTGATAATGTTGAATGTTTGTGGGTAGAGTTAAATAGCAGAGCAGCAAATTCCAAAAGAATATTAGTAGGAGTATGCAATAAACCCCCAAATACAGCTTAAAGTGAGGAAATACAATTATTGATACAGATTGGAAATGCAGCTAAGCACGGGCAAGTTCTAATAATGGGAGATTTTAATTACCTTGAAATAAACTGGATAAATGAGACCAGCAGTTCATCTAAGGGGAGCAGGTTCTTGGGTACACTCAGGGATCATTATCTGGCCCAGGTTATACAAGAGCCTACTAGAAATTAAGCTATCTTGGATTTAGTTTTCACAAATCATATTGATATAGTATCAAATGTTGGAATAGGACAACCTTCGGGAAACAGTGATCACAACACAGTCTCATTTGAGATTGAATGAAAAAAACTAAATTTAAGGGGCCAACGAAAAACTCTTAATTTTAAAAGGGCAGATTTTAACGGTCTAAGGGCAGCAGTACAAAGTATAGACTGGGACAGAGAACTGGCAGGTAAAAACACTAAACATAAATGGACAACATTTAAATCCTTACTAAATATATATATACTTATCACCATATACCAAGTGGGAATAAAGGTAAAAGGAGTAAATCCCATCCAATGTGGCTTAACAATGATTTAAAGATCAAGGAGTAAAAAACAGGCATTTAAATTATACAAACAAGAGGGGACAGAGACTGCTTTACGGGAGAACAAGGAAATCAACAAGGCTTGCAAAAGGGGGATTAGACTGGATTAAATAGAAAATTAAAAATGAATTGCAAAAGAGAGTAAGACTAACCCTAAAATATTTTTTAAGTATATAAATGGGAAGAAGGGCAGGAAGGAAGCTATAGGAACATTACAATGTGAAACAGGCTGTCTGAAAATTAGTGACCAGGAAAAGGCAGATGAGCTAAATAGGTTATTTTCTTCGGTATACACAAGGGAGGTACCAGTGGTTGGGACACTGCAACATAATAGGGCTACATTACCTTCACCAAATAACTGGTTAACACAGGAAGTAATCCAAAAGAGGTAAAAAAATAAATGTTAATAAAGCCCCGGGTCCTGGTGGAATACATCCACGGGTACTGAGGGAACTGGGTTCTGTAATAGCCAAACCATTATATTTAATTTTTCAAGATTCACTCAACACAGGGTCTCTACCAGATGACTGGAGAAAAGCAGATGTGGTACCTGTATTTAAGAAGGGGACAAGCGCAAATCTGGGGAATTATAGACCAGTGAGCCTCACTTCTGTAGTGGGGAAGGTTTTAGAAGGGTTAATAAGGGATAATATACAAGAATATATCTATTTGAACAGGATTATAAGTAGGAGTCAACATGGATTTATGAGGGATAGGTCATGTCAAACAAATCTAATTAGTTTCTATGAGGAGGTTAGTAGGAACTTGGATCAAGGCAACTCAGTGGATGTAGTCTATTTGGATTTTGCAAAGGCTTTTGATACAGTGCCACATGGGAGACTATTGTGCAAACTAAGAGATACAGGAGTTGTAGTAAATATCTGCTCATGGTAAATGGAACATATTTTCTGATTGTACTAATGTGGTAAGTGGGGTTCCTCAGGGTTCAGTATTAGGTCCTCTTCTTTTTAACATAATTATTAATGACTTGGAGGTGGCACAGGAAAGTATTGTCTTCATTTTCGCTGATGACACAAAGTTGTGCAAGGTAATAAAATCAGATAATGATGTGCTTTCCCTTCAAAGGGATTTACATAAAATAGAGGAATGGGCATCTAAATGGCAGGTGAGTTTTAATATGAATAAATGTAAAGTTATGCACCTGGGAAGGAAAAATAGCAATTCAATTTATAATCTTAATGGAGCAAATATAGGGGTATCAGATATTGAAAAGGATTTGGGTGTACTTGTGGACAACCACCCAGGTAACAGTGCTCAAAGCCAAGCAGCAGCTGCAAAGGCAAATACAATATTAGCATGTATTAAGAAGGGTATAGAAGCAAGGGAAGCAAATATAATTATGTTACTATACAAATCTCTAGTACACCCTCATTTGGAAAATGGAGTACAATTTTGGGGCCACTTCATAAAAAGAGCTGGAAAAGGTACAGAGAAGGGCAACAAAACTAATGAGGGGAATGGAGGGGCTAAGTTATGAAGGAAGACTAACCAAGATAAGCTTATTTTCTCTAGAAAAAAGGCGTCTAAGAGTAGATATGATTACATTATATAAATACATCCAGGGTCAGTATAAAGATTTGTCAAGGGAGCTTTTTGTGCCAAGAGGTTTTCAACCAAGAGGACAACCCTTGAGGTTAGAAGTAAAAAGATTCCACCTTAAAGAAAGAAAAGGGTTCTTCACAGTAAGGGTGGGGACTGGATTTATTTCTAATTTAAAAGGGAATTCAGGGTTCTCCTGGATAATTAGAGAGAGAGTATTGATCCAGGGAGAAATCCAATCGCAGGTATCTGGGGTCAGGAAGGATTTTTTTTTTTCCTTTGAGACGACTGGCTAAGTTTCACTTGGTTTTTTTTCTGTTTGCCTTCCTCTGGATTAATTAATAATTAAAAAAACAATAATAATAAATAAATCATTTATTAATTAACAATTAACAACTAATTAATTAATAACTAATCTGCATATTGCAGATTAGACAAGATCTTAAAAGGTTGAACTTGATGGACTAAAAGTATTTTTTCAACCTTAATTACTATGTAACTAAGTATAAAATGTTCTTTGGATTAATAGAGTGAGAATGCATTGTGGTCCCATTTCCATGTCCCCGCCCAGTTTCTTAGAGTGCCATCCATCAACTGCATTTCTGACAAATATGAGGAGGAAATAAATGTATTAACTTACTTTTTTGGACATTCAAATAGAATTACAAATGTACTATTTATTTTCTGTACTACTGTACGGTGCAGGCTTCTATCACTGTTCAGCCCACCAAAAGTTTAAAGATATATTATTACTAGCGAATTGCCCGTCAAAACGGTCATAAAATTATAAGGCAGGTAATGCTGTTTGCCACACAATGTAAGTCTTTTGGTCCTCGGAGTACCTTCGGCGCTCATTGCGAGCCTCTACCCTCGTATACATTTGGTCGTCTGAGCACCTTTGGCTGTTAAGTTTGTATTTTTTTGTCCTCATATTTTTTTTTTCTAAGTGGCGCGGGTCGTTTTTTTTTTACAAGTCCCGATTTCCAGTTTGCAAAGTGTTACGGGCCGTAATTTTTTTTTAAAATGCTACAGGTCTTGCATTGTGAATGGTGTAATTGAGATTTCTGTTGATCTGTAGTTCCGCGGGTCGTAGGGATGAGCGCTTATGGTGCTCATCTCCACCAGCGCAGTGAGCGCCGAATGGCTATGTCGCTCATCTCCACCAGAGCAAGGAGCACCAGCAACTGTGGCCCTCGCTTCGAGCCCGCAAGGGTTAGCAACAACCCGTATTGCTCACAACTATATATGTGATATTATAATCACCACACACTAACATTTTAAAATCATAAAGACTTGTAACACATGTGTCATTATTATAGTGATGACTAAGAGATTTAACCCAATACTTTTCTATTCAGAAATGAGGAAAATAATTACAAATTCTACTCAAGCATAAAATAAGTGAGTTATGTGAATCAGTTACCTGCAGAGAGCTCTGATTGGATCGTCACCGGCAGGATATCCTCCTCATCCATCTCATCCTCTCCGTCCTCACTAACAGGGTCTACATTATCACTTTGGAGACCTGGTAATTCCAATAGATGATTAAATGTTCATGTGAATTTACTACTATAGATAATTATCCCAACTCTTAATAACATGGAAGGAAAGTGTTCTGTGACACTACAAGGACTGGCATTTATCCTCTGCTGTGCACTATTCCTGAGATAGACTTCACTTGACTTGATAGAAAACATTTTGTTACCTGATCTCCTGTGTGATGAGGTTCCTAAAGTCTCTTTATGTCCATCTGTATAACACTGGGAAACACAAGAGAAGATGACATTGTGATATAGATTATGACAACCCTATAGGACCATGTATTTTACCCAATCTCATATATATACCTAACAACAGCCTTAGTCTTCGGGAAGCCATATGACTATCCCATGCATCGCTGGAGTCTATTTCCACATTGTCCCTACAAATCCTCTCTAAGGGTACTCAACATATCTACCACTGTGTATAATAATTTGTATTTTTTAAGCACCGCTGAAAACAGGACACTTATTTCAACTGAGACAACATTAATTAGGCATGCTTGGCTTCCAGGGGCATGATCACTTTTAAGATACAGGAGGTTATGGAATTGTATCTTTTGTCCTCATGTCCAGATCAGTCTTGGTCAGTAATGGGGTCACTGTGTCCTGGTATAATGTCACATTGCCCAGCACCTCTCACCTCTCCGGTCAGGTGGTGAATGTGGGGGGAATTCTTCTTCATAATGGTGTATTCCTACAGGATGAGAGGAACATGCCATACATCAGTGTTACAGAGGTAATTATTGATATATTCCTTCAAGTGAAGATCTCTACAGCAATAAGAGTCTCTCCTTACCAGCTCTCCTCGGTGACAATAACAAAAACATTATTATAAAATCACTGTGTACTTTGCTGAAAGCCCCCAGACCCTGTACAGACCCCACTCAGTGTATCTGACTCACTATCATTATCTTGTCACCTTCTATATGAAAGCCCCCAGACCCTGTACAGACCCCACTCAGTGCATCTGACTCACTATCATTATCTTGTCACTTTCTATATAAATGCCCCCAGACCCTGTACAGACCCTCTCAGTGCATCTGACTCACTATCATTATCTTGTCACCTCCTATACTATTTACATCGCATGGTATGACACTAACATAACACGTTGTGTGGTCAGGATAACACTTACAGTGTAAATTATACACAAGAAACATTCTCATAGTTACATAGTTATTAAAGCTGAAATATATATAACTCATCAAGTACAACCTTTTTTATACACCCATTGGTCTATGTGTATAAACTGATCAGAAGGAAAGAAGAACAATCCCTGCAATGAATGAGTTAATGTTGGTATAATTATGGCATAGTCCAGCAGCTCTCACCTCTCCAGACATCAGGGACATAATCTCCAAGGTGTGAGACAAGATCCTCTCAGACATCTTCTTATCCTGGGTCATCTCGATCTCTGTCAGTGAATTAGTCAGATGTTGTGAGATCTGGGAGATTTAGAGAGAAGTTGGAGGAAAGTTTGTGTTACTGCCGGGTAATAAGTGGAGGTAGTAACAGGTAACATTTCCCAGCAGCCCTCACCTTCACAGTCAGCATGCTGAGGATTTCCAGGATATGATGTAAGATCCTGTCAGACATCTTCTTATCCTGGTTCATCATTGATGATTTAGTTAGATGGTGAGTTGAGATCTAAAAGACTGAAAAATATTCGGAAATAAGAGACAAGAGTGAATAAGGATCTGTTCTGACCTTGTGATGTACCGGACAAAGTACCCAGTTATGGCTAAAAGACATAAGGACATGCATAAACAATTTACAAAACCGAGCTGATAACAGAGGAGACATGTCTAGAAGCAAAACCACAACAGAAAGAACCAATCACATCCTGTAGTTATCTCACCCCTCACTGACAGCCACTGGTATTCTGCAGTAACCTCAGGAGGGGAGTGAAGGGGAGCAGTGCTGCTGGGGCTGAGATAGAAAGTAACAATACATCTGCTTTGTATGTCCTTCCTATGTGCATAGGGAGCAGGACAGAGAATAAGCAGACACTAGATGGGAGGTGAGAGTCTGTAAGCTACACAACAACATAAACCACATTCTTCACAGTCAATAAATATATTGTTTAGTTATTTTAGTTTGTGAGTATTACTCCTTGCATGTATAATTATATTTTATGTTTTTGTAGTTACAGTATAATTCATATGTGACTTGATCTAGCACTTACTTACTAATTCCTTACTATAGGTCGTTTTCTTATTAATTCAAGTAAAGTAGTGCCATCAAATTACTTGTTTATATAATAACTGTAATTATTATTATTATATGTCAAGAGCTGCTCTTCATTGGGCCAAGGAGACCAATACTACCCTCCAGTTATATAAATACACATCATGTAGATACACATATATATATATATATATATATATATATATATATATATATATATATACACCTCCCCCACACACTCGTTCTATAAATGCACATCATATAGATACACACATATATACATATATATATATATATATATATATATATATATATATATATATATATATATATATATATATACCCTCTTCACACTATAGACCCATAAATACACATAGAGAGATAAACACATATATCAGTATAAACTTACAGCTCAGATCTCCAACCGTTTCCTTCCTTCTTGTCGCAGGTTATTGACGTCACTACTCAAACACAACAAGACTCCAACAAGTTGCGTCTATCAAATTATAAGAATGGAGCCGCCATATTTGTTATGGGCAAGGTTTGGGAGACTATTTACCGACAACTTCCTGTTATAAACAGATCATAAACCTGCTCCAACTCAATTCAGATAATCATTCAGTACAAGTAAGTAAATATTTCATTAAGGTAACGTGCTGTAGCTAGGTGCATAAAGAAATCTTCTATATAAGTTCCGCCCTCTGTTTCCCTTATTAAGTTATTTGTGCAGGGGATTGTGGGAGTTGTAGTCAATTATATTTACTTCCAATCACTTTCTATATGAGTACTGATTCTTTACACCGCGGGTGCTGCTGGGATATCATCTGGATTTACTATGACTCACTATAAATACTCACAAACATATAGGTGTCAGCTCTGGTTATATTTGTTCTGTAAATGTGTAAAGTTTACTGACAGATTTATATTCTGTCTATCTATCTGTCTGTCTATCTATCATATCTATCTTTCACTCTATCTATGCCTATCTATCTATCTATCTATCTATCTATCTATCTATCTATCTGTCTGTCTGTCTGTCTGTCTGTCTGTCTGTCTATCTATCTATCTATCTATCTATCTATCTATCTATCTATCTATCTATCTATCTATCACTCTATCTATCTATCTATCTATCTATCTATCTATCTATCTATCTATCTATCTATCTATCTATAACACACACGCATGCACAGCTGCCCCCCTTGTAGATTAATATGCAATATCCCTCCAATTGATCTTCACTATGTGACAGAGCATGCTTTTTACATAGTTAAAACCCTGTTATGGTAACCAGTCCGACGCTGCAGTTCGGAGTTCCAACCGCTAGATGGCACTGCCGGTATTCCAGTGCCATATCATAGAGTCAAGGCTTAGGTAAACTGTTAGGGTTAGGCTACCATTCTAAGGTTAGAACTTCTGTAACATATCGGCAGTGCCATCTAGCGGTTAGTCGTCACACTGCAGCAGCAGACCTGTGCCGTAACTATAACATAACTAGCGACTTGCATGTCACAAATGACTGCAATAAAATTGCAAGCCTCTCCCCCCTCTACCTCTCCCCCACCTCTACTTGACGGGAGGCGCTCATTGCGAGCCTTTCCCCACCTCTACTGGCCTTGTGATGATAGCCTTTGGCGCTCATCACGGGCCTCACAATGAGTGCCTGCGGAGCTCATTGCAAACCTCTCCCCCCTCCACCTCTCCTCCTTCTACTTGACCGTAGGCGCTCATTGCAACCTACCCCCTCTATTTCCTCCCCTGTGTCTCTATTTCTTCCCCTGTGTCTCTTTCCCCCTCTCCCTCCCCTGTGTCTCTCCCCCTCTCCCTCCCATGTGTCTCCTTCCTCCATCTCCCTCCCCTGTGTCTCTTCCCTCTCTCCCTCCCCTGTTTCTCTTCCCCATCTCCCTCCCCTGTCTCTCCCCACCCTCCTCCCTCCCCTGAGTCTCTCCCCCGTGTCTCTTCACCCCTCCTCTCCCTCCCCTGTGTCTCTTCCCCCCTCCTCCCTCCGTGTCTCTCCCCCCCTCCTCTGTGTCTCTCCCCCCTCCCTCCCTCTGTGTCTTCCCCCCTCCTCTGTGTTTCTTCCCCCTCCTCTGTGTCTCTCCCTCCCACTTCTCTTCCTCCATCCTGTGTGTCTGAGGTTGCTTGTGTTCGCAACGCAAACGCACCCACCAACCCCGCTGCTCGTGCCACCGATGACGCCGAACAATGTGCATGCGCAACAAGCATCATAGTTGTCATCTATCGAGTTTTTAACATGGCGTGACGGACAAACTTGCAAGATGACAACTATTATATGTGATAGATCCTATTTTTTATTTTAGTCATTTTCAAAAATTAGATTATTAACATGATATTTTGCATGCCCACAGGTGTGCGCTGTGCAACATATAGGAGGGGAGTGGGGAAACTATATATACTATATACGTGGTTTCCCCACCACCCTCCTATCACTGCAGGTCGTGGGCAAATCGGTGGTGCCGCAGTTTTAACCATGGAGCCTAATGCAGAGAGCATTGTGGTGCAGCGATATGCTTCACAGCGCACACCTGGGGGCCCGCATAACATGTAAGGAAACGTACTTTAAATAATCTAATTTTTTTAAATTATTAAAATAAAAAATAAAAAAATCTAAAAAATTTAAGTTTTACCTGTTTAAAAAACATGCTCAGTCACATAGTGAAGAGCAAATGTTTCAGTAACTAAAAACTTCTGTAAATAAAATATGCTGTGTGCTTAAATAGAGCCCTTTTAAATTTACTGAATGACAATTTAATAAGGCTGCAAGTCGTTTATGTCACAACCCAGGGGTGGGGGGACCAGGACCACTCCCTAACGCTCCTCCTTACTGTTATAGGAGCACCCCTGGATGGTCTGGGCTCTGGTAATCTTAGCACTTCTCCAGGGTAGGAAACGACTCAGGACCTCAGGAACACAGGAAGCAACAAGCAGGCTCAGCAAACTTAGTAAACATTTATATATATCTTTCTCGAACATAACAGATACACATTTTTTATGTATCAACGATCAGAGCTAACTTTACTGACTGACTCCCAACATGACAGTTACAGATTACATCACTACATTCTAAATCAATTAACTCTTTATGAACCAAACATGCAACATACAGAATCTAACATTATAAATAAAACATACATAGGGTAATCACCATAACATGAAAACATATTAAATAACTATAAAACAACTACTGATCCCAAATGGTGGTTAGGTGATCATGACAGTTTACTAGAAAATAAAAGACATTTTAAATGTAAACATTTGGTGAATTGTAAATCTGAATATATAGTTTATACAATTACATGCAAACGCCTTAAATAATATGTGGGCCGTTATAAACCATCCATAAAAGGTAGATTCTGGGAACTTGCATACAATGTAAAGAAGGGACTTCTCATTAATCATTTTTTTGCTCACATGACCCTGGTGCATAATCAGGACAAGGAAGTGGTCAAGTTACAAGACACAGAGCAAATAAAACTCAAATAAAACTTCAATAATTTTCTGGGACGGTGATTGTCCATGACAGATTCACTATGGTTAGCACTGCTCTTAGATGGAGATCATGTTAATTGGTTTATCCTTTCAGTAACAGCATGCAACACTGTACTTTAATTCAGCTATTGCTCTTTAATCTGCATCTTATTTCTGTTTAAAGCCAAGAAGAGAGAAAAGATCCTATTTTAGGGCACACCTAATAATCCTTGTCTTAGAACGAAGAGGATAAACTATACAGTAAAACTTAGCTTTTAATAATAATAATTAAAATCCATATTAAAATATAAACACATAGGTGGCTGAGAGATGGCAGAGCTATGAAATTAGTGGAGATAATGTATCTAAATAGAGAAATCTGTGTTAGGTGTACTGGCCATATACAAAAAAAGTGCTAGTGTCGTCACAAAAAAAAGTGACTGTTGTGCAAATAAAGTGCTGAATATATAAAGAGCAAAGTGCTATAATAGGTATGGTATACAGTTGTATGCTATACACTGATAATAAGTGCAAAGATAGTATGTTGCATATGGCAAGTAATATAGGTACTGAGGATTCTATTATCCTGTATGATAGATTTCTAAAGGAACACAGTGACAAGTATTGAGTGCTTCAATATTGCTGTGACTTTGAGTAGCACCCCACTGTATTGTATATAAAATGCACTGTGCTATGTATAAATGAATACCACATTTGAGACTGTTTGAGTGTAAGGGATCATTTGTCAGGCAGTCCCATATTTTTTTTTGAATTTTACTCATGTAGTGTGTCTTTAATTGCTATATGCATCTTGCAGCAACACTTTTCATATGCATGACCATTCCAAAATATTATTATTATTATTAAAACAAATTGATGCCTATTTGTGCCTTGGGGATTGTTGGGCAATTCATTATAATGCCTTCTATTTCGTTCCCCATATTTTAAAGTGCAGTGGTGTGTTTATTTGTGCTTTTGCAGTGTTCCGAACAGGTGTTTAACCCACACTTTGGAACCCATAATATTTTTTGCTACATTTGCCATTTATTGTTTTCAAAGCAAATGTGGGCTAGGGAATTGTTGGAATTAAATCACGATTTGCAATTTAAGATGGGATGCACACATGAACCCCATCAGCAAGGCCCTGTATGGCCCAAGATTAAACTGTCACCGCCCTGAACTCAAGGACTATTTTGGTATGATCCTAATAACCTATGTAATTTTAGGCCTCAGGCTCTGATCCGGTATCCCAATAGCATGGCCTGTGAGTATTCAGGCCTAATAAGAACTGTTTATATAATGTTTAGTGTTCAGTTTGTGGTTAGGATAGGACACTGTTATGCCAAGTACCATTTAACAATTAATGCTATAATGTTTAGAATAGTGATTTGATCAAACAGGATGATTTGGGTCATTGTATAAAGTTAAATAATGTATTGGTTGCTAGAAGTAGGCCCTAGGGTATGCTAATATTATATAAAGTTACTTCAGGGTTAGTTTTCTACAAGAATTTATATGAATGTAAAAGCCTTGAGAGCAGCTCGGGATACACTCTGTCTGGCCTCAGATAGTTGTAAAAGTCAAAAAGCTTGCCAGATATACAATCCCCAACATTCCTTACAGCAGAGCAAAACCTGGGGGGGGGGGGGGGGGGCACGTGGCCCCTCAATTCTTGGGTCGTAACAATCCATCAGTACCTCTCCCATACCTTTTAGATTATAAATCTTATCTTCCTTCCGAATTTCTCTTTTGGAGTTTTCCTTTTATGTTTCTTACTATTGGGTCACCCATATACCCACAAGTGCCTGGATACTGATCCATATGATCCTACTATCACTATTACTAGAGGATCCGATCAATGGAGTCCTTGGAGAATTTGTTATGTAGTATGGATTTTATGTATCTATAAATACACATGGTAAGAGTTTTATATTGAACATAATTACACATGAACACCTATACATCAACACACAGAGATATGGGTAGAGATATTACTCTATCTCTATCCTACACGTTTTTTTGTTTTGTTTGTTTTTTATACCTGCTTACATATATATACATACGAACCAGGGACAAAATATAGAATAAACGTACACAATATACCACTACCAGTGTTTTATTACACAACTCCACATACTTCTTCATGTGATCGGAAATACAGCACAGCAAACACATGCACATTTATGAAATAAACTATGTCCTAGTGAATATATGGAATTCAATAAGGCACTATTTTCATTGCTTTTCAAATTGTAACAACAGGAAGGAGGTTTAGAAAGCTCAGTCTGTTAATGAAATGTTTTTTTATCACCACTTTACATGTGGCCATGTACTCATTAATACCAGCATTTCCAAGAATAAATCCTATCCGAATTATTTACCTCCCATATGTTTTTTTTGCAAAAGTTTTTTGTAAAGATGTTTTTTTTCTTAACCCCTAATATTACTATTACTATCACTGAGCACACCAAACAATACTGCTATATAATACACCTATATTCAATGATGCTCTGCTAAGTGCATAATTCTATATGTTCTGTATAATTTTTTATTTAATGTTGATATTTCAAGTTTTTATTTGTATATATGTTGTGTGCTTTTACTTCATACATGATACATATTTTTTTTTTTTTTCATACTATATTTTTCATATACTGTGTCTATATTTGCGTTATATCTATCTTCGTGAACAGTAGAACAAAGGAAAAATAGCAAATATATATAGATATTTTTAAGGTTATATGTGACATATACTAGTGTGTGTGTATATATTTTTTAGGACACCTTAAAATACGGAGAGAGCTGCAGGAGAAGCGGAGAAATGCGCCTGTATATTATTTTAAGATTACTTTTTTAAGAACTACCTATTTTTTATTATTATTATTTTTGTCCTGGCTACCACCTCCAGTACTATCAATACTCTATACAATGGAGAATTGACTCACACACTCATCCTTATTTATATAATATTTATATACTGTATATTATCTTATTAATTCACCAATTTTTAATAATAATAATAAAAAAATGGTTGATTAGCTTATTCAGAGCACAAAACAATAACCACCAAAATATAGTAGAATGCATGGATGAAAGTGTGATCTTGGTAAAGAACAAGATTTTATTTATACAAGTGAGTGAAGTGACAACCAGAGCCCTCCCAACAACTACATCAGATTGACGAAAGTGCACACTATACCTCATACCTATGAGATATCCCAAGGTGAGGGCACCTACAAGTACATATTGTGTGTCTACTCAATATACTTTTGGTGATCTACACTAGGAGAGCCTGCGCCTCTTCGACCCACCCTTCTTGTTTGTAAAACATACAACTGGACTTTATGTGTGTTTTCTTTTGTCATTTAAGATTTGACTGAAGCACTTCACAAATTTAGAACATGCAATTGTTTTTTCTCCTGATTGTGTGTTCTTATGTACATGGAGATTTAAGATTTGACGGACACACTGCCCACATTCAGAATACGCAAATGGCTGTATTCTGTGTGAGTTTTGCTATGTAGATTGAGATTTTAGATTTTGCTGAAATATTTCATACAATCAAAACATGTAATTTATTTTGTGAATTTTCTTATGTTTTTTAAGACATGAAGGCTGACTGAAACATTTCCCACATTCAGAACATGCAAATGGTTTTTCTCCTGTGTGAGTCCTCACGTGTACATTGAGAATTGTGGCCCGATTGAAGCATTTCCCACATTCAGAACATTCAAATGGTTTATTACCTGTGTGAGTTATCATATGTCGATTGCGACTTTCGGCCCGATTAAAACTTTTCCCACATTCAGAACATACAAATGGTTTCTCCCCTGTGTGAGTTCTCATATGACGATTGAGATGTGAGGCCCAAATGAAACATTTCCCACATTCAGAACATGCAAATGGTTTATGTGCTGTGTTATAGGTTATTGGCTTTGCTTCCAGATACCTATGTGATACACTGAAATCTTCCAATACATAATCTGGTGAACAAAGGGAAATGTGGTTCTCTTCAAGGATATTCCAAATCTTGGATCCATCTGTTGGGAATAAAAGCACCAGAAGTAAATTACTTAAAATCTGAGTGGGTTAAAAATACTTTGAAATGACTAGTCTATGTCTGAGAACAATTTACAGTTAATAAATTATCAATTTGGTTTAATGCCTAAAGAGTGTAGCGGGATCCTGTGCATTACAAATTATTGTCAATTATGGTATTTTGTTTAACATTAATAGGATGTTATATTTATTTGAATTGTGTAAGTATAATTAGTTTTTATAAACGGAATTGTTTTATTTTTTTAAATGTATTTATTTTTTGCTGTGCAATAATATGTATTACATTTTATTTGCTAGGGTGCTATGGTGATGAATCACAGTGAATGTTTATAAAAAGTATGGCACTTTTAAATCCAGAATCCATAAAGTTTTGTTATTTTTTCAAAAGACTATGTGAATGAGGTTACTATCCCACCATATACCCGATGCATGATTCCCCGTTATATATTGCAGATTTTTAAAGGGAACGGAACTGATGTTGTTGGTGGGTTTTTAAACCATTAGAATGGCCCATTTGCCTTCAGAATACCACCTCATACTGATTTATTTTGGATTTGTTTTGGCTTCTGCAAACTGTCTATCCAATTCTCAGCAGCTTTTAGCTAATTTATTTATACCATTTCACATTATACATTAGTCAAAATATGTAATTAACAGAATAAATTACTAATTCAGAGCACTAAGTATTTATTATCACTCACCTGTACAGGGATCTGAATGGATTTCCAGCTGCTGAATAGACTTCTCATCTCTCACATATTCTCCTTCCTCATTAAGTAATTCAGGATATTGATTTCCATCTTGGGGTCCTGTTAGTCACAAGACAGAGACGCCTCTGGATTTGTACAGATTTACACAAATATCCGACATCAAATATATACAAAAACAGAGAATTGGAGGCTTACAGACATGCACCATTTCTCCTCCCTCTCTCTCCTCTGTGCTCTACAGGTCTAAAACCATTTGCGGGCTTGGGAAATTGATCATTTTCCCCAAGCACGAAAAGTGCTTCAGATTTACGTACTTGAAAAAAATCACGTCTTTACGGCCGACATTTTTTTTCTAGCATAGCTGTTTTATGACTGTTAAAAAAACGCCAATTGAATAGCAAATTAGCTTTCAACCTCACTTACAGGCTCCCTCCCTCTCCCCCTGTGGTGTGTGAGGTTGTAAGGCAATTTGGTAATCAATTTGGGTCTTTTGGCGACCCCCGAATGGCTTCGGAGTTACAGGTTTGGAAAAAATGACGGCATTTAAAGCTGTAAGGCGCTCATCGTGGGGCTGGCAATGAGCTCCTTTGGTGCTCATTGCAAGCTTTCTTCCAATGCTTGCATTCATCGTGATAAGCACTAAAGGCCTTTAGCCTTCAGGGCTCATTGTGGGCCTGGCACTCATTGCCAGCCTTTTTCAAAGTCTTGCAGGCCTCCTGATGTGCGCCTTTGGCGCTCATTGCAGCCCTGTCAAACCTGTAATGTTCGGGCCACACTATAATCGCCTTTGGTGCTCATTGCAAGCCCTGCAATGAGCGCCTTAGGCGCTCATGGCGCATGCGCAACCCGTAACTTTAAACATTGCGTTACCAACAAACTCGCAATTACGACAACTATTATGGTTGATAATCTAGTGTTGGAAATTGTCAAATATTGTCATTAACAGTTTAACCCAATATGCTGTGTCCCTTTTGGGCCCTACTAATTAATTGTGCTACACATATACAGCCTTATTAAATTGCGAATCGGTACATTTAAAAGGGCTCTATTTAAGCACACAGCATATTTATTTTCAGAAGTTTTTAGTTAGTGAACTTCTATCCAAAAGCAAGGTCTTCACTAACTAAAAAATTCTGAAAAAAAATATGCTGTGTGCTTAAAAAGAGCTTTTTACAATTTGCTGAATCGCAATTTAATACGGCTGATAATATTTATCCCAGTCCCTGTATAAATAATGTATCACTCACCTTCACTGATATTTACAGGAATTTCCTCCTCTTTAATCTCCCGGGGACTCCTCATATTTGTCTCTTCTTCTTGATCAAGCTCTGAGAGAACTGCTGGTGTCACTTTGTCACTGTCTGTACAAATAAACATGAGATGGTCACACGCTGGGATTTGTTACTTGTCTTTATGGTCAGTACAAATAAACATGAGATGGTCACACGCTGGGATTTGTTACATGTCTTTATGAGCAGTACAAATAAACATGAGATGGTCACACACTGGGATTTGTTACGTCTTAATGGTCAGTACAAATAAACACGTGACGGTCACACACTGGGATTTGTTACATACCTTTATGGTCAGTACAAATAAACATGATATGGTCACACGCTGGGATTTGTTACGTCTTTATGGTCAGTACAAATAAACATGATATGGTCACACGCTGGGATTTGTAACATGTCTTTATGGTCAGTACAAATGAACACGAGACGGTCACATGCTGGGATTTCTAACACGTCTTTATGGTCTTTACAAATAAATATGAGAAGGTCACACGCCGGGATTTGTTACACGTCTTTATGGTCAGTGCAAATAAACATGAGACGGTCACACACTGGGATTTGTTACATGTCTTTATGGTCTGTACAAATCAACATGAGACGGTCACACGCTTGGATTTGTTACACGTCTTTATGGTCAGTACAAATAAACACGAGATGGTCACAAGCTGGGATTTGCTACATGTCTTTATGGTATGTACAAATCAACATGAGACGGTCACACGCTGGGATTTGTTACATCTTTGTGGTCTGTACAAATACACATGAGACGGTCACATGCTGGGATTTGTTACATGTCTTTATGGTCTGTACAAATAAACATGAGGCAATCGCGTGCTGGGATTTGTTACATGTCATTATGGTCAGTAGAAATAAACATGAGATGGTCACACACTGGGATTTGTTACACTACTTTATGGTCTGTACAGAACAAGGGGCAGATATTGTGGGGGCCTCAGATCTGACAAATCTCACATTATCATACAAAGAACAGAGACTGCAAAATAACCAGATAAATATTATACATTTATACCCGACTAGTATAGGTCACCCATATACATTACATTATAACAATCCAGACCAGATCATCACAAAATAACTAGATAAATATTATACATTTATACCCGACTAGGATAGGTCACCCATATACATTACATGATAACAATTCAGACCAGATGTCACATGACCTCTATGACACAACATAAAATGCATCTTACTGCTCCATGTTTGTGGAAACAGAGAGAGGGCATAATTTTATTTATTTCTGTGCACAATAATTCAGAGCCTGTAATATATATATATATATATATATATATATATATATATATATATATATATATATATATATATACACACAGTTGTGCTCAAATGTTTGCATACCCCGGCAGAAATTGTGAAAAAAAATTCTTATATTGAAGGATAGCGATCATATGAAGCCAATTATTATCACATAGTTGTTTGGCTCCTTTTTTAATCATAATGATAACATAAATCACCCAAATGGCCCTGATCAAAAGTTTACATACCCTTGCATGTTTGGCCTTGTTACAGACACACAAGGTGACACACACAGGTTAAAATGGCAATTATTACTATGGCATTTTCAATTGCAATTAGTGTCTGTATATAAATAGTCAATGAGTTTGTTAGCGCTCACATGGATGCACTGAGCAGGCTAAATCCTGAGTTATGGAGAAGCAGAAAAGAAGATCTGCATAACAAGTTAATGGAACTTCATAAAGATGGAAAAGGATATAAAAAGGTATCCAAAGCCTTGAAAATACAATTTGCATTCTTCTGCACGAAGGCTATGCCTCCCGAGCTTTCCAGCATGACAATGACCCTAAGCACAAGGGCAAGATGACCCTCCAGTGGTTACAGCAGAAAAAGGTGAAGGTTCTGAAGTGGCCATCACAGTCTCCTGACCATAATATCATCGAGCCACTCTGGGGAGATCTCAAACGTGCGGTTCATGCAAGACGACCAAAGACTTTGCAGGACCTGGAGGCATTTTGCCAAGACGAATGGGCAGCCATGCCACCTGCAAGAACTAGGGGCCTCATAGACAACTATTACAAAAGACGGCACACTGTCATTGATGCTAAAGGGACAATACACAGTATTAAGAACTATGGGTATGTAAACTTTTGATCAGGGCCATTTGGGTGACTTCATATGATCACTATCCTTCAATTTATTTAATTTTTTTCCATGATCAGTCATATGTATATATATATCACATATAATAGTTGTCAAACTGTGATTCATCGTCAAGCTTGCGACAAATCGCAGTTGCAAGCCGGAGACAGAGAGGATGAGGAGGGGAGACACACAGGGAAGGAGGGTGAAGACACAGAGGAGAGTGGGGATAGACATAGGGCAGGTAGAGGAGTGGGGAGAGACACAGGGCAGGTAGAGGAGTGGGGAGAGACACAGGGCAGGGAGAGGAGGGTGGGAAGATACACAGGGGAAGGGGGAGAGACACAGGGGTGGGAGAGGAAGGGGGAGACACACAGGGGTGGGAGAGGAAGGGGGAGACACACAGGGGTGGGAACGGAGGGGGAGACACACAGGGGAGGGGGGAGAGACACAGAGGAGGGGGAGAGACACAGGGGAATGAGAGGGGGAGAGACACAGATGAGGGGGGAGGAGAGACACAAAGAAGTGAGAGGAGGGGAGAGACACAGGGGAGTGAGAGGAGGGGGGAGAGACACAGGGAAGGGAGAGGAGGGGAGAAGAGACACAGGGGAGGGAGAGGAGGGGGGAAGAGACACAGGGGAGGGGGAGACACACAGGGGTGGGAGAGGAGGGAAGTAGACACACAGGGGAGGGGGAAGAGACACAGAGGAGGGGGTGAGACACAGGGGAATGAGAGGGGATGAGACATAGAGGCGGGAGGAGAGACCAAGAGGAGGTGGGAGAGACACAGGGGAGTGAGAGGAGGGGGTAAGAGACACAGGGGAGTGAGAAACCCAGAGGAGGGGGAAGAGACACAGGGGAGGGGGGAGACACAGGGGGAGGAGACGAGGGGGGTAGACACATAGGGGAGAGAGAGGAGGAGGGGAGACACAGGGGAATGAGAGGGGGGAGAGAAAACGGAGGAGGGGGGAGACACAGGGGAGAGAGTGGAGGGGGAGAGACACAGGGGAGTGAGAGGGGGGAGACAAAAAGGTGTGAGAGGAGGGGGAAGAGGCAGAGAGGAGGAGGGGGGAGACACACAGGGGAGAGAGAGGAGGGTAAGAGACAAAATAGAGGGGGAGACACACAGGGGTGGTAGATGAGGTAGACACACAGGGCAGGGAGAGGAGGGGGGAGAAACACAGGGAAGGGAGATGAGGGGGAAGAGACATGGGGGAAAGAGACACAGGGGAAAGAGAGGAGGGGAGAGACAGGGGAGTGAGAGGGGGGAGACAAAAAGGTGTGAGAGGAGGGGGAAGAGGCACAGAGGAGGAGGGGGAGACACACAGGGGAGAGAGAGGAGGGGAAGAGACAAAATAGAGGGGGAGACACACAGGGGTGGTAGATGAGGTAGACACACAGGGCAGGGAGAGGAGGGGGGAGAAACACAGGGAAGGGAGAGGAGGGGGAAGAGACATGGGGGAAAGAGACACAGGGGAAAGAGACACAGGGGAGGGAGAGGGGGGAAAGAGACACAGGGGACGGAGAGGTATTGAAAGACACGGGGGGACAGGGGGGACTGGGGGTAAAAACACAGGGGGGGAGGAGACACAAGAAGTAGAAGAGAAGTAGACAGAGGGAGAGACTCGCAATGAGCACCGAAGGCGCTCATTGCGATGCTAGGAAAGTAGAGTTGTGTGGCAAACAGCATTGCCAGGATTCACATTTTATTGCCGTCATTTTTGACGGGCAAGTTGCTAGTATATATATATATATATATATATATATATAGGATATAGACACATGCACTAGGTATTTACTTGTATTATCTGTATGCACTAAAATAAGTACCTAGTTTACTTGACCTTTTTCATGTACTGATGTTACGATCACAAGCTCAGCTCCATGCGATGTTACAGTAACTACATATACACAGCTCACTAATCCCATTACATTACTTTGGAATTTAAACAACACAAAGTCATCATCTAAAATGATCCAGTCTAGGAAATGAATTTATACATTTATTTCAGTGCAGGTTTAGGTTTGTCTGGTTGTCCCTATAATATTCTAGATTGATGATCTGAGCTCTCTGATTGGTCGCCTGGTTTCATTCATAAACCTAATTTAGGCCAAAATAATGTATGTTCCATGAACACAATTTGCGAATAAGCACGTCTAGACTATTATTTCACCGGCCCCCCATAAAGGAGGTCTAGGCAGCTCTAGAAAAGAGGTGGTGCCATCAGAGAGTTAATTAGAAGATCACTGCTGTGTAATATTTATAAAATTCAATTTTGAAAAATGTTTTTACACAGCTTAAAAAAGTAATTACATCCTTAATTCTTTAATTATTGTGTACATATTGCTTTAATGATCCAAATATTTCATCATTTGTATAAGATCTGTATTTACTTATGTTAAAGAACACTCTTCTAACAGCTTATTGACAAATTAACATATAACTTATAATTTTCCTATAACTACTACCAAATACTGGAATGTGCTGCATCAGTCACTAACAGGACAGGGAAGGGTCAGTTATGTTTTGTAAAATCTCAGATACAAACCCATGTCTGTTACTCACCTCTACAGGGATCTGATCTGATTACCGCCTGCTCATTGTCCTGATCATCCATCTCATCTTCTTCATATACAGTGTGCAGACTTCCATCTTGGATTTCTGTTAATGCTAGAAGAGAATAACATAGTAACATGGTACTTGACCTCTTCTGATCCTTGTATTATGTGGATTGATTATTTATTGATCCAGAGGAAGTCAAATAGAAAAAAGCCCATTGAAACGTTGATGATGGTCTCATTATGGGGATAAAATTCCCTCCTGACCCCAGATAATGGCAAACATATTCTTTCCTGGATCAATACTCCCTCTCTAGTTATCCATGGTAAACCTGCATGACATTTTTATCCAAATGATGTCCTCTTGTCAGCTGAAGACCTCTTGGCACAAAAAGTTAACTGAAAAAAGCCTTATATTACATAGTTATTTAGTATTTAAGGCTGAAAAAAGACTTTCAGTCCATCAAGTTCAACCTTTTAAGATCTCCTCTGATCTGCAATATGCGGATTAACTATTAATTATGTATTAAAAAACTAATAATAATCAATTCCCTCCTGATCTCAGACACCGGCGACCGGACTTCTCCCTGGATCAATACTGCCTCTCTAATTATCCATGATAACCCTGAATTCCCTTTTTAATTAGTAATAAATCCAGTCCCCTTTTAAAGTTATCTATCGAATCTGCTGTCACCACCTCCTCTGGTAGAGAATTCCACAGATTAACCACACTTACTAAGGTGCAATAGTGGCAGAATTATATTTGCTTCCCTGGCTTCTATACCCTTCTTAATACATGCTAATATTTTATTTGCCTTTGCAGCTGCTGCTTGGCTTTGAGCACTGTTACCTAGGTGGTTGTCCACAAGCACTCCCAAATCCCTTTCAATTTCTGATACCTCTAGATTTGCTCCATTAAGATTATAAATTGCATGGCTATTTTTCCTTCCCAGATGCATAACTTTACATTTATTCATATTAAATCTCATCTGCCATTTAGATGCCCATTCCTCTATTTTATGTAAATCCCTTTGGAGGGAAAGCACATCACTATCCGATTTAATTACCTTGCACAACTTCGTGTCATCAGCGAAAATTGAGACACCACACTCCAATCCCACCTCTAAGTCATTAATAAATATGTTAAAAAGGAGAGGACCTAATACTGAACCCTGAGGAACCCCACTTACCACATTAGTCCAATCGGAGTATGTTCCATTTACAACAACCCTTTGCTTCCTGTCTTTTAGCCAGCTCTCAATCCATGAGCAGATATTTACTGCAACTCCTGTATCTCTTAGTTTGCACAATAGTCTCCCATGTGGCACTGTATCAAAAGCCTTTGCAAAATCCAAAAAGACTACATCCACTGAGTTGCCTTGATCCAGGTTCCTACTAACCTCCTCATAGAAACTAATTAGATTTGTTTGACATGACCTATCCCTCATAAACCCATGTTGACTCCTACTTATAATTCTGTTCAAATAGACATATTATTGTATATTATCCCTTATTAACCCTTCTAAAACCTTCCCCACTACAGAAGTGAGGCTCGCTGGTCTATAATTCCCCAGATTTGCGCTTGCCCCCTTCTTAAATACAGGTACCACATCTGCTTTTCTCCAGTCATCTGGTAGAGACCCTGTGTTGTGTGAATCTTGAAAAATTAAATATAATGGTTTGGCTATTACAGAACCCAGTTCCCTTAGTACCCTTGGATGTATTCCACCAGGACCCGGGGCTTTATTAACATTTATTTTTTCAACCGCTTTTGGATTACTTCCTGTGTTAACCAATTATTTGGCAAAGGTAGTGTAGCCCCATTATGTTGCAGTGCCCCAACCACTGGTACCTCCCTTGTGTATACCAAAGAAAATAACCGATTTAGCTCATCTGCCTTTTCCTGGTCACTAATTATCAGACAGCCTGTGTCACATTGTAATGTTCCTATAGCTTCCTTCCTGGCCTTCTTCCAATTTATATACTTAAAAAATATTTTAGGGTTAGTCTTACTCTCTTTTGCAATAAATTTTTAATTACCTATTTTAGCCAGTCTAATAGCCCTTTTGCAAGCCTTGTTGATTTCCTTGTACTCCCGTAAAGCAGTCTCTGTCCCCTCTTGTTTGTATAATTTAAATGTCAGTTTTTTACTCCGTATCTTGATCTTTAAAACGTTGTTAAGCCACATTGGATGGGATTTACTCCTTTTACTTTTAGTCCCACACGGTATATGCTGATGTGTATGTATATTTAGTAAGGATTTAAATGTTGTCCACTTGTGGTCAGTGTTTTTACCTGCCAGTTCTCTGTCCCAGTCTATACTTTGTATTGCTACCCTTAGACCGTTAAAATCTGCCCTTTTAAAATTAAGAGTTTTTGTTGGCTCCTTAAAATTTAGTTTTTTTTATTCAATCTCAAACAAAACTGTGTTGTGATCACTGTTTCCCAAAGGTTGCCCTATTCCAACATTAGATACTATATCAATATTATTTGTGATGAGTAAATCTAAGATAGCTTCATTTCTAGTAGGCTCTTGTACAACCTGGGGCAGATAATGATCCCTGAGTGTACTCAAGAACCTGCTCCCCTTAGATGAACTGCTGGTCTCATTTATCCAGTTTATTTCAGGGTAATTAAAATCTCCCATTATTAGAACTTGCCCGTGCTTAGCTGCATTTTCAATCTGTAACAATAATTGTATTTCCTCATTCAGCAATATTTGGGAGTTTATAGCATACTCCTACTAATATTCTTTTGGAATTTGCTGCTCCGCTATTTAACTCTACCCACAAACATTCAGCTTTATCACTAAGTCCACCATAAATATCTTCTCTGACTATAGGCTTAAATTAAGGCTTAACATTCAGACAAATCCCTCCTCCTCGTTTACCATTGCCTCTATCTTTCCTAAATAGGTTATAACCATCCAGATTAACAGTCCAGTCATGAGATTCATCCCACCACGTTTCAGTAATGCCTATTAAATCCCATTTTTCATTAATTGCTAATAATTCTAACTCTCCCATTTTTCCTGGCAAGCTTCTGGCATTAGCAAGCATACACCTTATGTTATGAGTCTGTAGTTCTGAAGTGCCTGCCACTGTACTTGAATTACTTAGTACTACCTCCCTATTGACTATATCTCCTCCCCTATGAGTTGTTAATTCATCCCTTATACCATCTACACTTTCTACCCCATTACTTATATCTAGTCCCTCCCCCCCAACTACTAGTTTAAAAACTCCTCCAGCCTTTCTACCATCCTATCCCCTAGTACAAAAGCTCCCTCATCATTAAGGTGCAATCCATCCCTACTGTAGAGATTGTACCGAAGTGAGAAGTCAGCCCAGTGCTCTAAAAACCCAAACCCCTCCTTAGTGCACCACATCTTTAGCCATGCATTAACCTCCCTAAGCTCCTTCTGCCTCGCTGGGCTAGCACGTGGCACTGGTTGTATCTCAGAAAATACTACCTTGGAGGTCCTTGCCTTCAGCTTATTACCTAGTTCTCTAAAATCATTCTTTAGGACACTCCATCTTCCACTAACTTTGTCATTGGTACCAATATGTACCAAGACTGCTGGTTCATTTCCAGCCCCTCCCAATAATTTGTCTACCCGATCCACAACATGACGAACCCGAGCACCCGGGAGACAGCAAACTGTTCGATTGCTGGGATCTGGGTGACAAATCACCCTGTCTACCTTCCTAATAATAGAGCCCCCTACAACCAAAACCTGTCTGTTGCTCATTTTCATTGTTAATATCAACTCTTTCCACCAACCCCAAATGTTTGTCTCCTCTACCCACTTCCTACCCCTTCCTGCCTCACAGATGAAGTCAGGAAGCCATTAAAATTGCTAAAATCTGAAATTAACCCTTCTCTCAGCAAACTGAAAAACCCAACATTCACCCCTCACCATTCCCACATGTACTACTAAACTCCTTTGATCCTGCAACTGAGGATGAAGTCTCTGATATCCTATCTACCTCACACACAAGGAGGAGGAATTAAAAAATGAATTTGGGGGTATATACATAACAAGATGAAGATCCAAGCAGTTACTGAATGAACAAGAGCAATATCACTACATGAGGAGTAATAGCACTTTATTAGATGTATTACAGTTAGTAGTTTTAATTAATGTATTGATCATTAACATAAATCCTACTTAAAAAGCACAATTTCATCTTAAACAGCATTAAAAACTAGCCTTTCTCTGTACAGTAATTCATTCCAGAGATATACAGCATTATTTATCTCCTCCAACGTTCCTTCATTTGTTCTTAGCACCTTCAACATTGCCATTGTCCCTCCCACCCCCGGCAGCCACTAAACTACTTTCACTCACCTCTTCCCCGTCCTCTCTCAACTGGCTGATTCTTCAACTCACCCCGCTGGACACTCGCTTGACCTTATTTTCACAAATCTCAGCACCACCTCAAACCTAGTCATCTGTCTACTCCCTCTATCGGACCAACTTCTCCTAACCTTTAACCGCCCCACACCTTCCTCTAACTACCCTTCTTCAACCTCAGCCACCATTATCCACAGAAAACTACAAGCACTTGACCCATAACAGCTCTCCACTGTCTCACGCCTGAAGACTTTGCCCACCATTTTAAGCATAAAATTGAAAACATTTGCAACAAATTCTTATGTCATCATGGCTGACACACTCCCTCTTCTCAACTAACCGACAACACCCAGCCTTCTCCCTTCCCCAACCCCACAACCACTATGCACACCTTTGACCCTGTAATAGAGGACGAAGTCTCAAATCTACTACCAAACTCTCTCCTCACCACCTATCCTCTGGATCCTATTCCATCACAGCTTATCCCTCCACAATCTACCACACTAATCCCAGCCCTCACAAATCTCTTCAGCCTTTCCCTAAATACTGGCACGTTTCCATCCTCTCTAAAACATGACATAATTACACCCATTCTTAAGAAACCATCATCTGATTCTGCATCCAACTAGCACTACATCTCTCTACTTCTCCTGGGTACCAAACTACTGAAGCGGCTTGTCTCCAGTCACCTTATCCAATTTATTTCCCCCAACTCCCTTCTTGATACCTTCCGGCCCCAACACTCCACTGAGACAGCTCTTACAAGAGTCACTAATGACCTGCTCAGAGCCAAATCTAAGGGTCACTTTTTTCTATTCTAATTCTTATGGATCTTTCTGCTGCCTTTGACACAGTTGGCCACTTTCTTCTAATCCAAATCCTCTGCTCTCTTGGCATCCGAAATACTGCTCTCTCATGGTTCACAATATATACATACAAGATTGGACATTCAGGGTCTCCTTCTATGGCACCTCTTCTTCTCCTCACCCTCTGTCTGTTGGTGTACCACAAGTTTCAGTCCTAGGCCCCCTCCTCTTTTCCATCTATACATGATCACTCGGTACCCTAATAAAATCTTTTGGATTCCAGTATCTCTATGTAGACGACACTCAAATCTACCTCTCAGCACCAGATTTATCCCCTATCTTCTAACACTTTCCAACACAATTTCCAACTGCCTCTCAAGTATATCTTCCAGACTGTCCACCCAACACCTCAAACTCAATATGTCCAAGACCAAACTCCTTATCTTCCCACCATCTTCTTCAGCTTCAATTCCTCACATCTCTCTCACTATTAACATTGCCATCATCACTCCCACCTCCCAAGACCTTTGTCTTGGAGTTCTACTAGCTCCTCCCTCTCTTTCTTTCCTCACATACAGTCACTAACAAAACCTTGTCTTCTTCATCTAAAAAATATTTCCAATATATGTCAATACCTTACACAAGACACAACTAAGATTCTAATACATTATCTTATCTTATCTTGACTTAATAAATTGAATATTTATATTGAAACCATTTTTTATATAGTATTTTGATTAAAGACACCTATTACTCCAAAGGGGATATATTAAACCTGGCCAAAATATTTATATTCGGGCACCACTATGTATTTATAGTATGGTAGCATTCCCCATGCTCTGAAAAGTACACAGATACATTACCCCAATACCCACACTCTATTGGAAGAGATAAGACATTCACGGAGGAAAGAAGTACCAACCTACAAACAAACAAGTGTTGGGAAGTCTATAATATATCTCATTGACTGAGGTTAGAAAAGTTGAGAGCTTTACCTACTGATCTCTATAGCACACCTAGCTATAACCATCACATTGGACTTGAGAATACACCAACTTCATTCAGAGACAAATGAGAGCAATCTAAAGATCGGATTGATAACTAATCCCCTAAGAACTAGATCACCTGAGGTGCGCTACAGAGTATTACAGGGTCCTACAACCCTGTACTTTTTTTTATGCAAATTAGATTTAATACAAATAAATGTAAAGTTATGCATCTGGGAACTAAAAATAGCCATGCAATTTATAACCTTAATGGAGCAAATATAGGGATATCAGACATTGAAAGGGATTTGGGAGTGCTTGTGCAAGCAGCAGCTGCAAAGGCAAATAAAATATTAGCATGTATTAAGAAGGGTATAGAAGCCAGGGAAGCAAATATAATTCTGCCACTATACAAATTTCTAGTACGCCCTAATTTGGAGTATGAAAGACAATTTTGGGCCCCACTTCATAAAATGGACATTTTAGAGCTGGAAAAGGTACAGAGAATGGCAACAAAACTAATAAGGGGAATAGAGGGGCTAAGTTATGAAGAAAGACTAACCAAATTAAACTTATTTTCTCTAGAAAAAAGGTGTCTAAGAGGAGATATGATTACCTTATATAAATACATCCAGGGTCAGTATAAAGATTTGTCAAGGGAGCTTTTTGTTGCTAAGAGGTTTTCATCTGACAAGAGGACATCCTTTGAGGATAGAAGTAAAAAGATTCCACCTTAAAGAAAGAAAAGGGCTCTTCATAGTATGGGTGGATAATCTGTGGAATTCTCTACCAAAGGAGGTGGTGAAAGCGGATTCAATAGATAACTTTAAAAAAGGATTTGATATATTTTTGATTAAAAAGGTCATGAAGGTTTACCCTGGATAATTGGAGAGGGAGTATTGATCCAGGGAGAAATCCAATCACCAATATCTGGGGTCAGGAAGGAATTCCTTTTTTTCCCTTTTGAGACAATTGGCAAAGTTTCACTGGGGGTTTTTTGTTTGCCTTCCTCTGGATCAATTAACAACTAATCAGCATATTGCAGATCAGAAGAGATCTTTAGCTGTTAAAAGTGTAATTTTAAAATAAATGATCATTTAAACATACAATCTTATGGGCTTCCTGACCATTACTCACTTACAGTGAGATCACGGGGCTTTTTTTCTTATCACACCTCACCAACTAATTATTTAGAAATGTCTGTATAAGACCACTAAAGGTCTTGCAATGCACTCTGGGTGATCTATTACACCAGATATGGCTATGTGTATCACTCACCTATCACAGGTTCTGGACAGATTTCCTCCTGATGAATATCCGGCTCCTCTCTCTCACTCACTGCAACCTCACAAATGGATAAAGTCTCCAAATCTTCATCAGGTCGTCCTGTTTATTCCAATAGAGAATTACATGATGTTAGGAGTCATCACATGTAATAACAATACAGCAGTTTTGCTTCAGACATGAGGTCAAACCTCTCAAATGCTCGTCACTCTAAACAAAACATTTGTCCAATAAAAAAGGTATTACTATATACTACAATACCTTATTGGTCTCTCTGTATGAATAATCTATATAATGAACAGCACATACAAAGATTTGTATTGAAGATATAGAGAATATATATATTGTTGTTGTTTGGTCATTCAGTAGTGTCTGACACTCTGTAATTCTATAGAACAAAGCACACAAGGCACATGTCAACCACTGCCCCTCTGAGTTCCTTCAAGCTCATGTTTATTGCTTCAATGACCTCATCTAGATATCTCCACCTCTGTCGTCCCCTGACTTCAATCTCTCCCAGCATCACAATCTTCTCTAGGGAATCCTGTCTTCTCATGAAATGGGCAAAATATTTGAGCTTCAGCCTCATGATCAAACCTTCCAGTGGAAAGTTTAGCTTTATTACCTGAAGTATTGATTGTTTGGCTCTTCTTGCCGTCCAAGGGACTCTAAGAAGTTTTATCCTACATCAAAAGGTGTCAATTGTAAGGCGCTCAGACCTTCTTTTTTTTTTTTTTTTTTATTTCAATATATAAAAAAAAAAAACATACAAAACATATACATACATTTCATCTCTTATTGCTCTCAATTATAGATACATTTTAATGAACATTGTTGGAATAGCAGAAAAGAGGGATAACATCTTTTAAGTGTAGAGTGATCCTCCCACGTTTTTACACCTCTGAATGCTTATTCTAATACGTTCCCACCGCTTATGGAAGGATCTACCAACTTTTCCACGGCCCTTCCAACAATAAGTGGAAATCTGGTAGACGAACATATTCATAATAACAGGGGCTACATACCTCTTTTATATTAATTTAAGGTATAGCTCCCTGTATAAATTATTTATAAAAGGTTTTTTATTGATCTTACAGCGCTTTCCCCTTCTATCCTCTCCTTTTCTAACCCTTTTCTATTTTGTTTTTTTGATCACATAACATACATGCAATTACCCAACAAATACAAGCAACCAGGTTCAACACAGCGGTCCGCAACCGAAATAGACATATCTATAGACACAATATACCAATAATTAATTCTAAAGAAGGTAAATAGTAGGAAATTTTTCCTTTATCCCTGGACTATATGACAGCGGCGCTCAGCCTTCTTTATGGTCTGTATGTTACTAATAGGAATACTTAGAAAAAATGATCTTATACTTATTTTTAGCCTTGGTGTAATTTCTCTATACAATAATAATTAGTCCAATTAGTCCACTTTATGGAACCTATAGACTACCAACCTAAGTTGATCAGAAACACCTTTTATGCGGCTATAATTAATGTTTTTATTGCCACATACTAATTTTGTTAAAATTCATAACCTTTATTAAATTGTAATTAAAAGTTCTGTTTTAAAAAACTGCAACAAATTAAAATAAAAAAATATAAATTCTCTTGGTTGTTAATCCAAGGTTTTTTTTTACATCTTAGATTATCTTATTTTTCATATATTTGATTTTTATTCAATTATGATGTTTATATGAAACAGGCACTGAAAAAACAAAGCACAATAATAAGGTAAGGTAGTGACTATATGGATAACAATAGTCACAAGGTAAAAGTATTATATATTTATTTATATATATATATATATATATATATATATATATAGTGGATATCAAAAGTCTACAAACCTATTAAAATGTCAGGTCTCTGTGCTGTAAAAAAATGAGACAAAGATAAATCATTTCAGAACTTTTTCCACCTTTAATGTGACCTATAAACTGTACAACTCACTTGAAAAACAAACTGAAATCTTTTAGGTGGAGGGAAGAAAAAAAAAAAAAAAAAAGGGGTTGCATAAGTCTGCACACCCTCTTATAACTGGGGATATAGCTGTGTTCAGAATTAAGCAATCACATTCCAAATCGTGTTAAATAGGAGTCAGCATACGCCTGCCATCATTTAAAGTGCCTCTGATTAACCCCAAATAAAGTTCAGCTGCTTTAGTTGGTCTTCCCTGAAATTTTCTTAGTCGCATCCCACAGCAAAAGGCATGGTCCACAGAGAGCCTCCAAAGCATCAGAGGGATCTCATTGTTAAAAGATATCAGTCAGGAAAAGGGCACAAAAGAATTTCCAAGGCATTAGATATACCATGGAACACAGTGAAGCCAGTCATCATCAAGTGGAGAAAATATGGCACAACAGTGACATTACCAAGAACTGGAGCTCCCTCCAAAATTGATGAAAAGACGTGAAGAAAACTGGTCTGGGAGGCTACCAAGAGGCCTACAGCAACATTAAAGGAGCTGCAGGAATATCTGGCAAGTACTGGCTGTGTGGTACATGTGACAACAATCTCCCGTATTCTTCATATGTCTGGGCTATGGGGTAGAGTGGCAAGACGGAAGCCTTTTCTTACGAAGAAAAATTTCCAAGCCAGGCTACATTTTGCAAAAACACATCTGAAGTCTCCCAAAAGCATGTGGGAAAAGGTGTTATGGTCTGATGAAACCAAGGTTGAACTTTTTGGCCATAATTCCAAACGATATGTTTGGCGCAAAAACAACACTGCACATCACCAAAAGAATACCATACCCACAGTAAAGCATGGTGGTGGCAGCATCATGCTTTGGGGCTGTTTTTCTTCAGCTGGAACTGGGGCCTTAGTTAAGATAGAGGGAATTATGAACAGTTCCAAATACCAGTCAATATTGGCACAAAACCTTCAGGCTTCTGCTAGAAAGCTAAACATGAAGAAGAACTTCATCTTTCAGCATGACAACGACCCAAAGCATACATCCAAATCAACAAAGGAATGGCTTCACCAGAAGAAGATTAAAGTTTTGGAATGGCCCAGCCAGAACCCAGACCTGAATCCGATTGAAAATCTGTGGGGTGATCTGAAGAGGGCTGTGCACAGGAGATGCCCTCGCAATCTGACAGATTTGGAGTGTTTTTGCAAAGAAGAGTGGGCAAATCTTGCCAAGTCAAAATGTGCCATGATGATAGACTTATACCCAAAAAGATTGAGTGCTGTAATAAAATCAAAAGGTGCTTCAACAAAGTATTAGTTTAAGGGTGTGCATAGTTATGCAACCATATTATTTTATTTTTATATTTTTTCTTCCCTCTACCTAAAAGATTTCAGTTTGTTTTTCAACAGTTTATAGGTCACATTAAAGGTGGAAAAAGTTCTGAAATGATTTATCTTTGTCTAATTTTTTTACAGCACAGAAACCTGATATTTTAACAGGGGGTGTGTAGACTTTTTATATCCACTGTATATATATATATATATATATATATATATATATATATATATATATATATATATATATATAGAGAGAGAGAGAGAGAGAAAACGAATAATACATTAATAAGCCCATTTGCATGTCTAAAAGGAGGGGACATGCAAATGAGAATACAATGTACCTCACTCTTTTAATCTTTGCTTAAAAGCTGTTTAATACAGCGGGCATATGCTTTAAGGGAGCAATGTATAAAGTTGCTATTTTTGGATTAAAAGAGTGAGGTACATCGTATTCTCATTTGCATGTCCCTGCCTTTTAGACATGCAAATGGGCTTATTAATGTATTATTCGTTTTCTGTACTTTGTACGGTGGAGAGCTTTTCTCATTCTTGTGCTCACCATATACTAAATGATTATTGTGAAATACCCAACTTTATACATTGCTCCCTTAAAGCATATGCCCGCTGTATTAAACAGCTTTTAAGCAAAGCATCGGGTTGGATTTTACACAAACCAAGAATCACTCATATACAGGCCTGTTTTAAGCTTTTGGCTATCATCAGTATGAGGTAGATTCTGGTTTGTGCAATAGATTTTGTAGGATTGGGTATTCCACAATAATCATTTAGTATATGGTGAGCACAAGAATGAGAAAAGCTCTCCACCGTACAAAGTACAGAAAACGAATAATACATTAATAAGCCCATTTGCATGTCTAAAAGGCGGGGACATGCAAATGAGAATACAATGTACCTTACTCTTTTAATCCAAAAATAGCAACTTTATACATTGCTCCCTTAAAGCATATGCCCGCTGTATTAAACAGCTTTTAAGCAAAGATTAAAAGAGTGAGGTACATTGTATTCTCATTTGCATGTCCCCGCCTTTTAGACATGCAAATGGGCTTATTAATGTATTATTTGTTTTCTGTACTTTGTACGGTGGAGAGCTTTTCTCATTCTTGTGCTCACCATATACTAAATGATTATTGTGGAATATATATATATATATATACATAACACTGAGAATTTGATGTAAAAAGCACAAGCACTTGGTTGAACAAGCACTTGGTTTTGAACACTAAGCACTTTAAATAATTATTTCAACTAAATGTGGATAAAGCAAATTATTCAATTAAATGTGGAGAAATGAATAAGTAATAAATACAATAAGTATTACATTTGTGATTAAGATCAATTTATAAGAACAACAGAGCGAATGACCGGTCCTTATAATGTGAGATTGTGCGTTTACTCCTGCCCACAAGCTGATATGAATACATCTATGAATACCTAAGAGGTAAAGAGGTACAATATACATGAATAAAGAAAAAGAACAAATATAAATAAATCAATACAAGATAACAAATAATATTGAGAGATTTTTTTAAAAATTTAAAAAAACTGTCGAGTTAACAACAGCAAAAGATTCTAACAACTGTGATCAAAGCAATAAATAATAAAACAGATTATAAACATCATAATTGAATAAAAATCAAATATATGAAAAATAAGATCATCTAAGACGTCATAAAACCCTTGGATTAACAACCAAGGGAACTTATATTTTTTTATTTTAATTTGTTGCACTTTTTTAAAACATAATTTTTTATTAAAATTTAATAAAGGTTATGACTTTTTACAAAATTAGTATGTGGCAATAAAAACAATAATTATAGCTGCATAAAAGGTGTATCTGATCAACTTAGGTTGGTAGTCTATAGGTTACATAACTTTGTCCAATTAGACTAATTATTATCTAACTATGTAGACCTTATTCTTTATATCTTCAACAAAAATCTTTATTTGTGCTGTTCAGAGGAGTCAACCGCTTAAAATGAGATCTTTCCCTTATATTTGTATAAATGTGTGTACGATGTCCTACTGAACACACTGTGATCTTGTCTCATTAAGGAGATCTCGTTCTGTGAAAACATTAGGGGACTATTGTAGTTTAGGAAACAAAAATCACATGTTTCTGAAGTAGGCAACAAAAAAGATAACATTAACAGCTGTGTAACCAATTATTAAAAACTATATTTAGAGAAAGCTAGAATTTTAGCAGATTCTAATTGTTAGGGCACCCATGTTGTCTGCCTTTGGCATTTCCTGATAGCGTAGAGACTGATGGGTCTGCTCTGATGATTATGTTTTTGTATTCAGTAGTGAAAGGAGGTGTTAGGACAGACCTGATGAGGGAGAAGCATGTATTAAAGTACTCTGGTACCAACTTCTCTGTCTCCCCAAGCCCAGTGTTACCAATAGGAATCCTTTACCTGGGCCAACACAACATGGACATGAGACCCTTGCACTTTGTTGTTTCCTACACAGTGCTACCCCTGTGATAACCATGGTTTTCTGTGTTAGGACTGTCTAGGGTCTGAATACCCCTTGTGTCTGTGCGTTTTGGACATTATCTGACTAACTGCGTGTTATACTGATTGTATATGTATGATATTGAACAATCCTGATATTTGTATATGTACTTTTGTAATTTACATAATGTGAACCAAATATCGTTTGCAAAGACGAGTCTAAGAAGAATTGTGAAATTAACACATTGGGGCATTTAGCATTGAAGATCTCTTGCTGAGTAATTAGGTTAGCTAGCCTTCTTATCTTAATAATATTACCTTTTATTACGCTGCACTCAGACTATTGAATAACTGGGACCCTTTTGTTCTACCATGTACATAAGTCCTTGTGTGTTTCAATAAAGTTCATAACCCTTTGGAAAGTATACAAGCCTGTCAGCTGTACTTCTGAGAGGTGTTAAAGAACTTTTGAATCGCTTTGCTCCAGTGCATGGAATCCTGCATCTACATTCCAGAACTACATCCCAGTATATTGAGAGGTAAATTACATTTTAGCAGACTACTTGTTAGGGTCCGTATTTCAACAGACTACTTGTTAGGTGTCCATGTTGTCTCTCTGGGGCACTTTCTGTTAGCTTGGGGTGTGCTCTGCCAATTATGTTTTTTCTATTGAGCAGTGAAAAGTGTGTGAGAGTGGAAGCCTAGGGACAGTATAGCTTTTGTTTCTGTTGTCTGATTGGAGAGCAAGTTGACCTCTCACTCACATAAACCGTTGTCGATAGCTAATAAATCCTGCTTCCCAAGCTCTGTGCCTATCCTCTTATGTTTGTCTCAAGCCAGCAAGTACATGGCAGAAACCATGCTTCCATATGTAGCATTTCAGGTCCTGATCATGATCAATTAATTAAGACCCGTAAGTTACTGCTTCGACAGAGCCAATAGTAAATGAGACCATCATATTGACGTCAATGAAACATGGGAGTTAAAACCACAAATCATTAGTGTTTAGAAGTACAATTTGCGATTGGACTCGCAATCCAGAAATCAATAAATCTACTGGTCTAGTCCATGCGGGTTCCATGATATATATTAACCCATTGATTGCCAGGATCAATATAGCATGGAAATAAAACTTTAAAGATTTTTTTTTTTCTGCATATTTGCGAGTTTGACGCCGTTGTGCATGTAATTCTTACATCGCTTTCCCCATATTTTAAAGTCCAGTATTCCTTTTTTTATTTGCTTTTTTAGTGTTACGAACAGGTGATTAACCCCTTTGCGTGTCCTCTCTAGTACCCGTAGGATTTTTGGCTATCTTTGCCATTTATGGATTTGAAAGCAATTGTTAGCTTGGGGAATTGTAGCAACTTAATAGCAATTTGCGAGTTTAGAGAATGTAACTTTTGCGGGCTTGTAAGATCAAAGGCGTAGCTGAGTCAGAGTTACGATTTTGGCAACCTCAGTTGCTTTTCAGCCTGCAACCCGCAGATCGATTGAGGGTAGGTAGAAGACACTAATTTAATAGCAGTGACTTTGGCGGGGTACGTTACGAGCTACAGTAACTAAATTTGGACAACTTAATAGGGCCTCATGTTTCCATTTTCTCACAGGCCTCATTCCGAGAGCATCATACACACCAGCATATATATATATATGGAGAAGACTATGGAGCCAATATCTTTATTAATATTACTACTGTATGCGTGTTATTATACTTGGGGAGATAGAATTATTTCTAGTATATTTTCAATGCTTAACAATTGTTTGCTGTATCCTGCTTGCTGTATCCTGCCCACTCATGGCCTGCATAATTTGCCTACATTTCCTCCTTTTCACAGGTCGTAAGCCTGTCCTGCCTCTTAATATCTCTCTCTCTTTCCCTGTTCTATCTGTCCCTAATACCATGTTTCCAGGTTTCTTTTAGTGCCACTTGTTACCTGCACATTAGCTTCACTCTGTGAAACCCTGAGAGCATTCCCTCCCCGTCCTGCCCCTCACCCACCCGCCCCTATTCAGATTCAATTTATAGAGCCATGGAAATCACCCGACTTTCCTAATTACAGAATCTAAGCTCAAAACAAGGCCCTTCATTTTCTGAAGTATGTTAATATTGTATTCTTCCTTGTTCCTATCACCTGTACAGCGCTACGGAATATGTTGATACAAAATATGAAATACAAATAAAAGTTAATAATAATAATAGAGTAATTATTAGATACTCTTGGGCCAGACAACTAATTATGATACTTGCTTCATTCTTCACAAGCATGTGAAGTTTTCCTAAACTCTACATCAGCATAGCCATATACTGAATTCATAGATGTAACAAATATATAACTGATACAAATAGATTATATATTCTTATTATAGATATCACCCACCGGCACCGGGCTCAGATTGGATCTCCTGGTGCTGATCATCATTTCCATTTCTCTCGTCCTCTTGTTCCTCTCTAAGTGACCTCATGTCTAGATTATCATCAGGGAGCCCTATTAACACAAATACAAGATAAAGTTCATGTGCTATTTTTACATTCAATACATAGAAGTTTTATTTAACAAAATAAACAAACAATAGGAAATTCCCAATTCTCTAATACTTGTCAGTTGTGTGACTTCTGCTGTCCATGTGAGGCCGCGCTCTGGGATTTAGATACTGCTGGACATCCCTGGATAGTGTCCGACTTCTCATAGAAACATCACGGGATCATTTATATCAACTTCCAAAATCATAATGTTACCTGAGATCCTTCTTGTAGAGAGTGTCTGGTGGTTTTCCATCATCACCTCCTTGTAAAGCTCCTTGTGTCCTTCTATATACTCCCACTCCTCCAGAGAGAAATAGACGGCAACATCCTCACACTTTATAGGGACCTGAAACACACACAGTCCCATTCAGAGCTGACCCAGAGACTGGTTCTGTCAGAGAGACAGGAAAGGAGGATAATGTTACTGTGTCCTGGTACACTGTCATATTGTCCAGCAGTGCTCACCTCTCTGGTCACAGGTCCAGATAGAGCTTGGTCAGTAATGGGGTCACTGTGTCCTGGTATAATGTCACATTGTCCAGCAGTGCTCACTTCTCCGGTCAGATGGTGAATGTGGGGACGATTCTTCTTCACAACGGTGTATTCCTACATGATAAGAGGGGGACATGTCAGACTTCATTATAGGTATTGAATATGTGACACACGCGCACAGATACACACACACACATCTCACCATCTCCTCAGGCAGCTTATTACATTGTGCCATATAGATAGTATAACTGGAGCATGACTTATGTGCAGCCAAAAGGCCGAGGTCACATTATAATGTATCACTATCTCCTCCATGTTTGCTGGTCTGTGACTGGTCTCTACTTCTGCTCATTCTTATCGCTTTATAACATAATATCCACCCATTTGGTTTCCTTTGTGACCTCTATTACTGGACATACAGATTGAATATAGATAATAACAGTGATGTCATTATGACATCATACTGCAGCTCTCACCTCTCCAGTCAGCAGGTAGATCATCTCCAGGGCCTGATTTAGGAATCTCTCAGCGACCTTCTCCATTTTCCTTTTGTCCTTATTCATCTTGTTTATAATTAGGGAGTTAATGGGATTCTGCAAGAAAGAGACAAAAGACCCTGCCTGTAGTATAGACGGTGCACTTTTATATCATGTGATGCAAAACTGATTCAGACATGGACCCATTTTATAGATCAAAATAGTTATGGACTCTCATGACCCATAAAAATGGCGCCTTGGGAACTCAGATCTACAGGGTCCAAAACATGGTCCCAAAGTGGGTCACACCATTTCAAAATAATCCTAGACAGAACATATTAAAGGACCACTGCTCGTTTGTCATACATTTACAAACTAACAATATTAGCATTTGTATAAGCCAAACACATAAAACATTTGGGGGGACTGAATTTTTTAAGACTCTGTTTATGAGTAGAGGAATCCATTTTGTGTTTGTTACATCACATCCTAAGAGCAGGATGATGGGGAGGTGTTTGTGGAGGATGTTAGGGGTGGAGGACACAAAAAAGCCCAGAGCCTTTGTGTGATAACTGGAGAATAAGAAATGTAACACCACATCCCTTCCCTCTCATGGCCTAGGAGCAGGATGTTGCATCGACACACACACAACTTCCACCAATGTATCATGGATCTCTCCAGGTCCTGTAGAGGCATCAACCATAGCCCTCCAGTAATGTGAGCAGTCCTCTCACTCACACACAACTTCCACCAATGTACCATGGATCTCTCCAGGTCCTGCAGAGGCATCAACCATAGCCCTCCAGTAATGTTAGCAGTCCTCTCACTCACACACAACTTCCACCAATGTACCATGGATCTCTCCACAGTGGAAACATCTGAGGAAATCACCTCATGGTCAGGTCTGGCCATACAAAATGGAAACTGGAGGATGAAGATCTAACCCAGGAAATGTTACTATAAGCTGTGAGGACAATGTGAGTGTGAGGGGCTAGTGGGACATTTCCACAATCCGGTCCTGACCCAGTAGCTGCACCATGTTAGGCCCCAGTGGGATATCCTTATAAACAGGCAGAGATTCCTTATCAGACTATTGCAGTAAGTATAAGTGTCCTGGTAATGTCTCCTCAGAGAGTCAAGATGGAGAGTAGTAGATGTCACATCACTGATCACACTAGGACTTCCCTGTAACCAGCCCTTATTATTATATCAGTGCCCTTTCTCTCTGTCTTCCTCTTCCTCTCTTTTTCTCTCCCACTATCTATCTTCCTCACTTTCCCGTCTTTCTTTCTGTGTCTCTCTCCCTCCCTCATTGATAATTTACCCACAAGATTAACAGCTTATGCACAATGATACTTACAGCGCCGCAGACAACAGAAGACAGGAAGTGCTTTTACTATCCGGAAGAAAATGAGAACTACAAGTCCCAGCATCCCTTGCTGCGGCTATAGTCATTTTTATTTTTTGTTCTAGATCCGTGCATCGTATGCAGTTAGTTTTACTTGTATTTAATAGGATAAACATATATTCGGACACAGCCTTTCCTACAACGTTTTCTATGTGAATTATATTGACTTTGTGAGCCTTCTCTCTATTGCCCATAACAAACATGGATAGTGACGTCATGATGATGCCTAGCAACGGGCGCCCCAGAACCGGGAAGTGAAAACTGAACACCGGGCAGCAGGAAGTTAGAACTATCTCCCTCTATCAAATACAGCAATGTAAAGTGATGTTCTTATTATCAGCAATACACAAGTGTTGCTATAGTAACAGCCATAAACACACAGGTGATAGCCAATGGCCGCTCTGTAGGTGTAAACAATAACACAGAGGTCCAATCACAGAGCCCGATAGGCTAGTACCAGATGGGTATAGATAATACAGCAATAATCACCTCACATAGAGACACATAAACCCCATAGCCTGGATATAAATATATAATGTACCACAGTGTGTCCCAGGATTATATTGTGTTATCCTCCTGCCCCATAATGTCTCTTCATCCTGTAAGAAGCGATGACTGTAACCTTATACACTGTGACATATAATAATGTTATATAGTGACCAATGGCTACACTAACATATGAGGTAACAGCTTGGGACATAATATTGTGATAGGGATCATCATAAGTATACAATGTACTAATACAAAGTATAACCATATATAGATGGAACTAACCTATGTGTTCCTTATGGGATAGTGTAATAATAGTAACAGTGACATGAGATCACTAAATATAGGAATAATCTGTCACAATTACACCATTCATTTTGATAAAATTATAAAATGAGTGAAAATGTGAATTGATATATAAGGACTGAAGGATGCTGGGAAGTTGTGATATTACAAATGGGTCTGCAGACTAATTAATGGGTGTAAACTTACACGACTAATGGATGTAAACTTGCACAACTAATGGATGAGATCTTACACGTCTAATGGATGTAATCCTACACGACTAATGGATTTAAACTTACACGTCTAGTGGATGTAAACTTACACGTCTAGTGAATGTAAACTTACACAACTAATGGATGTGAACTTACACGACTAATGGATTTAAACTTACACAACTAATGGATGTGATCTTACACGTCTAGTGGATGTAAACTTAAACAACTAATGGATGAGATCTTACACGTCTAATGGATTTAAACTTACATGACTAATGGATGTAAACTTACACAACTAATGGATGTGATCTTACACGTCTAGTGGATGTAAACTTACACAACTAATGGATGTGAACTTACACAACTAATGGATGTGAACTTACACGACTAATGGATTTAAACTTACACGACTAATGGATGTAAACTTACACAACTAATGGATGTGAACTTACACGTCTAATGGATGTAAACTTACACGACTAATGGATGTGAACTTACACGTCTAATGGATGTAAACTTACACGTCTAATCAATGTAATCTTACACGTCTAATGGATGTGAACTTACACGTCTGATGGATGTAAACTTAGACGACTAATGGATTTAAACTTACACGACTAATGGATTTAAACTTACACGACTAGTGGATGTGAACTTACACGTCTAATGGATGTGAACTTACACATCTAGTGGATGTAAACTTACACGACTAATGGATATAAACTTACACAACTAATGGATGTAAACTTACACGACTAATGGATGTGAACTTACACGACTAATGGATGTGAACTTACACGTCTAATGGATGTGATCTTACACGTATAATGGATGTAAACTTACACGTCTAATGGATGTGAACTTACACGTCTGATGGATGTAAACTTAGACGACTAATGGATTTAAACTTACACGACTAATGGATTTAAACTTACACGACTAGTGGATGTGAACTTACACGTCTAATGGATGTGAACTTACACATCTAGTGGATGTAAACTTACACGACTAATGGATATAAACTTACACAACTAATGGATGTAAACTTACACGACTAATGGATGTGAACTTACACGACTAATGGATGTGAACTTACACGTCTAATGGATGTGATCTTACACGTATAATGGATGTAAACTTACACAACTAATGGATGTAAACTTACACGTCTAATGGATTTATTTTTCAGAATATCAGTGCATATTGAAATTCAATTCTAGGGAGGAGAGGAGCAAAAGGTTTTCCTTTTTTAATAAATGTCTCATTATGTCTTCCAAAGAGACCATTTTAAGCTAGTTTTTTTCAACGGAGAATGTGAGTGTGTTGAGTACACCAATTCTATTTGTTTATTTCTCTCTACAATGGTCACAAGTTCCGTCCATGTCGGTAAGGATTGTTTTTTCCATCTTCTGGCTATAAGCCACTTAGCTGCCATTAAAGTATTTATAATCACATTACTTTGTGTGTAATTCATTTTACTTGGAAAAATATGGAATAATACAATCCCAGGCGTTGTTTCCAGTTGAAAATTAATTATTTTTGATATATGCTCTAGACATAATGTCAAAAATTCTTTAATATTAGAGCAATTCCACCACATATGTTCATAGGTTTCTATTTAGTTTTCACATCTCCAACAATAACCTTGATTTTTTTTTGTGGGGCAATTTTTTAAAATTTAATTGGGGTTATACCATCTCTGCACTAATTTAAAGTATAGTTTCTCTTAAGGACGAATTTGTTATACTTTTCTCAGTTTTTCAAAATGCTTTATACCACTGGGTTGTGGACCAAGTTATCCCTAAATTTTCTTCCCATTTTTGCATCTGATAGGATCAGATTAGTGAGTAATCATGTATTCTGATGTGTGTATCAATTATATCTGAGTACCAAGATATAATGAGAGAAAATAATGCACAGAAGTCAGAGTGTCATCAGAATAATCTCTGAATTTATTTGGGCGGCAGAATCTTATATAGCATAAAACACGTCACAACTAGATGAAAATAGTGTTAAATACATATTTGCAAGCAAGTGTCTTTTTGTTTCTGTCTAACTCAGCAAAATCCGGCTTCCTATAGATATCTCATCTCATTAGTTTCTGAAACAAAGACAGGATACAGGAAACAGATGTTTTAAAGAACATTAACGTAAACATTCTACAGATGACGCACTTAAACATTATAGTAATATACAAGAGGAAAAACAAGCTGATATACTTTTTATAATCATGATATTCTTACCTAATTATTTCATAATGAGGAAATTAATATCTAACAGTCCCTCCTCTTATAAATGTATTAAACAAAGGTCTTAAAGCAAGGTTCAGTTTAAATGGTAACATTGCCATTGATGGTCTGGCAGTGGAACAGGTTCCAAATAGATGATCTGTGGGGGCACAGTCCTATTCACAGGGCTCACCTTGGTGAGATCAATAGTCTCTCTGGGCTCCTCTTTTTGCAGTACCTGAATATGCAAATATTCCATGTTGTTACCTCTGCCTGAGGTGTAGATTCCAAGAGTATATCTCCCTTCATCACACTTTTGTGGGTCCTGGAGGGTGATCCGAATGGAGTTGCATAGCTGATTTTGGCTGCAAGAGGATGGCTCCACACCCCGTGTCAGCTTTAAGCGTCTCTTTGTACTTTTGCACTTCATGTGATTAGGTGGGGAGTAACCCCAGTCAGCTCCTGTATTCTATAAGGCCAGTTTCCAGCTAGGACATCTCTCATTTCCATACGGAGAGGCTATACACAAGTATACTGGCGCTTTTCTCACCCCTCCACTACATCCTCCTCCAGAAAGTCCACATCTTAGTACTTGACATAGGTCTATTTGGTTGGTTCCTATCTGCCCTTCCTTGAACACTAGGGTCACTTGGCCAGTTAAATTGACTTCCATCATGTCTCTTTTCATTCTGTGCATCCACATCTCTCCAATAGATTGCGTCTGGTTGCCTCTGGGTCTTGTTACTTCTTCCCATATGATTATGGGTGCTACTATGCAAAGAGTTATCAAGATGAGGCATGTCAGTGAGATTCTTAGGCCACACCAGTTAGGTCTTTTGAACAGGTGCCAGGACATTTTCTTGGGCCAGTTGAGAACCCCAAAAACCTGCACCATTCGGTTCTTCACTGGGTTTGAGACGAGTTTCCCCCCCCTTTGTAGCCCAGCCTGACTCGCAATGAGTCAGCTAGCAGGTTTTTAGGAATCAACTGGCTCAAGCTCTGGCACTTTTACTCTCTTGCAGTGAGTCAGGTGTATCCAGGTGGCTCGTTCGGCAACTTTCAAGGCAGTGGGTGTTGACAGCAGAACTTGGTACGGTCCTTCCCACCTGGCCGATGCCCAATTTTTACGCTTGATTACTTTAATTAGGACCCACTGGCCTGGTTGTACCAAGCAGGATCCCTGCTGTTGCTGTGGATGAGAGAGAGAGATGGAGGTAATATCTTTCTTACTTAACATTTTTCTCATATAGTCTGCTAAGTTTTCACTCATGTTCTCATCTTCTGAGATAAATGGTCTAAATTCTGGTAGTAGGAATGGTCTCCCATACAATATTTCAAACGGGGTTAACTTCTTCCTGCCTGGAAGCATGTGCATGTTTAGCATGACTAATGGTAAACAGTAAAGCCAATTTTTCCCTGTCGCTGCCATCGTTTTCCTCAATTTATTTTTAATGGTACCATTAGTTCTCTCCACTAATCCAGCTGACTGTGGGTGGTACGCACAGTGGTTTTTCAACTCTATGTGTAATGCTTTACTCAAGTGGTTGATAATTCTGTTCACAAAATGTGTGCCGTTATCGCTATATATTTTCTCTGGTATACCAAACCTAGGAATTATTTGTGTCACTAAGGTTTTAGCCACTGTGATTGCGTCAGGGTGTGCACATGGTTTCGTTTCCACTCACCTAGAGTATACATCAATTATCACTAGGCAATATTTCTTCCCTGCACACTTTGTTAGTTCAATGAAATCCATACATATTGTCTGGAAGGGGTATGTTGGTTCTGGTAATGTGCCTCTTATGGGGTGATAGTTACCCTGAGGGTTGTGTTGTGCACAAACAAGGCACCCTGCACAAAATTTTTAAAATAGGTGTTTAATCCATAGGCTGAAAATATTCTGCTGACCATATCTATTATACTCCCTCTTGAGACATGACTAATGCCATGGCTCAACATAGCTGCATATCTGAATAGTGATTTTGGTAAAATTGGTTTCCCTTCTATACTCTCATAAATATTATCAGCATTCAGTTTACTCCCTTTCTTCAACCAGTATGTTTTTTCCTGTGAGGGTGCATTTGCCTGTAGTTTCTGTAGAATATTCTTGTCAATGTGGTTTACGAAATACACAGATGTGTAGCTGTGTAAGAGAAAAATGTGTATTTTTCCCGTTTGAGCCGCTTGCTTTGCAGCTGTATCTGCGCTGCCATTTCCTATTGAAATTGCGTCTTTGGTCGTGGTATGAGCCACACATTTACATACCGCAATCTTCAAGGGCAGTTGAATGGCTTCAAGTAACTGCAAAAGGAGTTGTTTATGAGTGACTTGCCTGCCAGTAGATGTGACCATGCCTCTATTTTTCCACAATTGTGCAAATATGTGCACAGTTGAGAATGCATATTGGCTGTCGGTGTATATATTTACTATTTGTCCCTTTCCTATTTTACAGGCTTCAGTAAGGGCCACGATCTCAGCTGCCTGTGCTGAAAAATGTGATGGAAGTTTTTCTGCTCTTATAGTTTCTTCTTGTATTACTACTGCATATCCCGTTGCATTTGTACCATCTTTGTTTCTACTTGATGACCCATCTACAAACAGAGTTAGTGTAGCCTCGGTGTATGCAACATCTCTAAGGCCGTCTCTTGGTGAGACTTCTTTTTCTATGATTTCAGTACATGCATGTGGTGTGCCATCTTCCTGGATGGGAACTAACGTTGATGGGTTCAGTGTTGTGCACCTTTCTATGTGCAAGTGTGGTTGTGACAGAAGTATAGTCATGCATGATAAGTGTCTTGAAGGGGAAAGGTATGAAACCTTATTTTGTAGTAGAATGACAGATACAGCATGTGGTACTCTTAGAGTCAAAGGGTGGAACAGGACTAAGGCTGCTGACACCAGAACTGCCATGGAAGCCGCCACTACAGCCTGTACACAAACCGGAAGTCCCCTGGCTACAGGGTCCAACCTGGTTGAGTAAAAAGCCAAGGGTCGGTCTCGCAGGCCATGTTTCTGAGTCACAACGGAAGTCATATAGCCTCCCCTTGAGTCAACAGTTTGTACAAATGGCTTGCTGTAATCTGGCAATCCCAATACAGATGTTCCCACTACTGTGTTCTTAAGCTGAATGAATGCTGCTTCAGCTTCATGTGTCCACGCTACCTTTTCATTAGCTGACATTGATTGTGCATAAATAAGGTGTTGTATGGGCCCTGCAAGTTCTGCATAGTTGGGAATCCAACTCCTGCAGAAATTTACCATCCCTAAGAAAGACATAACTTGTCTCTTTGTGACCGGCTTAGGGGCTTCTAGTATGGCCCTTTTCCTAACTGGGTCTAGTGATCGTCCCTTTCTGCTCACTAGGTATCCCAGGTACTTCACTTCTGCTTTCCAGAGCTGTAATTTATCCCGACTAACCTTATGTCCCTCTTCTGCCAGGAATGTGTGTTATCTGGCTGCATGTCATTTAGGAGTGTATGTGGATCTGGCACCGTGGGTACTCAGGGAATTACAGCTTTATTTACTGCTTGTAAATCCTGCACTAATCTCCAAGCTCCGGTTGTCTTCCTGACTGGGTAAAGTGGGGTGTTACATGGGGATCCTGGGCATTCTATTATAATCCCTTTCTCAATCAAAACTTTTATAATAGGTTCTATGCCCTTCTCTGCTTCAGGTTTTAGAGGATACTGTCTCTGATGTGGCTGAAAAGTACTTTTGGGGTGATTTTTACTGGCTCTACCCCCTTTATAAGGCCTACATCAGCGGGCCCTGTGGACCATAAGGTGTCCGGAAGGCTCTCTAATGCTGCCTCCTGTTCCTGAGTGAACAGTATCTTCTAACAGAAGAACTTTCTCCCACCTGGATGACTGTAAGTGTATTCCTTTCTTTGTCTCAGTTACCCAGTTCAGGCTTTTCCAATATATTTTCGTGCTCGGTGAGTACTGCACTCCGAGGTCATAGGGCAAGTACTACCATGGTGTTTTATCTGTCTGAGCCTCTTCTACCATCCCTCCTACCTGTACCCACCTTCCACCAGCCGGCATAGCCAGTGATATGTGTGGCACTGTGTGTCCTGCATAGAGTAACTGGTCTTGATTATTCAATTTTACTCCCACCCCTGTATACCCATTTTCTGTCCAGTATATGTAATCCAAGGTTATTCTGGTATTGGTGTGTTTGAACAAATGTTTTTGCATAGTCCACATCCCTCCCCGGTGTACTTTCAAATTTCATAGTGCAGTGTGATGACCCTGTGCTTTGTTTTACACTGGAATATGGAGCTAGGTCATTAGCCATGGCTACCAAAGTGCTGGATACTTGTCCTGGCCCTTTCGACACCATGTCTAATGTGTTAAAGTAATGTGGTTCACCCATCCCCTGCACTACATTTACATCGACAGGTATGTCCCCCATGTATGCATTCATGCCTTTCTCTGTGGGAACCACTCTAATGTTGCATTTCAGCATCAGATCTCTACCCAAGCGATTTATCGAGCATCTAGTGGAGAGTATAAAAGGATGCTCAAATGTTTGGCCGTTGAACAATCTCCCTGTGAGTGGGCATGATATAGGTTCACTATTTGTCTGTCCTGCTGCTGACCTAACCAGTATGTTTTGTGACGACGTGTAACTAGTCCATGTGCCATCATCGCTCAATACTGACCTACATGCTCCTGTATCGCATACAAATGTTATCATTACCCCCTCTACATCTAGTTTAATGACTGGTTGTTCTGCTAGAGCCATTAAGTCTATACATGATTCTAAATTCAACACATCATTTATTTCTGGCAAATTTGCATCATTATTACCATACTCATACAATTCAGATTCAAGCAATTCTTGTTCAGCAAATATTTGTAAAGGAAGGGTACAACCTGGTTCTAGTCATTTGTCGGTCTGGTCATCGTCATCCGCTCCCTCTTCCTCCTGGTACTTTCTGTTTCTGCAGGAACGTGCTAAGTGGCCGGCCTTGCCACATACGTAACAATTTCCATAAAATTTTTCCTCTGCTTCCACCTCGACCTCGTCCACCTCCTCTCTCTCCACGTTTTTGGTTATTTCCACCATCACCAGAAAAGAAAGCAAAAGTTATAGGTTGCGCTTTCCCATCAACAGAAGTCATCAAATACACCTCCTTTAGTTTACTATCTTGCTTTATCTGTTTCTTTTCATTTGCTCTCTTACACTGCTCTTCTGCATGTCTAGCATATTCTATGGTTTCCCTAAGGGGACATGTTTTGTAAGTAATTTGGTGTTGTATCACAAAGTCATTTATTTGTTTAGCTGCTGAGCATATGGTCCAGCATCATCATATGGGTTAGGTCTGGCTACCCCGCTATGGCTGTCAAATACTACCCGCAACCTCCCCATATATTGTTCCACACTTTCATCATCTTTCTGTACACACTCATTCATCTTAGTCCAGTCTGCGTCTCTCAGCTATTCTGCCTATTAGAGTGTCTACTCGTTGGGTCAGTTCTTGTGATCCATATTGCAATGGCTCCCCCCTTGGGTCCAGTGGATTCCAGTCACCTTCACTAAGGATCCAATCGGACCCTAATATCTGCCTCAGACACCGTACAACCTCCACACCATGTAATTTAAAACTTTGCTGCAATCGCTGGAACTTAAGTCTGAAAATTCACATATTGTCATTTGGGTGGGGGACTCCTGCTACAGCTCTCCTCACAGCTGCATCTGTCCATGCTCGGTATACTAGCATTGTGGATGCAACACATCTTCCCCATCTACAAGCTCCCCCCCCCCCCCTAGGATTGGGAACCTCAATAAAGGGATATAATGGCACAAATGTTATTCCCTTACCTCCGTATTGATGATCTGGTGCCCGCCTGGTTCTGGCGGGCCGTCCTTCATAAGGTGGTGGTGTTGGAGGAGGTGGATTTGGAGCGATGGCGGCAAGCAGGTATTTGCGGGCATCATCAAATTCGTCCTCTACATCATAACTATAAGTGACCATATTCCCAGGAGTTGGAGGGGCGGTCAGTCGTGGAAGTTTTTTTCTGTGTACACATAAACATATCCTCTTCCGAAGGAGAGAGGCGGTTAACATTACATGTCCCTCCCCCCGTAGGCACCGTCATTGTGATACACATTTGCCTTTTTGTTTCTATCTTCAACAATTTTTTATTTTTAGTATAGAAAATGTATTTACTTTTTATTATTTTTATTTTTATTTCCTTAATTAAGTAACGTTGCGTTTACTTTTCCTTTCCTATACTTCTTTGTATATAGTAAAGCTCAATAAAGTTTGAACGTCTCCTATACCTTCCTTGTAATAAGGATTAATATTGCCAAGAAGTAGTGGATACAGGGCACTGATTCCAGCAGAGGTAGTATAGTAGATGCTGTGTATCCAGTGGGTGCGGTGAGCATTGTCATCACTTAAAAGGGGTTGTAATAACATGCCTTTGTCTCTCTTTACAGCAACCACACTTTCTCCCTTCTGCTATTTTCCCTCAAGGTTACAGACAGACATATTCTACATAAAAAAACTAACACACACACACAGAGAAAATTGGAGTAGGAAGGGGAGTGGTCTGCTATGCTGACTGTTGGGGGTTGGCCAGACCCTGCACATCTTCACATAATACAGATCAGTCACCTCCCTGCCCAAAGGTAAAGCATTGAGTAAAGTTACAAAGACACAGAAACTTTATATATATATACACAAATACACATAAGAAAACAATTCTAGAATACAGTGTGCACAATTCCCACACATAAGTGTGTTTTTACCAGACATAAGTTACAGATGCACACCAGAAACCCTTTGCATATTAAACATTTCTGTAGAGATAACCTTGAAAACTGCAGGGTCTAGAAACCACACTCCTGGCAGTGCGATTTATGCCCATGAGAGCCTATCCACCTATACATATACATATATATACACATATACATATATATATATATACCCACATATATACATATTTTGAACTCCTATAGTATCAATTAAAGTTAATAGATATACACAAAAAATAATATCACAGGTACATGGAAATATACATAGCATTACATATACATACAACAACCAACAGACCTTTTATACATTTTCCAGAAATAATCTGTATATCTCCCACACCTTGGACCATCCGCCTTCTCCACACCCGAGTGTGGAAACCTGGTTAACATAGAGAGAGAGTCGTTCACGCTACCTCTCGCATGCTACACCTCAAACACCACCACATATACTCGGCACATCAAGGACCCATAAAGCCCGTAGCTTCTGATGGGAAGTCTTGTTGTGCAGTTCCCTTTAGTGTAAACCTTGCCACCCAACCTTCAGGGCCGACAGGTAAACCACTCAAAGTCCAACTTCACCATATACTGTGTGGTGCCTATGTGGACGTATCCCTTACAAGTATAGCTCCCACCCAGGGCTTCATACACACAATCTTATTTCAGTAAGAAGTTATGAATACACAGAAACTGCAGACAAAATATTTCAACATTGTATAACCAAGTAAAGAATGAGAAAGATGGAAATTCAAGCAGTGAGATGCCTGTCGTGCTCAACTGCCACAAATTTTGGTTTGTGCGTCTTCCATAAACACAGGCAAGTCACAGGATTAGCCCTTCGGAGACTAGGTGGGTAATGCGTGACCACTCACTACCAAAAGTGGATAGTTTCAGGTAAGAATTTTGAGAACAACACAAAAGAATACATGTATATATATACATACACTCACAAGTACACAGAAATATACAGAATGTTTACAGGTATATATAATAACCAAGAAACTGTTATCCGTGTTACACCCCTCACAAACATACATACACCCGGTACCGGTATTTAAATCATACAAAATGGTAACATGCACACACATACATATTTTCTTGCAAGAGCTCATTTGAAAGTTGGACTCATTTACCCCTTTTTCATGGTAAGCTTTCTCAATAACGTTACGTACGGAGAACTTATTTTATAGTCTTTTCCTCAGGATAATGACTCTTTTACCTCCCTATGGGTAAGTTTCAACCCTTCTACCTATTACTAGGCTAGAAACCTAGTTGTACAACTCTTTTACCTAATATCACTGTTAGGCAAGGACCTGGGACATACACACACATGCAAAATGCAGCAGAAATTCATATACTCACTGTCAGTTCGCTGTAAGCTGTGCCTTGTCATCCCTCGGAAAAACACCTTGCCTCTGTGGTCCAACTGATCGTATATATCAGGCCTGAGGTCTTTCTCAAGGTAAGGGAGTCCTCAGTGACTTACCCCCCCCGTGCACGGTAAAAGGAGTTTTGCTTCGTCCGAGGAATGATAAGGGAAACAACCACCGCTCGAAGGACCAAAATGATAGGATCAGATTAGTGAGTAATCATGTATTCTGATGTGTGTATCAATTATATCTGAGTACCAAGATATAATGAGAGAAAATAATGCACAGAAGTCAGAGTGTCATCAGAATAATCTCTGAATTTATTTGGGCGGCAGAATCTTATATAGCATAAAACACGTCACAACTAGTTGAAAATAGTGTTAAATACATATTTGCAAGCAAGTGTCTTTTTGTTTCTGTCTAACTCAGCAAAATCCGGCTTCCTATAGATATCTCATCTCATTAGTTTCTGAAACAAAGACAGGATACAGGAAACAGATGTTTTAAAGAACATTAATGTAAATATTCTACAGATGACGCACTTAAACATTCTAGTAATATACAAGAGGAAAAACAAGCTGATATACTTTTTATAATCATGATATTCTTACCTAATTATTTCATAATGAGGAAATTAATATCTAACAGCATCCTTTCTGTTTTTTCTATTTCTAGTTGAGATTTTATTATTTTATGATATCTTGATATTGTACTTTTCTTATCAATTTCATTTAGAGATTTTTCAAATAGAGTCAATTCTCTATTAGGTAATTTTCCATACTCTGTATTTATTATTGACATATATAAAATATCATAAAGCAAGCATTTTGTAGATGGTATTTGATATTCAGCAGATATTACTTTAAATGTTTTCAGTATTTGTCCATGAAATAAGTCCTTGAGAGTTTTTATACCCCATTTCTCCCATGATATATTTAAAACGGGAGTTAGTTCTAATGACAATTTATATATTGGGATATTTGGAGCTGGAAATTTTACTTTTTTTAATTTTTTTATTATAATTAAAACACCATTTTATTAAGGTTTTTGGAATAAATGGTAATTTTTTAAGAATCTTATTATCTATCTTCTTATCCCAAAAAATATGATGTAGATCAATATTTTTAACCAATTCATTCTCTATAAGTAAATATTTAGGTTTATTTTCTTTTAATGTGTATTTTGATAAATGTACCAGATTAATAGCATTTGAGTATTGGATAATGTTTGGTGCTGCCAGGCCTCCTCTAGAGAAAGTTCTCGAGATAATTTCTTGTTTAATTCGTGATTTTTTATTTCTGTATATAAATGTATCCATTATTTTCTGAAATTGTTTTACATTTTTAATTGAAATCTTTAGAGGAAGACTTCTCAAAATATATGTTATCTTGGGAAGTATATTAATTTTAATTAGTGATATTCTACCCAAACAAGTTAAATTCAAATCTCACCAACTTGCTAATGTAGAAGAGACCTGAAAGAATAACTTATAAATATTATTATGAACCGTGGTAGTTATGTTTTGATTAAATATTATACCTAAATGTGTTGTTTGATTTTTTCTCCAATTATACAGGAATCTGTCTTTTAATTCAAGTTTGTCTTTGTCAGGTATATTAGAGTATAAAACTTCAGTTATCGTAGTTTTCCAAATATTATCTGACCACACCCAATCTGCCTTTAATTAAACCTGTTTGATCTTGTGAGATTAAATAATGAATTACCTGATTCAACATTTCGGCTAAGATCTTTGAATATATCTTTATATTGTCATTAAGCAACACTATGGGTCTAAATTCCAAGCATTTTGGGTTCTCTTAATCTGTTTTCGGGACCGTAACTATTTGCGCTTCCAGCATTTCTGTAGGGCTATACCATTATTTTTAATTTTGTTTAGAGTTTCAGTTAAATTTTTACTAATTTCTTTCTAACAACTAATATTATACTGATGATCAAATCCATCTGGGCCTAGGGCAGTTCCCAGCTTTAATTTCAAAATTACATCCACCACTGCTTTTTCTGTTATTTCTTCATTTAATTTTAATGCTTGTTCTTCTGTAATTCTTGATTTTTTTTATGCACCTGTTGAGAAAAAAAGAACATACAATATCAATATATGCAGATGGTGTGATATTAATGATAGGAAATCCAAGTAAATTTTTAGCAACTTTACAAGAAATCATTGAACAGTATAGTGAAGTATCGAATTACAAACTGAATGTAAAAAAATCAGAAGCAATGCCACTAAATATAATGGGAAATAATCTGCAGTTACTTAGTATTTCATATCCATTTATTTGGCAAAAATCAATTATTCATTTAGGAATTTGTTTGTTTGAGGGGATTAAGAGGACAATTCATTTTAATTTTCAGAAATTTCATACAAATATAAAAGAGATTTTGCGTAAATGGAAAAATCGACATATTTCCTGGATAGGGAGAATTACAGCCATTAAGATGACAATACTACCAAAAATTACTGTGATGCATTGTATTCCTATACAATGTCCTAAATACATTATTTATTTATTTCAGAGACCAGATAGATTTGTATATTCATCAGGATAAAAAGATTGAAAAGAATTGAAAGAAAGATTATGTTTAAAAAAGTTAACAAAGGGGGTATATCATACCCAGATATAGGTAAATATCAAGAAGCTATAGTAATCGCCCATATATTAATATGGTTAGAGAAAGAAAATTCTAATAACTGGGTTCAGTTAGAAGAATCAACGCCTGTACATGGAAATTTGAAGCTTTTACTATTTCAAAAACAATTGCAGATAAATACATCCGTGTATAAAGAATGTTTGACATGGAAGCTTTGTAAATCTTGGATTAAGTTAAACAGTAAATATAATCGTATCCCTTTTCCGAGCTTAGTAACACCGTTAGAGACATTAAAAGAGGTAATACCTTCACCAATATTAGATGTGTTGATAAATAAAGGGTATAAATACCTAGATGAATTATACATAAATAATAAATTGGTAGACTTTGAATATTTAAGGGAAAACCATAAAATGCCAGATCAACTATGGCTAGAATGTATTACGTTTAGATATGAATTGGTAACATCTCAATTTCACCTAAAAAAAGATAGAAAATTAACATCATGTGAGAAACACACTATGACTAATAATAATTTACTCCTAATCTAAAAGAGTCTTGGATTTGTTAGGGAAGCAGAAGAATTAAAATCTTACAAAATAAGACTCTGGGAGGAAGATCTGGGTTACTCTTGGGCAACTGATAAATGGTATAAGGCATTCCTTATAACGGAAAGGTTTGTTATATTGCCTTCATACAGAGAAAACTACTTTAAAATTTTGAATAGGTGGTACCTAACGCCAAGTAAATTATCACAAATTAAGAAAGATACTTCCCAAAAATGATGCTGGAGGAACTGTGGATATACAGGCACAGAACTACATATGTGGTGGACGTGCCCACGAATACAGGAATATTGTGGGGAAATTTTAATTGGGTGACACTAATTGTAGGATAAAAGATTAATTTAACACCAGAAATTACATTATTTCTTATCTTTCCAGAGGATATAGCATTGGAAACCAAGAGTCTACTATTGCAAATCCTTATTGTAGCAAAGTCATTAATTGCATTAAAATGGAAAGAGGCAATCTTACCGGCTAGGTCTGAAATTATACAAAAGAATAGGGATTTAGAACATTGTGTGCCAAACAACACTGCCATGGCTTCAAATTTTATTGACCATCATTTTTTGACGGGCAAGTTGCTAGTAACATATTTTTGATCAATGCTCAGTACATTCCCATCATACACATTTTACCTGGATAAGTTGTTATCTACATATGTGTAGTACTACACATTAGAGATGTCGCGGACAGTTCGCCCGCGGACTATTCGTGGCGATTTTGGCGCTTTCGCGCTCGCATCAGACGGCGGACACATGCGCTTTTCGGTCCGCCCCCTATTCTTTATCATTGACGAAACTTTGACCCTGCACCTCACAGTCAGCAGGAAGCAGGGTGAGGTCGTCGCAAGTAGCTAGTGGCACAGTCAGACAGCATGCATCTGCACCCGGGGTCATCCAGACAGCACGCCAGTCAATGCATGCTGTTGCCACCACCAGAATGCCGTCATTGCAGAGCTCAGCAGTGTGGCAATTTTTTGGTGTGTCTGCCTGTGACAACAGCGATGCCATTTGCAACCTGTGCGAAAAGAAACTGAGTCGTGGGAAGTCCAACACCCACCTAGGTACAACTTCTTTGCCAAGGCACATAATGTCACATCACAAACATCTATGGGATCAACACATGAGTACAAGCAGCACACAAAGTCAAAGCCGCCATCCTCCTTCTGGTCCAGCATCTTCAGCCACGTCAACCACTGCTGCCCTGCTTGCCCCACCTCAACCATCCGCCACTCCGTGTCTCTCCCTGAGCAGTCCCTGCTCATCTGCCCAAAGTCAGGTGTCTGTCAAGGACATGTTTGAGCGTAAGAAGCCAATGTCACAAAGTCACCCCCTTGCCCGGCAACTGACAGCTGGCTTGTCTGAGCTCTTAGCCCGCCAGCTTTTACCATACAAGCTGTGGAGTCTGAGGTGTTCAAAAAATGTGTAGCTATTGGGACACCACAGTGGAAGGTACACGGACGAAATTTCTTTGCACAAAAGGCAAACCCCAACCTGTACTCGATTGTGCAAAAGGAAGTAAAGGCATCTCTGGCACACAGTGTTGGGGCACGGCTCCATCTGACCACTGATACCTGGTCTGCAAAGCATGGTCAGGGCAGGTATATCACCTACACTGCGCATTGGGTAAACCTGGTGACGGCTGCCAAGCATGGAATACGTGGCTCTGCAGACGAGTTAGTGACACCGCCACGACTTGCAGGCAGGCCTGCTGCCACCTCCTCTACTCCTCCTACTCCATCCTCTTCCATAACCTCCTCGGCTGAGTCCTCTTCTGCTGCTGCTATGTCTTGCTCCACATCAACGGCACTCCCCCAGCTCCACAGGTATTATTCCACATCCCGGATACGGCAGTGTCACGCCGTCTTGGGGTTGACTTCCCTGAAAGCAGAGAGTCATACCGGACCAGCACTCCTGTCCGCCCTGAACGCACAGGTGGATCAGTGGCTGACTCCGCACCAACTGGAGATCAGCAAAGTGGTTTATGACAACAGAAGAAATTTGTTGGCGGCATTGAATTTGGGCAAGTTGACACATGTGCCGTGCATGGCACATGTGTGTAATCTGATTGTACAACGCTTTGTGCATAAGCACCCAGGCTTACAGGACGTCCTGAAGCAGGCCAGGAAGGTGTGTGGCCATTTCAGGTGTTCCTACACGGCCATGGCGGACTTTACAGATATCCAGCGGTGAAACAACATGCCAGTGAGGCGCTTGATTTTAGACAGCCCGACACATTGGAATTCAACACTCCTAATGTTCGACCGCGTGCTCCAACAAGAAAGGGCCAGTAACGAGTATTTGTATGACCGGGGTGCTAGGACAGCCTCTGCGGAGCTGGGGATTTTTTTGCCACGTTACTGGACGCTCATGCGCATTGCCTGTAGGCTTATGCGTTCTTTTGAGGAGGTGACAAACCTGGTCAGTCGCACCGAGGGCACCATCAGCGACATCATACCATTTGTTTTCTTCCTGGAGCGTGCCCTGCGAAGAGTGCTGGATCAGGCCGTAGATGAGCGTGAAGAGGAAGAGTTGTAGTCACCATCACCACCAGAAATAGCCTTATCAGCATCGCTTGTTGGACCTGCGGCAACGCTGGAAGAGGATTGTGAGGAAGAGGAGTCAGAGGAGGAATGTGGCTTTGAGGAGGAGGAAGAAGACCAACCACAACAGGCATCCTAGGGTGCTCGTTGTCACCTATCTGGTACCCGTGGTGTTGGACGGGGCTGGGGGGAAGAACATACCTTCAGTGAGATCACTGAGGACGAGGAACGGGACATGACTAGCTCGGCATCCAACCTTTTGCAAATGGGGTCTTTCATGCTGTCATGCCTGTTGAGGGGCCCTCGTATAAAAAGGATGAAGGAGAACGACCTGTACTGGGTGTCCGCGCTACTAGACCCCCGATATAAGCAGAAAGTGCCTGAAATGTTACCGAATTACCACAAGTCGGAAAAGATGCAGCACTTTCAAAATAAATTAAAAAAATTGCTTTACACAGCGTTTAAGGGTGATGTCACAGCACAAAGGCAATCTAACAGCGGAAGAGGTGAACATAATCCTCCTCCTCCCACGACCACGCCAGCAAGGAGAGGACGCTTTACAGACGTGTTGTTGATGGAGGACATGCAGAGCTTTTTAAGTCCTATGCATCGCCACAGCCCTTCGGGGTCCACCCTCAGAGAACGACTCGACTGTCAGGTAACAGACTACCTCGCCTTAACTGCAGATATCGACACTATGAGGAGCGAGGAACCCCTTGACTACTGGGTGTGCACGCTTGCCCTGTGGCCTGAGCTATACCAATTTGCCATAGAACTTCTGTCCTGCCACGCTTCAAGTGTCCTGTCAGAAATTAACTTCAGTGCAGCAGGAGGTTTTGTCACTGAGAAGAGAAGTCGCCTAGGTCAAAAAAGTCTAGATTACCTCACCTTTATTAAGATGAATGAGGGATGGATCCCGAAGGGACTGACAGTGGGCGATACATTGGATTAAAAAAGGCCTGATAGATGAGCTGCCTTGAGCTAATAATGGTCCACACGCTGCTGTATTTTATCCCTGAATGCCGGATGACTTGCGCGACTTATCCGCCACCAACTAGGGTTCAAGACGCAATGTTTTAGGGCACTTTCTACCTGGCAAACTAACATCAATTTTTCTGGTCGCTGCAACAATACCTAATTTTTTCATTTAAATTCTTTTATTGTCAGAAGGCATACAGCATGTAATGAAAAATAAAGCATTTTTGAACAGTCTTGCATAACAGTTGTGCAAAAATACATATTTACAATAAAGACATTTTGTGAAAGGTAGCTGGCTATTCCTTCTTATTTTTACTTTTGAGGTTAATAATTTTTCTTATTTTTTACTGTGATTGCAATTTAAGAGATACCTAAAACATGGTAAAACAGACAATAGTAAAGAGTATATCTGCAGGAAACACCAAAGTCCTATTAGCTATTATCCCTCCAGCAGTATTAGCTTATTATTTACAATAACTAACCTGGGCAATCACCCTTGGGTTACCCTAGGGCAGGCTTCAGTAAGCGACCTCTCCTTTCCTGGCATGATTTTGCTGCCGGTTGCTTCTGAAGGGTCTCCAGTGCTCCCCTACTCCGGTCCTTCCCCCAGTGTACCTTCAACCAGTAACAAATGTTTTATATTTGTAAAGCGACCCAATGATCCCCCTTGATAGAGGTTTATCTTTACAAATTTTGGAGAACCAATTTAAGACCGGTGTCCCCTGTTTCTGGGTCAGGGAGTGTGTGAAATGCCTCAGCCTACAGTAATTGTAATGTTCTGACAGCGGTAGCTCATGCTTGTCCCTCAGTTCCTCATAGGTGAGCATCCTGCCCTTTACTAACCAGTCTCCTAGTCTACCTAGTTTCCTTGACCTCCACCAGTGTTATAATGTTGTGCTCATGTGTTTCGAGGCCTGAGGGTGGTCAAGAATTGGGGTCATTTGGGTGGATCCAGGGAACAAACCCGTGTGTTTCTTGGCCCATTTCCAGTATGATAGTGAGTGTCTGATTAAGGGGTTTGGCGAGTTTTTAAGGCTCTGACGCAATTCTGATAGCCAAGCCACCTTGTCCCAGGTTAAGGGCCTTAAAGTGTGGTTCTCTAAATACACCCAGGCTGGTTGATGCCATATAGAATGTGCTATTGGGAGGAAAGATAACTGAGCTGCCTTGTGGTAATATTTTAAGTTTGGACACTATAGTCTACCCTCTGACTTATGAAGGTACATCATTTTCTTTGTGATGCGTGAGGGAGAGTGGTTCCAGATAAACTGAAATATTTTCCTTTGAATATTTTCTAATTATTTTTATTTAATCAGGATCGGGAGTGTTCGAAATATGTAGAGCAACCTAGGAAGGACATTCATTTTTATCGTATTTATTCTCCCTAGCCATGATAACCTATACTTTGTCCATTTACTCAGGTCATTAATTATTGTTTTATAAAGTTTGGAGTGGTTGGCTTTGTACAAGTCCTCTAGCTTAGGGGTTAGTCAGATTCCCAGGTAGTTTATGTGGTTCTTATCCCACTTAATATTAAACTTCTCTTGGAGACCCTGCTTCTCTACTGCTGTTAAGTCAATCGCTAGTGCTTCTGTCTTCTCTATGTTCAGTTTAAGGCCAGAAAAAAAAAAAAAACTCCTCCATAGTTCGAATCAACTCTGGGACCGATTGTTTAGGGTTTGAGAGCATAAACAGCAGGTCGTCTGCAAATAGACAAGTTTTGAAATGGTGATGGCCTATTTTTATGCCTGTGATCCCAGTGTTGGCCCTAATTGTCTGAGCCAGGGGTTCTATTGCTATTGCGAATAGAAGGGGAGAAAGGGGACACCCCTGTCTTGTTCCTCTTTCTATTTTAATTAAGGATCTCTCATCTCCCAGAATCTGTAACCTTGCCCTGGATGATTTGTATAATGAGTGTATGAGATTTATGAAATGGCCTTTAATACCAAATTTTTCAAGCGTGGCGTATAGGTAAGTCCACTCCAGGGAATCAAACGCCTTTTCAATGTCAAAGGCCATAAGACAGGCTTGTATTTTAGAGGCTTTGGTGTGGTACAGTAGGTTCATGACTTTTCTAATGTTGTCTCCCGCTTGCCTGTGGGAGACAAAGCCTACTTGGTCATTATGTATTAACTTAGGCAAGAAGGATGACATTCTATCCGCTATTATTTTTGACAGGATCTTTGTATCACAGTTTAGTAATGATATTGGCCTGTAGTTTTATGGTTCTAGGGCATCTCGACCCTCCTTAGGGAATAGAGCGATATCTACCCTGTTCAGCTCTGCTGGTGTTTGCTTGCCTTCTAAAACTCTGTTAGAGTGACCAAGTGCGGGCCTAATATGTCTATAAATTTTTTATAATATAAATTGGTGTACCTGTCTGGGCCTGGTGACTTACCAGGTTTGAGGTTCTGGACTGCTTTTCTCACTTCCTCTAGGGTCACTTTGGCATTTAAAGTCTCTAAGTAATTTTCTTCTATTAAGGGGAGATCACAGGAATTAAGAAATCCCCTAATTTTGTGTAGATCTATGTGTTTTGTTGCCGTATAAAGGGTATTATAAAATCTTCTGGATCTTATTTGCGTTCGTTGTTTTTTCTCCCTTCGAGGTCTTAATTTGAAGTATCCTATTTTGTGTTGTTTTGGGTTGTAGTTTCCTGGCTAGTAACGGGCCAAGTTTATTGGCTTTATTGAATCCGATAGGAATAAATAGTACAACTGAACACACCACTCCTATCTGGTGGCACCTTAGATTGCACGCGCAGTGCCCCAAATTTGAAGTGGGAGGACCGACCAAGCATCTTTTTCCATCTCCCTGTTCCAAAAATCAATGCCATATACACGTCCCCTAATAGTGGACGTAACAGGGATTAAACCGATAGGAATAGTACTACTTAACAATACACACCTTATAATAACGCATACAGAGGCAACGCAGATTGAGGAGTCTAAAGAAGAGGAATCAGAGGAGGAAGGTGGCTTTGAGGAGGTGGAAGACCAAACACAGCAGGCGTCCCAGGGGCATTGTTGTCACCTTTCGGGAACCCTTGGTGGCTGGGTGGAGGAAAAAACCTTCAATGACATCAGTGAGGACAAGGAACGGGACATGGCTAGCTTGGTATCCAACCTTGTGCAAATGGGGAGTTTGCGGTTGTGCGAAGGGACTGTTTGCGGTGCATTAAACGGGGAGATTGGTCTGTTACTATGAAGCGGGTGTAACCCTTACACTACCTGATCAATACAACATCATACCTGATGTTTTAAAGCATGTTATTCCAAACAGTTTAGGAATGTTAGGTGATTTATTCCCTTTATGGCTTAAAACCAGACTCTGCATCAACTATGTAATTTTCCGTGGGAATTTTGCCATGGGTCCCCCTCCGGTATGCCATCACTATTGTGGCCAGAAAGAGTCCCTGCGGGTTTTGAAATTTGCCTGCCCATTGAAGTCTATGGCGGTTCCCCCGTTCGCGACCATTTGATGAAATTTGCGTCCGCGGTTCGCGAACCAAAAATTTTATGTTCGAGACATCACTACTACACATTGTTATAATCTATAAAGCTATAATTGTGTTGCTCAAAATTCAATATATATAATTCATGCAGGCACAATCATTATACATTACATGCATTCTGATAGCGAGTAACAAACACTCTGTGTATCGGTTCTCCCGTGAACCGCGCCATGTGAAGTCATCAGAGAGAAAAACATTTGCTAGCAGCCTGATCCGCGCAGTAATGCAAAAATTTACTTTGTTGACACAGATGAAAAACAGTATTATTAGCATTATGTCAGGTAGGGATATTACACTAAAATTATACATAAAACTACGAAGAGGTTTCAAGTGAAATTGTGCCCTTATAGTCACTGGATAAAGTGCCACCATCCTTGAACTATAGAGATAAGTATTCACTAAGGTTTAAAACGTGCCTATGTTGAAAAAACAAAAAACAAATCATCAATAAAAATGATCCAAATGGTTTTGTATTGTGCCCCATGTTGTGATCCATCATGTTAAATATATCTTTATATATAATTAAATATGTATATAGTCAGAACATATAAATATTAAGTAAAATAAACAATAATATAAAGGTGCCAAACATTCTGAAAAATATATCTTGCTTTATCTTTATATTTAGCTTTGTCTTTGGTCCGTGCTGGTTATAAACAACCAGCGAAAGAGTGAAATAAGACCAAGAAGTAGAGACAAATGTGAGAAGTCACCAGAAGATTAAGGAGGAGTAGATTCCTATTAATATCAGTGAATGTGAGTGATCCTCTCTTACTGTGATAATATCAGACGTATAGCACAATTACACAGTGGGACATGCACTGTATTTGCTAAAATGAAAGTCACTGATGACAATGTTTTGTTAATTTAATGTTTTTTTCTGCTAAATCTATTATATGAATTACAATCACCATATATTTATGTACTTGAAAAAGCTGCCATTTTTATTAAAGGGTAGTGTGCACCTATATTTCTGTACAATCTGGTGACTGAATCTTAGTAGTTAAGTAAGTTATAGCTGATATTGGGTTTTTTATTATTAAGGAATGTATAGGTGTTTGTAAAATATTAACGATAACTAGAAATGGCTGGAGCTAAAATAATAATAAGACAAGTGACCAATAACAACAGTTCCTAAAAGATATATATAGGACATGTGCATTCCTCATTCACTATCATCTTAAATGTCTTGCCTTGAATTCAAAATTGCTGTCTGACAGCCAAGCTACCTACACTTGATGGCTCAGTCGGTTCAGTGGATCCCCAACAGAAGTCTGTTGAACCTGTTTTACCATCTACTGCATCCACCCAGGAACATAGCTCAGCCCTGACACCGGGAGCAAACAAGGGTATCACGGGTGGGTACTGGAAGTCACATCTGGTTTATCTTAAAGTGATACTACACTCAAAATATTTTGTTGGGGATGTTTCTTTGAGATCGAAGGCATTAAACCAGGGGATTGGAGAGACTTTGAAGAATTACAGCAGATTTACCATCACCTTTAGATCCTATAACCCTTACAAGCTATAAAGTATTTGTAGCGGAACACATAACTGTTTTACCCTGTTTTATGATTATTATGGTTAAAATATGATCCTACAGATACTTGGCATGGGAGATAATCTTGTTACAGCGACTCTGCATAAGATAAAGGAAGTCTATTGTATACAGTGTTTTCATTCTCAGATAAGAACAAAGAAGTGTAATTGAATCAATGTCTGATTGTATCAAAGTTGCCAGGGAGGTGTGACTCACCTATTGTCCTATATGTGTATTGTATGGGGGATATGTGCAATGTCTATGTGTTATGTGTAAAAGATACTTTTACTAACTTTTGAACCCCTGGTCTGATTCATGCCATTTTTGTATATGTTGTTCCCCTGGGTGAGAGATATTGAATGGTGCTGGACTTAAAGGTGTACCCCCTGTATTTGGGGTACATCCAGAATGTGGTTAAAATTGTGACTGTTTTAATTGTGTTACCTGTTATCTGAGGGGAGGAGACGTGGGGGTTAAACCATGTAGATAATTGGCTGTTGTGATAATTATGTGGGTGTAGCCCTTCAGAGGGCACCATTGCATAAAAGGAGATTCCCTGTCATTAAAATACAGTTCCTCTTGACCCTTCAAAACGTAGCCTCGTCTCGTTATTTGAGGGGATCGCTATCATACTGGGGATTGCTATGCTTCTGCATACTCCCTTGAGCTGTAACTACTGAACGCTTGTTCCTGATGTACTATCCTTGGAGTCTGTGGTGGTTTTGGTGTCCGGTGCGGTGCTTGTAGGCCTCGACGCAAGCTAGGACGCATCCATCAACGGAGGTACCCGGTCGGGGTGCCAGTAGATCGGTTACATTTGTTGGCAAGTGGCGGAATTGTTCCCACGGTCAGAAGGACAGCTACAGGAGACACCATTCCGTGGAGTACAAATTGAGGGCAACGCTAGTATCCGTACAGCGCCCCTGGCTACAGCGTTCCATCATGAGGAGGAGGAGGCGGCCGCGGACTACAGGGATGCAGACAGAAAGGAACTCATGGTTACAGTACCTCGTATTACCCCACAGAATGAGTTTGGAAGAGAACTCCAAAGCAGACTGGCCTTTTTCCCAGGTACGCTTCCCATGAAAACCTTGGAATGGTTAATGACAGATGTCCACAAATTCATAATGGAAAAGCAGCGGGCACGGGAGCGGTCCATCTTGGGAGCTGCTAACCCACCTCCCACCATTAACCCCCCCCCCCAGCACTGCGTCCGGGTGGTGGGAACTACCAAACCCCTGCACGGTACATCAGGTGCCACACGTGTAACCAGCAGGGTCACATGCAGAGAGACTGTCCCAGAAACAGAAACCGCTCCACGTGGAATACTCCAACTAATTCCCCTCCCCAGCGACAGTGTGTACCCCAGGGAGCTGAAGGTGTCGTCCTTCCTCCCCAGCAGCAGTGTGTACCCCAGGGGGCCGAAGGTGTTGTCCTCCCCCCCCAGCGCCAGTGTGTACCCCAGGGAGCCGAAGGTGTTGTCCTTCCTCCCCAGCGGCAGTGTGTTCCCCAGGGAGCCGAAGGTGTCGTCCTTCCTCCCCAGCGGCAGTGTGTACCCCAGGGGGCCGAAGGTGTCATCCTTCCCCCCCAGCAGCAGTGTGTACCCCAGGGAGCTGAAGGTGTCGGCCTTCCCCCCCCCGCGGCAGTGTGTACCCCAGGGAGCAGAAGGGGCCGTCCTTCCTCCCCAGCGGCAGTGTGAACCCCAGGGGGTAGAAGGTGTCGTCCTTTCCCCCCAGCGGCAGTGTGTACCCCAGGGAGCTGAAGGTGTCGTCCTTCCTCCCCAGCGGCAGTGTGTTCCCCAGGGAGCCGAAGGTGTCGTCCTTCCTCCCCAGCGGCAGTGTGTACCCCAGGGGGCCGAAGGTGTCATCCTTCCCCCCCAGCAGCAGTGTGTACCCCAGGGAGCTGAAGGTGTCGGCCTTCCCCCCCCAGCGGCAGTATGTACCCCAGGGAGCAGAAGGGGCCGTCCTTCCTCCCCAGCGGCAGTGTGAACCCCAGGGGGTAGAAGGTGTCGTCCTTTCCCCCCAGCGGCAGTGTGTACCCCAGGGAGCTGAAGGTGTCGTCCTTCCTCCCCAGCAGCAGTGTGTACCCCAGGGAGCTGAAGGTGTCGGCCTTTCCCCCCCAGCGGCAGTGTGTACCCCAGGGAGCTGAAGGTGTCGTCCTTCCTCCCCAGCGGCAGTGTGTACCCCAGGGCGCTGAAGGTGTCGGCCTTCCCCCACAGCGGCAGTGTGTACCCCAGGGAGCAGAAGGGGCCGTCCTTCCTCCCCAGCAGCAGTGTGAACCCCAGGGGGCAGAAGGTGTCGTCCTTTCCCCCCAGCGGCAGTGTGAACCCCAGGGGGCAGAAGGTGTCGTCCTTCCCCCCCAGCGGCAGTGTGTACCCCAGGGAGCAGAAGGTGTCGACCTTCCTCCACAGCGGCAGTGGGTACCCCAGGGGGCCAAAGGTGTCGTCCTTCCCCCCCAGCGGCAGTGTGAAACACAGGGGGCAGAAGGTGTCGTCCTTCCCCCCCAGCGACAGTTTACCCTAACCAGGGGAGACACCAATCTCCCAGACGGCGCAGATGGGACCGTGGTCTCTGCGCCCACAGCTTGTCCAGATCCCCAACTACCGTCACTGGGACAACCGGAGGAGGGGGTAAGTACAAATTCCCCTCCCCAGCTAACTTCTAATGTGGCCCCAGGGTTAACAGAGGAAATGTTAACCCCCACTGACCCCCACGTTTCCCTGGCTACTGAGCCGGAATATGTCCCAGGTACCCCAGCAGAAGAGCTGACAGTGGGGCAGAGTGCAGTCGGCCTCTGCCCTCCCTTTGTCCCTTGTACAGAGCAGGAGGTCCTGCAGGTTATACCAGCAGAAGAGCTGGCATCAGGGCAGAGTGCCGCTGGCCTCTGCCCCTGAAGTCCCCTCAGCGTGTTGCACCATCACCCCAGCAAAATATCCAGGTGCCTGGTTAGACTTCCCCCCAAAGGGGAGATGTGTGACGAAGTGCCCTTCGCCACTTTGGCTTGGAGAGGACTGTTTGCCAGCCTCCTGCCCTGCGACTATGGCCCTGGTACATATTGCCCTTTGGAACCAGTGTTCGGCCATACCAGAGTGTATGTCACTCATTCTGGCCCTTTACATACAGGGGGTCATTCTGTACTTGCCCTGTGGGAGCGGTGATACCCCAGATAGCTATGCCATGGAGCCCATTCATATGATGAAAGACTATGGGAAAGACTTTAGCTACTTGGCAATTGAACTGTGTGAAGAGGATCTGAGCACTATTCGGTAGTTTTGTGCACTCAGATCCCAGCTATCTGGGGATATGGGAAATGTGAGTAAATGTGAATTGCAGTAATGCTGATGGGTTGTCAAACTAGAGAATTGACCAACAAATACTTTTGTCCGGACATCCCCAGGCCGATCCGTCGGGATCAGACCGTGTATGCCGGCTTATGGTCACGGGGGAGGTGCGTAGCGGAACCCATCACTGTTTTACCCTGTTTTATGATTATTATGGTTAAAATATGATCCTACTATAGGTATGTTGGTTGATGCTCTGCAGAATATTGTCCCAGACATTTACAGCTACTTGGCATGGGAGATAATCTTGTTACAGCGACTCTGCATAAGATAAAGGAAGTCTATTGTATACAGTGTTTTCATTCTCAGATAAGAACAAAGAAGTGTAATTGAATCAATGTCTGATTGTATCAAAGTTGCCAGGGAGGTGTGACCCCCCTATTGTTCTCTTTATGTGTATTGTGTGTGGCCAAATATGGGCATGTGTATTGCCTGTGGCCAAAGAGATGTATATATATTTCTGCAATAACAAAATAAAGTCAGTATTCATTTGACTCCCAAATTGTGTGTCGTCCAATATGGGAGGTCAGGGATGGTGAAACTGTAGTGCCTCTTGGGTATTTTATCGTATACCAGCGGAGATTTTGGACTGCGTGTTCCTGCTCCGTTACAGTATTTATTTAGAAAATGTATTTGTGGCCATTACATTAGCCTTAGTCCATCTGGTCCAAGTGACTAGTGTATGTAGGGGTCCAGTTACCCAAAAGTCCAATAGTTATATTATGGTGATTCTGCCTTTTTTTGCCCTCTTCTAATGCATTAAGCCATGTCTTTGTTGTTCTGTCTAATTGTACTGTAGACTCAATAACAGGACCCTCCATTCTTTTGTAGTTTTGTCATTTACCCTGTTTAACGCTACAGAATATGTTGGCGCATTATAAATAAAGCCTAATAAGTAATAATTGTAATGGACACATGAAGAAGAAATCTGTGAAGTTTTCCAAGCTCTATAGCGTTACGTTAGGAAAGCTTCAATCCTTCTTGGAATACTGTAATACAAGTCATACGCTGTGTGTAGAGGGGTATTGTACCATTCTTCAAGTAGAGACTCCAGTTCTATCAAGTAGAGACTCCAGTTCTAGGAGGGAAGGATATGCAAATCAGTACTCCAGAACTTCCATCAAAAGAGTTCATTAAACCACTCTTGAATTTTTTAGCAGTGCATATGGGAACATCATAAGGCAAAAGTGTTTGCTCTATATGGTACACCTTTAAAATGGCCTTATATTCATTGGCTTTTATATGACCATGCAGAGCAATCGTTAGATCTAATAATTCCTATAACATGGCTGTCCATACCATTTCCGATCCCCCATCATTTGCAACAGATATTGTGGGCTGAAGGTATTTTTTTGTGTTCTCTAAATATAAATCAATAAAAAAAAAAGACGGGTCACCTTTTCCCATTGCTCAGGGATTCAGGCTTGAACTACTTATACCTGGTTATGCATCTTTGTGTAAAAGCCTTGGATACAACAAACATTTGAATAGCAGCTCTATAAATAATTAAATTATATAGTTTTCTAATCCAAATTTTTGAAGTATTAATTATTGATGAACTAAATCGATAATTGTGTATTATTTCTGTAAATGTATTTCACTATACAGCTATATAATAATATTTAAACAATTGGATATTTGTAGTTCTGTGTTCATGTATTACTATACCAATGTGGTGAAGTCTCTTATAAAATTGTTATCACATTTTAAGGTTTCAACTTTTCAATGTACAGTGGGGGAAGAAAGTATTTGATCCCCTGCTGATTTTGAACATTTGTCCACTGCCAAATAAATGATCAGTCTATAATTTTAATGGTAGGTGTATTTTAACAGTGAGAGACAGAATAACAAAACTAAAACAAGAAAAACGCATGTCAAAGTTATAAATTAATTTGCAGGTCAGTGAGGGAAATAAGTATTTGATCCCCTATGAATCAGCAAGATTTCTGTCTCCCGCGTGTCTTTTATACAGGTAATGAGCTGAGATTAGGAGCACTCTTAAAGGTAGTGCTCCTAATCTCAGCTTGTTACCTGTATAAAAGACACCTGTCCACAAAAGCAATCAATCAATCAGATTCCAAACTCTCCACCATGGCCAAGACCAAAGAGCTGTCCAAGGATGTTAGGGACAAGATTGTAGACCTACACAAGGCTGGAATAGGCTACAAGACCATTGCCAAGCAGCTTGGTGAGAAGGTGACAACAGTTGGTGCGATTATTCGCAAATGGAAGAAACACAAAATAACTGCCAGTCTCCCTCGGTCTGATGCTACATGCAAGATCTCACCTCATGGAGTTTCAATAATCATGAGAACGGTAAGGAATCAGCCCAGAACTACACGGGAGGGTCTTGTTAAAGATCTCAAGGCAGCTGGGACCATAGTCACCAAGAAAACAATTGGTAACACACTACGCCGTGAAGGTCTGAAATCCTGCAGTGCCCACAAGGTCCCCCTGCTCAAGAAAGCACATGTACAGGCCCGTCTGAAACTTGCCATTCAGATGAATGATTCAGAAAGTGTTGTGGTCAGATAAGACCAAAATCAAGCTCTTTGGCATCAACTCAACTCGCCGTGTTTGGAGGAGGAGGAGGAATGCTGCCTATAACCCCAAGAACACCATCCCCACCATCAAACATAGAGGTGGAAACATTATGCTAAGGGGACAGGATAACTGCACCGCATCAAAGGGACGATGGACAGGGCCATGTACCGTCAAATTGTGGGTGAGAACCTCCTTCCCTCAGCCAGGGCATTGAAAATGGGTCGTGGATGGGTATTCCAGCATGACAATGACCCAAAACACACAGCCAAGGCAACAAAGGAGTGGCTCAAAAAGAAGCACATTAAGGTCCTGGAGTGGCCTTAATCCCATAGAAAATCTGTGGAGGGAGCTGAAGGTTGGAGTTGCCAAACATCAGCCTTGAAACTTTAATGACTTGGAGAGGATCTACAAAGAGGAGTGGGACAAAATCCCTCCTGAGATGTGTGCAAACCTGGTGGCCAACTACAAGAAACGTCTGACCTCTATGATTCCCAACAGGGGTTTTGCTACTAAGTACTAAGTCAAAGGGGTCAAATACTTATTTCCCTCATTGACCTGCAAATCAACGTTTAACTTTTTTGACATGCATTTTTCTTGTTTTTATTTTTTTTGTTATTCTGTCTCTCACTGTTAAAATACACCTACCATTAAAATTATAGACTGATCATTTCTTTGTTAGTGGACAAACGTTCAAAATTAGCAGGGGATCAAATACTTTTTCCCCCCACTGTACATACTTATAATGTAACATATAGAAACCAGATTATATGAACCCAAGTTACAAAAAAAAGTCCATAATTTCCAAGTTAAGTGTGTTTGGATTCCCCCAATAATTAAGAGAACTGATTACCGATTACTTTAAGTTTCTACTACATCCAATTTCAATGTTGCTTGGATATATTCAAGCAAAAAGGGTTGATCAGAAAACTTTTTTCAGCAATAGACTGTTTGTTTTCCTTGCTTGTTTTAACAATCTTCTGAACTATCCTAAAAGTCTAAAATCACTGGATCCCTGGATGAAGTTTTTTTTTAAAATTGGACTGGTCATAAAACTGATCCAAGGCAGCCCTTATTTATAGAATGTTATCGCTTACATTTTTGAGTTTTGAATTATGATCTGCCATATGTGTCTTGATCCTGACTGTTCATTTTATTTACTTTAAGAGGTATGTTTTGCTGATTTTCCCCTGGAATCCAAAAGAAAGAACAGAGTGTTACAATGGGTGAACTGACTCTATTTGGACTTTGCTTTAAAAGCTGCATCTTCTGTGAACTCAGTCTGGCTTCGGAAGAAGCCTACACGAAACGCACGCTTCAGTCCTTGTTGCATTGTGCTAAGTACTTGGTGCTTTGATATATCTTGCTACAGGAGGTGAGAGTAGCTGAGGGATTTTATTTAATAGTTAGGGGGTAAGTGGTGGATCCCCAGCACCACTATGATAGTCCCTAGGGATTTATTATTAGAATTGGGATAGGTAGGAGTTCAGTGTAGGTATTGCACTATTTTGTTGGTAGCTGGCTCCAGTACTACCACAACAGTGTGCTGTAGATCTTAAATTATAGTCCCCAATAAATTATTCTATAAATAGACGATTGCCAACGTATTTATATACTTCAGTTTAAAACAAAACTGCAAAACCATTGGTGTAACTATATAGATGATCAATTTTCATCACTATATAAGACAAATTTAATGTGGGAAACCTCTAAGACAGTAATAGATAATCATATAATCACATACATTGTAGAAATAAGATGGAAACCAGAAAACAACTTAATACACTAAATAAACATTTAACTGGGATGTACAGTGACCATAAATCTCATCCACCATTAGAAACAAGAAATTGATTTAAGGAGTTTAAGAACATGTACGACTCCTCAAATATAGACTGGCATAAAGAAAATTAGCTTTCACAAAATACAATGTTTTTGATGGGCTAATAAACTAGGTAAATTACTAGCTAATTTGATGCATAAACCACAAAACAAAAAAAACAAAAACATTATATAAAACTTTTTGTTAAATGGACAGGCCATTGCAAATTCTTAAAAATTGTAACCCAATTTAATAATCATGTTAAACAACTATAGACTGCAGTCAGGTGATTTTATGCCTAGATTGATCAGATTAACTTGGAATGAGCAAGACTCCTTAAGTCTCCCTATAACTGAACAAGAACTGTTACAGGCAATTAAAAAGCTTCTTAACAGTAAAACGCCAAATCCAGATGAAATGAGTGAAAAATTATACAATTTTGGCCTGTATATGAGGTAATGAAAAAAAGATATGCACATTGTCTAAAGCTTTTCCAAAATTACATTACATTGTAAAAGATTACAGCCTTGTGTCCTTTGGTGTCTGTGAAGTGTGCGGTTATGTATAAACCTTTTCCCACACGCTATTCATCTATACATTTCTGTGGTTTTCCCCCCTGTGTGAATCTTGTAATGAATTTTAAGTGTCTGTTGTCGTTTAAACCCTTTCCCACACTCTGTACAGGAGAATGGTTTTTCCACTTTATGAACAGTGTGGTGTGTTTGAAGATGACTCTTTGATATAAACCTTTTCCCACACTCTGTACAGGAGAATGGTTTCTCCCCTGTATGCACCATGTGGTGTGTTTGAAGCTCACTCTTTCTTGTAAACCTTTTCCCACAATCTGTACATGTGTGTGGTTTTTCCCCTGTGTGAATTTTGCAATGAAACTGAAGTGTCCGTTTTCGTTTAAACCTTTTCCCACACTCTGTACAGTAGAATGTTTTTTCCGCTGTATGAACCTCGTGGTGTGTTTGAAGATCACTCTTTCTTGCAAACCTTTTGCCACATTCTGTACATGTGTGTGGTTTTTCCCCTGTGTGAATCTTGTAGTGTCTTTGAAGATCATTCTTTGATATAAACCGTTTCCCACACTCTGTACATCCGTGTGGTTTTTCTCCTGTGTGTCTCATGTAATGAAACAGAAGTTTCTGTTTTTGTGTAAAGCTTTTCCCACATTTTGTACAGGTGAATGGTTTTGCTCCAGGGTCCCGCACATTTATCAGGTTTTGGGGAGATTGTCTACTTCTGTCTGGAACACAGTCTGGATGTGAAGCATTAAAGCAAATCTCTGGAACAAGAAAATAAGTTATTAAAATAGTGAGTAAAATATATTCAAACAATCAATTATAACAAAAACCTTAGAATCAAGTAATGATTAGGTAATGTTGTGGTGTTGGTTTATAACCAAGTTTAATTAATTTTTAATTTTGTATATAAGAGAGAAAGGAAGGGAGGTGACGGAGCAGAGGAGGACCACCAGAGCTTCCATGGAGCCATATGGACAGTAAGGAGCGGCGGGAGGGCCAAAGGGTCAGAAAAGTAGCCGATGACTGACCTGTTTGTTACTGGTTCGCACTATCATTTAGAAGGCAATCCCTGAGTGCCCATACACCATGGAAGCACCCAATTTTCCCAGGATTTTCAAAGCTCCTGTGGATATCTCAAGAGCTATCACTCTAGTAGCCAGACAATAGGATTTAATTTGTTTATTTAATATACGCTTAGCAATAATATTGCAATAATGTTGCAGGTCCTCTCTAGCACTCGTAGGATTTTCTCCTACATTTACGGGTGTGAAACCATTTGCGGCCTTGGGGAATTGGAGCAATTGAATAGCAATTTGCAATTTTAGCTCCTTCATAACTCTTGCAGAAGTGAAAGATCAAAGGCTTCCGGAGACTGTAAGTTTCGGGTTTAGCCATCGCAAAGTTTTCAAGCCCGTAACCCGTAAACTATCTGGAGCCCGCAAAAAGATGCCAACTGAATAGCAATAATATAATGCAAAAAACAACAACATTTTGATGAAATGCCTCTGAAGAAGCTTCCTGTTTGCAGCTAAACGGCCCATCAGGCATCGAAGACATCTACTTGCTGAGTATTATTTGTCTGTGCCATTATTTAGCTGGGGGGATTACTAGGTACTCTAATGGACAACCCTCTAATGTTTTCATTCACAATGTGGGGTCGTTACAGCCTGTGATTATCAATACTGAATGTGAGCTATATATTGGCTATTTATACATAGACGCTAATATGACGCTAATGTTTGTTTTTGTTTTTTCATTTTTATTTATATTGTCCTTTCCATACCTGGGTGATCCTATGATAAATAACTTACATATGGGGATCAATTCTTCCTCTTCATGTTTCACACAAGGGATTTTGTTATTTTTTATGGCTATTTAGATTTGTTAATTTATTTATTATGTCTATTTAGATTTATACATCTTCTATATATGATATATATTCTCACTAGTATTTGTTCGCAATATACTACCTATTTTGGTAGCTATAACCTATTACTTTGTATAGCATGTCTAATAATTTACATCTGTACAGTAATTTTGTATGCTGCCTCCTTGTTACTCACCTCATTTATATTTGTCTATTCACTTAGTCTATTATGAGTTATATTATATGATTTTAGTAAGTTAGGTATTTTCACATATTTATATATTGTTTTCTGATATACAATTATCACTGTAATTATGTTGTGTTATATGTACAAAATCCACTTCTACTATTCATCTTATGTTAGTGATCGTTTCTCCTATTATATGGTAATTTCTGCCATTCTTTGTCTATACTGGTGATATGGTATTTTCTGCCATTCTAGTACACATTAACCTTATTAACAACCATCATTTATTTATGTGATAGGACACCCAGATATGTTTTTAATCGTGGAGTTATTTTCCTAGCTTATAAGAAAGATTTCCTAACCCCAGGACACGTAGGCCCTCATTCAATTGCAATTTGGCCAATTGAATAGGGCTCTAAAGAAACACATAACATATTTTTTTAAAATAAGTTTTTAGTTAGTAAGCATCTATCCAAAAGCATGGTTTTCACTAACTAAAAACGTCTTAAAAAAAATATGCTATGTGCTTATTTAGAGCCCTATTAAATTGGCCGAATCGCAATTGAATGAGTGCCTTAGTTTTCTGAGATAGTTATAGTATGAAATAAATTGAGTATAAGTATATATTGGGTACTTGGATATCCCACCCACCAGTACAGAATGGGAACAACATCGTAAGAGACAAAATATCTCAATGGTTACTGCATTTAGTATAAGCTAATTGGCAGTGAGAAAAGTGATTAAGTCTAATATTTATTTTACATACTGACTCTAGCTTAAAATATATTTCCAGACACCCGTCCTCTAATGTGATATCAGAGAGGAAGGAACTTGAGGGACTAGTCAATAAAAATTGAGACATTAAAACCTGGGGCTTCAGTTGTGTGAATTCTACCACATGGAGTTTCTTATTGGCGGGTCCTTTTATTTTTTTATTTTTAAAGATTTATCCTCATATTTCCTGTACTACCATACTAGTTGCCAAGCATTTTGTGAAAAGTGGTGGAGACAGACCTGAACTAGAATAAGACTGGACAACCTGGATATAGAATAGATGAAAAAACCTAGACTGGATCACACAAGAAACTGGGTACAAACAGAATACAGGAAATAACACGATAACAGATTAACCCTGGGAGAGACTGGACAAAATACCCTCAATTGTATCTTAACTAGCTCTTGAATTTACGACTAATTCTCTAGTCATGCTTCTGGTGGAAACAGCCTCAATGATTCTCTGGATTCAATGGAATTAACTCATGTGTGTCTGTCTGCAGTCCTAGGAAGAGTGTCTGACTACAGACACAGGTGCTGCAACTGATGAGTAATCCCTCATACACTTGGACTTCTATATTTGAGCCTCCACAGAAGCTGACGTTAAACGTGCGGGTCAGGCCTCTGTATCCACAGGTGAGAGTCTTGATGATGTCACATGTGAATGATTAGTCTGGTAGTGTTGGCCAGTCAGGGTTACTGACAGAGTCATCAGAACTGTGGAGTTGTTGAGCCTTTTTTGCTCTTATGTTATGGATCTTGGTTCATTGACATTATCCTGCTAGTGTAGCGAGTGTATCACGTAGGGGCGCTCATTCTAGCATATATAATGCCAGTGGCGTAGCTAAGGGGGGGCGAGGGGGGCGGACCGCCCCGGGTGACAGCATATGGAGGGGTGACACTATGTCATCTCCAACAAATATTTTCAGCCCTCTCTGTGGCTCCCATCCTCCGGCCGGAACTATTTTCTGGATCAAGCCTTGCATTGCGCATGCGCATCCCGCCTGCGCGATTCGCGGCTTGATCCAAGAAGTAGTTCTGGCTGGAGGACGGTCGGCGCAGAGGAGAAGACGGTGAGTGCGGCGATGCTGGCAGGATTGGAACCAGGTACGAACATCAGTGGGGCATCAGTGGGGCAGGGGGAGCATCAGTGGGGCAGAGGGAGCATCAGTGGGGCAGAGGGAGCATCAGTGGGGCAGAGCAGTGGGGCAGGGGAAGCATCAGTGGGGCAGGGGGAGCATCAGTGGGGCAGAGGGAGCATCAGTGGGGCAGAGGGAGCATCAGTGGGGCAGGGGGAGCATCAGTGGGGCAGGGGGAGCATCAGTGGGGCAGAGCAGTGGGGCAGGGGGAGCATCAGTGGGGCAGAGGGAGCATCAGTGGGGCAGAGGGAGCATCAGTGGGGCAGGGGGAGCATCAGTGGGGCAGGGGGAGCATCAGTGGGGCAGAGCAGTGGGGCAGGGGGAGCATCAGTGGGGCAGAGGGAGCATCAGTGGGGCAGAGGGAGCATCAGTGGGGCAGAGGGAGCATCAGTGGGGCAGAGCAGTGGGAGCATCAGTGGGGCAGAGCAGTGGGGCAGGGGGAGCATCAGTGGGGCAGAAACAGTGGGGCAGAGGGAGCATCAGTGGGGGAGCATCAGTGGGACAGGGGGAGCATCAGTGGGACAGGGGGAGCATCAGTGGGACAGGGGGAGCATCAGTGGGACAGGGGGCACATCAGTGGGGCAGGGGGCACATCAGTGGGGCAGGGGGAGCAGTGTGGGCCGCTGAAAGGAGGAGGAAGGGGACAGACATGGGAGGCATTGAAGCCTCTCCCATAAGGCTTGCGATGAGCGCCTGCGGCGCACATTGCAGTCTAAGTGCCGCTAGCCTCGCAGTCGCAGGTCACTGGGGTGACATTTGAACGGACCGCCCCGGGTGACGTTTACTCTAGCTACGCCACTGTATAATGCTGTCCTTTTTTTAAATTAAAATCTTGGCTCCCTAGTTAGTTGTTATTATATACATAAATTAAATTTGGACATAAAATTTTTGCAATATTGGATTATTTTAAACTTATTGTAACCTCACCATTACAGGAATGTGTTTCCTATACTTATAATCATTACTATGTGTGAGTGAAAACTGCTCTATTTAAAACATCTGAAAATAAGGGGAATGTATGTGTAATATAATAATTTTGGTTAGGGTCAGCATTAATATATACTCACTACAACTCTGAACGGGTGCAATAATAGTGTACGTATTTGGGATACCTAGGTTACTGGCCTTTTTGGGGAAACAATTATAAATAAAGAAATATTTGCTGCTCTAAAGGAATATATATCCTGGATATACTAAAACATCAAGCATATAGGGCTGTGTGTGTATATAACCTAATTAGGTGTCCCTTTACAGCATTAAGTACAATTTGGGAAATTGTATCTCAAAATTTGAAGGATCCCTGGTCATTGGACTCCATATTGGGACATTTGTATTATGTCATGAAGAATCCTGATAAAAAGGGGAATTTTTTGAATATCAAAGTAGGTGAATGTATTGGTCTGATGACTAACAACATATTAAACAAGTAAGTATTTGAGACACTTTATTGAGAGCAGTTCTGAATATATTAGACTGTTGTAACGGATGTGCAGCGCAGCCTGTCTCCAACACTGGGACTGTCCTAAAATAGACATAATCTGGTACCGGCCTACCTACTTATGACGCAAGTTTCCAGTGTTTCATTTGGGAAATCTTATATCAGTGTTGCTCCAGAAAAAGAGGAAGCTCTCAAAAGCTAGTCTTATATTTATGAATATGTTTGTCCAATAAAAAAGGTATTGATATATACTGCAATACTCTTATTCAAAAAATTGTGACATTTTGGCATTTATTTTGAAAATATGACTGATCATGCAAAAAATGATGTCTTTTATTGAGGGATAGTGATCATATGAAGCCATTTATTATCACACTGTTGTTTGGCTCCTTTTAAATCATAATGATAACAGAAATCACCCAAATGGACCTGATCAAAAGTTTACATACCCTTGAATGTTTGGCCTTGTTACAGACACACAAGGTGGCACAAACAGGTTAAAATGGCAGTTAAAGGGTAATTTCCCAACCTGTGGCTTTTTAAATTGCAATTAGCGTCTGTGTATAAATAGTCAATGAGTTTGTTAGCTCTCACATGGAGGCACTGAGCAGGCTAGATACTGAACCATGGGGAACCGAAAAGAGCTGTCAAAAGACCTAAATAACAAGGTAATGGAACTTCATAAAGATGGAAAAGGATATAAAAAGATATCCAAAACCTTGACAATGCCAGTCAGTACTGTTCAATCACTTATTAAGAAGTGGAAAATTCGGAGATCTCTTGATACCAAGCCTAGGTCAGGTTGATCAAGAAGTAATACAGCCACAACTGTCAGAAGAATTGTTCAGAATACAAAGAAAAGGAGAAATACAGGCTGCTCTGGAAAAAGACGATGTGGCTGTTTCCAGGAGCACAATACAACGATACTTGAACAAAAATAAGCTGGCTGGTCGAGTTGCCAGAAAGAAGCCTTTACTGCACCAATGCCACAAAAAAGCCTGGTTACAATACACCCGACAACACCTTGACACGCCTCACAGTGACGAGACCAAAATAGAGCCTTATGGTCACAACCATAAGCGCTATGTTTGGAGAGGTGTCGACAATGCCTATAGTGAAAAGAATACCATCCTCACTGTGAGGCATGGTGGTGGCTCACTGATGTTTTGTGGGGGTAGGGGGCTCTAAAGGCAGGTGAATTTGATGGCAAGATGAATGCAGCATGTTATCAGAAAATACTTGCAGACAATTTGCATTCTTCTGCACGAAGGCTGTGCATAGGACGCTCCTGGGCTTTCCAGCATGACAATGACCCTAAGCACAAGGCCAAGTTGACCCTCCAGTGGTTACAGCACAAAAAGGTGAAGGTTGTGGAGTGGCCATCACAGACTTCTGACCTGAATATCATAGAGCCACTCTAAGGAGTTCTCAAAAGTGCGGTTCATGCAAGAAGACTAAAGTCTTTGCATGACCTGGAGGTATTTTTTCAAGACGAATGGGCAGCTATACCACCTGCAAGAATTAGGAGCCTCATAGACAACCATTACAAAAGACTGCACGCTGTCATTGATGCTAAAACGGGCAATACACAATATTAAGAAGTAAGGGTATGCAAACTTCTTTCATTCTTTTTTTATGATTGTGCCTTTCTGTTATAACCTACAGTTGAATATGAATCCCATAAGAAATAAAAGAAATGTGTTTTGCTGCTCACTCGTGTTTTCTTTAAAAATAGTACATATATTACCAATTCACCAAGGGTATGCAAACTTTGAACTTTTGAGCACAACGGTACATACTGTGTGTGTGTGTGTATATATATATATATATATATATATATATATATATATACACACACACACATACATATATATAATTCATTGTGATACAAATATAATATTTATCACAGTTTCTGTACAAATAATGTATCACTCACCTTCACTTATAGTTACAGGGATTTCCTCCTCTTTAATCTCCCGGGGACTCCTCATATTTGTATCTTCTTCTTGATCAAACTCTGAGAGAACTGATGGTGTCACTTTGTCACTGTCTGTACAAATAAACATGAGATGGTCATACGCTGGGCTTTGTTACACGTCTTTATGGTCAGTACAAATAAACATGAGATGGTCACACGCTGGGATTTGTTACATGTCTTTATGGTCAGTACAAATAAACATGAGACGGTCACACACTGGGATTTGTTACAGGTCTTTATGGTCTGTACAAATAAATATGAGACGGTCACACTCTGGGATTTGTTACACGTCTTTATGGTCAGTACAGAACAAGGGTCAGATAATGTGGGGGCTTCAGAACTGACAAATCTCACATTATCAGACAGAGACTGAAAAATAACCAGATAAATATTATACATTTATACCAGACTAGTATAGGTCACCCATATACATTACATGATAACAATCCACACCAGATCATCAACTGGTCTCTCTGTATAAAGAAGACCTGATACAAACAATAAAGAATTTAATTGATTTGTAGCACGGTATCAGATACATCTGGTAAGTGCACCTATTCTTTCACTATCTGTCCACATAAATCAGATATAGATCTCATTAATAAATATATCTATATACTTTCTGATTTTCATGTTGACATCATCTATATATTTGTCTTTATGTGTAAATCATAACTAGGAGAGTTCTCCATCTCATCTGTATCTCCATGTCTAGATCTCTCTTCCAGTTCCTGCCGTCTCTTCCTTATTGATCTGAGCTCTTTGATGGTTCTGCCCATCACATATATAGTTGTGAGCGTACGAGTTGTTGCTAACGCTTGCGGGCTCGCGTAGCGAGCCAAGGCCCTCGCGAGGGCCTCAGTTGCTGGCATGGAGCGCCAAAGGCGCTCCATGCCAGCAACTGCGACCCTCGTAAACTTCACCTCGCAACGCAAACTACACGACACACCAATTACGACACTCGCTAAATTTTACGACCAACGCAAACAACATACGACACACGTTAACACACATTACGGCCTCGCAAAACTCGGACGCAACTCGCGAACATTACAAAATTAAAAACACAATACATACACACAGCACATACATAAAAAGCTTACCTACAGCAAGAGGGAGCATCCAGGACCTCAACTATGCAACTTACACCTTCATTTCACTCAAAATAAAAGAGTTTAGACACAAAAAAATTTGCTAAGCGAGAAAAAAATGGCCGCTGAAAAAAAAAACGAAAACGAGGCTACACACGCAAACACCATACGACACACGTTAACAGATATTACGACCTCACAAACATCGGACGCAACACGCCGACATACAAACATTTAAAACACACTAAATACACACAACACACACATAAAAAGATTACCTACAGCAAGAGGAACCATCCAGCACCTCAAAAAAACAAGTTACACCTTTATTTAAATAAAAATAAAACACTTTAGACACTAATACAATCGCTAAGCGAGAGAAAAAATGGCCGACGAACAAAACGAAAACGAGGCTTCAGACGTAACTATACTACACTTACTCGCAATAATGAAATACATACTATGTGGAACGTATCACACTCATATTAAACACCATTTTGACCACTACTACGCACAAAATGGCGGATGGAACGCAAAATTGTAAGCTGGAACGCAAATAGCGCATGCGTATTGCGTTCTAACGGCCTAACTTTCCAGAAATTTCTACAAGTTTATAAATACTGCCTACTTTCTACAAAAAACGACATTTCTCCTCAGGTGATGAACGGAGTGACTCGATAGGTAACTGCTGCTTTTACTTGAGAAGACAATTCTTTCCTAATTTACTACTTTCCACTGTGCAAATTACAACTGAGAGGTAAGCTATAATATATTACATTTTATTATCAAGACAGGACAAAAAAAATAAATAAAATTATAAGTATGAAAATGTGATTTATGTATAGTGACATGTGGCACTACATTTATGTGTATAGGCCCTGCAACAAACTAATCTTTAAATGACATTACCAAAAATTAATACTTTTATATTAAAATCGGATTTATGTATAGTGATATGTGACACGCACAAAAGATAAATACATATAACTATGAAAATGTGCTTCATGTATGTCACATGTCACACGCAGATTTCTGTGTATAGTCCCTGCAAATAACTAATATTAATCACAAATAATTAAACAACTATATTGTAATGACAGTAACAATTTTTTTGGGGTATACTGATATGTTACACGCACATATATGTGTCTCATGTATAGTCACATGTCACACGCACATTTATTGTGGAGCCCCAAAAAAAGAGTCATGTTCATTGAAAGTAATTACAGAAGTAGATCTTTACATAACATTAATTTATTGGAATTCACTATATAACCTAAACATCAATCTTTCTCGTTTTTTTTTTATAACAGACTCTGCATCAACAGCGTCACTCAAGAATTTGCACCGTGCACTGTGACCCACAATCCCTTTTAAACAACTCCAAGAAAGAACAAGAGGTAAGATACAAAAATACATTACATGCTGAAAAAGACCATGCTTTGCTAAATCAAAAAGAAGAAATATACAATTAACCATTTCACTTTCTTTTTAAAACAGACACTACAAAAAGACTGGCGGGTTAAGATTGGCAGGAGGGGACCCTCTGTCATTCGACACTTCAATCAAGGTAAAGTATAAAGTACAAAAAAGAAACCAACTATGAGCCTCATTCAATTCCGAGTTGCCCAATTGAATAGGCCTCTATATAAGCACATACAAAAACATCTAAACAAACTTTTTAGTTACTGAACCTCTATCCAAAACAAAAGGTTTTCACTAACTAAAAACTTCTGTCAAAAAAATATCTTATGTGCTTATATACAGCCCTATTCAATTGACAACTTTCACATTCAATGAGGACCTATATATGTTTAATGGTGACAATTTAACAAATACAGCAATCAAAGGCCCTCATTTAATTGTTTTTTCCCAAAATTTAATAGGCGTCTAAATGACGGTCTCATTAAGTGAATCAAGGCCCTCATTCAAATGCAATTTGAACAATTGAATAGGGCCCTAAATAACCACATTACATATATTTTTTAAAGAAGTTTTTAGTTAGTAAGTATCTATCCAAAAGAAAGGTCTTCACTAACTAAAAACTTATTTAAAAAATATGTTATGTGCTTATTTAGGGCCCTATTCAATTGGCCAAATCGCAATTGAATGAGGGCCTAAGAGCCTCATTCAATTGTGATTTGGCCAATTGAATAGGGCTCTATATTAGCACAGAGCATATTTTTTTACACAACTTTTTAGTTAGTGAACTTCTTTCCAAAAGCAAGGTCTTCACTAACCAAAAACTTCTGTAAAAAAATATGCTCTGTGCTAATATAGAGCCCTATTCATTTGGCCAAATCGCATTTGAATGACGCCCTAAATAAGTATACCACAAGTGGTGCCCACAAAAAAGGATTGTATAAAAACTCCCACAAACACATAGCAAACTAAATTCATATTCTTAGTTAATGTTTAACAACCTATAAGCCTTACAAAGAAGCCTAAATAAGTATACCACAAGTGGTGCGCACAAAATAGGATTGTACTAAAAGTCACACAAACACATAGGAAACTACATTAACATTCTTCTTTAATGTTTAACAACCTATAACCATTACAATGAAGACTAAATAACTTTAGCACAAGTGGTGCACACAAAACAGGATTGTAACAAAGTCACACAAACACATAGCAAACTACATTAATATTCTTATTTCATGTTTAAAAAACTATAACCATCACAATAAAGCCTAAATAAGTATACCACAAGTGGTACGCACAAAACAGGATTGTAGAAAAAAATCACACAAACACATAGCAAACTAAATTCATATTCTTAGTTAATGTTTAACAACCTATAAGCCTTACAAAGAAGCCTAAATAAGTATACCAGAAGTGGTGCGCACAAAACAGGATTGTACTAAAACTCACACAAACACATAGGAAACTACATTAAGATTCTTCTTTAATGTTTAACAACCTATAACCATTACAATGAAGCCTAAATAAGTATACCACAAGTGGTGCGCACAAAACAGGATTGTAGAAAAAAACACACAAACACATAGCAAACTGAATTAATATTCTTCTTTAATGTATCACAACCTACAAGCCTTACTAAGAAGCTTAAATAAGCATAACAAAAGTCGTGCGAACAAATCAGGATTGTAGATAAAGTTAGACAAACACATAGAAAAAAATAACCATAACAGATACAATACACCAAAATTAAGACATTTTTGCTTTATTTAAAAGACATTTCACTCAAACAACATTTTCAATTTTATGTTACAACAGATACTGCGTGAAGACAATCGGACGAGGACTTTCAGCACAGGACCAGACCAGCGGACGAGGACTTTCAACACAGGACCAGACCATCGGACGAGGGCTATCGCCAGAGGACCACAACATCGGACGAGGGCTATCTCCAGAGGACCACTCCATCGGACCACGACTTTCAACAGAGGACCAGACCATAGGACCAGGATTTTAAACAGAGGACCACACCATCGGACGAGGACTTCCAACAGAGGACCAGACCATTGGACAAAGATTTTCAACCGAGGACCAACAAACATTCGGATTTAAATCACACTTCAACCAAGGTACAGTATAATAAGTACATGTAGCGGAACCCATCCCTGTTTTACCCTGTTTTATGATTATTTAATTCTTGGTTAAAATATGATCCTACAATATATATGTTGGTTGATGTTCTACAGAATATATTGGCTCAGAATATTAGCCAGACTTTTGCAGACCTAGGCTAATAGATAATCCTGTTACAGAGATTCAAGAGATAAGAAAGTTGTAAAGGATCCTTGTGTTTTCATTCTCTGATAAGAACAAAGAAGAATGATCTAATTAATGTCTGATTGTATCCAAGTTGCCAGGGAGGTGTGGCTCACCTATTGTCCTATATGTGTATTGTATGGGGGATATGTGCAATGTCTGTGTGTTATGTGTAAAAACATACTTTTACTAACTTTTGAACCCCTGGTCTGATTCATGCCATTTTTGTATATGTTGTTCCCCTGGGTGAGAGATATTGAATGGTGCGGGACTTAAAGGTGTACCCCCTGTATTTGGGGTACATCCAGAATGTGGTTAAAATTGTGTCTGTTTTAATTGTGTTATCTGAGGGGAGGAGACGTGGGGGTTGAACCATGCAGATAATTGGCTGTTGTGATAATTATGTGGGTGTAGCCCTTCAGAGGGCAACATTGCATAAAAGGAGATTCCCTGTCATTAAAAGAGAGTTCTACTTGACCCTTCAAAACGTAGCATCGTCTCGTTCTTTGGGGGGATTTATGGTACCGTTACTCTGCCGCATTTTACAGCACTCCTGGATTATACAATGGGATATCGTGGATGGGAATAAATATTTCATTACTGCACAGCACCTTGCTTCAGAAAAGGACGTCTCCAACGGCTGGTACCCTCTCACTACCGGGGTAGCCGTTACATTGGATGGCAGTGGTGGGATGGTCCTTTTCATCCCCAACGCAAGTGCTGAATGGAATCCCAGTACGCTAAACTGAAAAGATCCACACTAAAGGATCTCTTGGAAACCAGAGGAAGGAGTGCCAGCAACCGACCACGGAGAGAGCTGATAGCTGACTTACTGGAGCTGGACGAGATGGATCGATCCATAGAGGTCGTGGACCAACCTTCCCCTGCCAGTGAGGAGGAGGAAATTACAAACCTGGTTCAGCGGAGATTATCCATGTACCCAGCAACATCCGTGGAGCTAATAGATCAGCTGTTCCGGGAAGCGAGAACGGAGATACAAAATAGGAGGGGGCACGAACTTGAACTGGCAAGAGCTAGACAACCCCTGGCACATACAGTTCATACTCCCCCACCCGCTGCTACAGTAAAGAAAATACCCTTCACTGCCTTCAAAGCGTTTGTGGAAAGTGAGGAAGAAATTGATGGATATTTGGCTGACTTCGAGAGGCAGTGCTCACTACACCAGGTACCACCAGACCAATGGGTCACTATTTTGGCTGGAAAGCTATCAGGAAAAGCAAATGAGGCTTTTCGGGCGCTTACTGAGGAAGATATTGCGCAGTATCGCCGGGTGAAGGCTGCACTGCTCACCAGATATGCCGTCACCCCGGAAACATATCGCCGTCGCTTCAGGGAGTCTAAAAAGAAGGCTGCAGACTCCCATATGGAATGGGCCAGCAAGATACAAAGGGTGGCATCACATTGGGTGCGAGGGTGCAATGCCAACACAGGAGAGGAAGTACTACAGCTATTCCTGATGGAACATTTCTTCCAAGATCTGGCGGCAGACATACAGGATTGGGTGAGAGATCGTCGCCCTACTAACTTAATCGAGGCAGCAAGGCTAGTGGACGAATACGCAGAGTCCAGAAAGGTGAGCCAAGGGTCCACACGACCAACCTCTAGAGCAGAGCCACGCACCTCAATGCCCGCTGCAAGCACAGAATTTCGGGCCCCAGTACCCCCAGGACCGCCACGGCCTCAGGGGTCTAACCACCAACCCCGGGATTCTTACAAAAAGACGTGCCATTGCTGCGGCAACCCGGGGCATATTGCTCGTTATTGCCCCTTGGGATCAGCCAATAACAACTGGAGGCGCCCGACCAATAACCCAGAGATCCCTTTATCACGTACCTCTGCTGCTCACTGCCTGGAAACCAAAGGGAGCCCTGAGGAGTGTTTGGGCATCCTGTACGAGGCAAACCCCATACAAGCTGCATCCCCAGTCAACCGCCAGCATCACCGCCAGGAGGTGCGTGTAAATGGACAGGTAGCACAAGGCCTAAGGGACACTGGCGCTACCATCACGTTGGTGCAGAAACATCTTGTGAAACCGGAGCATGTATCTACCCGTACTGTTGCTGTCCGTGTCGCAGGGGGGGCTGTTTTTCGCTTGCCCACCGCCCGGGTACACTTGGATTGGGGAGTCGGGTCGGGAAAGACCACAGTAGGCATCATGGACAATTTACCTGCTGAGGTTGTGCTGGGCAACGATATTGGCCCTCTAGCCTCAGCCTTTTTACCCACGACTGCTGCTGCTTGTCCCGTGACCACCCGCTCACAGACCCATACAGAGGACAATCCTACAACAGGTCGGGAGACCCAGGTAAGCCACAAGCAGACACTTAGCACTAATGCCACAGAGAGACCCATAGCGTGGGACACCCCCGAAGAGCTTGTGAAGGAAACTAGACAGGACCCCACCCTCCAAAAGTACCGAGCATTAGCCGACAATAGAGGGGATGAGCGGGAATGTTTTATATGGAAAGGGGTTTCTATGGGACAGAGATTGTGGCCCACCTTTTGGACATTGGGATACTGGACTGTTGGGATGGGATCCTGGATTTTTTTGGGTGAGTGTACAGGAGAAGAACAGTGGGCCCTGTGCAATAGCGGCCCGACCACAAGCTGGGGGAGGAATGTACTCTACAACTTGGGATGGTTTTGCTAAAGGACTTCAGTTCATTTGGAAGGCTGATGCTTTTCTGCCTAATTATTTAATTGTCTGAAACCAGTTTGTAAAATGTATTTTCCCTCTCCTTGAAATGTTTATTGCAGTAATGCTGATGGGTTGTCAAACTGTAGAAGTGACCTACAAATCATTTTGTCCGGACATCCCCTAGCCGATCCGTTGGGATCAGACCGTGTATGCCGGCTTATGGTCACGGGGGAGGTGTGTAGCGGAACCCATCCCTGTTTTACCCTGTTTTATGATTATTTAATTCTTGGTTAAAATATGATCCTACAATATATATGTTGGTTGATGTTCTACAGAATATATTGGCTCAGAATATTAGCCAGACTTTTGCAGACCTAGGCTAATAGATAATCCTGTTACAGAGATTCAAGAGATAAGAAAGTTGTAAAGGATCCTTGTGTTTTCATTCTCTGATAAGAACAAAGAAGAATGATCTAATTAATGTCTGATTGTATCCAAGTTGCCAGGGAGGTGTGGCTCACCTATTGTCCTATATGTGTATTGTATGGGGGATATGTGCAATGTCTGTGTGTTATGTGTAAAAACATACTTTTACTAACTTTTGAACCCCTGGTCTGATTCATGCCATTTTTGTATATGTTGTTCCCCTGGGTGAGAGATATTGAATGGTGCGGGACTTAAAGGTGTACCCCCTGTATTTGGGGTACATCCAGAATGTGGTTAAAATTGTGTCTGTTTTAATTGTGTTATCTGAGGGGAGGAGACGTGGGGGTTGAACCATGCAGATAATTGGCTGTTGTGATAATTATGTGGGTGTAGCCCTTCAGAGGGCAACATTGCATAAAAGGAGATTCCCTGTCATTAAAAGAGAGTTCTACTTGACCCTTCAAAACGTAGCATCGTCTCGTTCTTTGGGGGGATTTATGGTACCGTTACTCTGCCGCATTTTACAGCACTCCTGGATTATACAATGGGATATCGTGGATGGGAATAAATATTTCATTACTGCACAGCACCTTGCTTCAGAAAAGGACGTCTCCAACGGCTGGTACCCTCTCACTACCGGGGTAGCCGTTACAGTACAAAAGGAGAAAACTAAAGAAACATGTTTCATCTGCATCCGTGTCAACAGAAAAATAAATAAAAAATTAAGAACTATGTGCCTTATTGTATTTAAATTGGCAATATGCAATACATGTTTCAATAACCACATCAATGTTTTTTTTGCAAAGAAGTTTTTAATTGGTAAACATCTATCCACAAACAAGGTTTTCAATAACTAAAAACTTACTTCAAAAAAAGGTGTTAACTGCTTATTTACAGCACTATTCAATTGGCCAAATTGTTATTCAATGAGGCCATGAATTATAACTTTTAACAAAATATAACTGATACATTAATGATTTACCTTTTATTTCTCAATTATTCACAATAATCTTTAACAGTAATTACAAATTTAAATATACCCAATTACATTTCTTTTTTTGCCTTTACAGATTAACATGGCTGTTAACAAGAGCAAACAAGAGAAGAAAAGACGTCAAACTAGAGAAAGACAAGAGAAATGGGCCGGCCAGCAGACACCAGAGGAGAAAGAAATTCGATGAGAAAAAGAACGCAAAAGACTTGCAAGCAAAAGACTATCAGCTGCAAAAATGAAAGATACACCAAAAAAACCTACAAAGCAAATAAAGCATTTACAACCTGTTCCTCAAACATCAGATGACATTTTACAAGATACAATTAAAGACAGACCAAAAAAAGCATCTACAAAAACAATGCATTTACAACCTGTTACTGAAACCTTACAGGACATTTCACCAAAACCAGGACAACATATACCAAGAAAAGCCACGAAAAAAACTAAGCATTTAGAACCTGTTGTACAAACATTCCATGACTTTTCACCTGATGAATATGAAAGTCAAACTCCTATATGCTTTGCAAATTGTCCTTTACTCAAGTCTTTAGCAGTAGAGGTTCATACTACTCAATGTCAGTTTTGTAAAACTTATTATTTTAAACAAGAGAGACCCAGAGATGGGCAATTTATTAGTTGCTGTCAAAAAGGCAAGTTCAAACTTCCAGAAAGGAAAGAATTTCCAATCTATTTACAAAATATTATGACTGAACCTACTTTTCCAAACTACAAAAATTTTAAGACAAACATAAGATCCTACAATAGTGCCATATCCTTTGCATCTATGGGGACAACATTAGCTGCTAATGTACCAGGACATGGTCCTTACTGTTTTAAAGTCCAATGCCAAATTTATCTTCGTACTTCCCATTTACATCCAGAGGAAGGAGAGCAAAAGAAAATTCGCTCAACTATATATCCTCGATACAATGGAAGCTGTTGACCAACGTATGCAGATGGAAGAAAATAAAAAATGCTTACCCAGTGTTTTTATAGAGCTAAATAACATTATGGACAATAACACCTAAAGTAAAGCTTATAAAAAATTGGCAGAAGTAGAAAATGAACAACTACTTCATGCACAAAGACATCAATTACCAATGCCAAAGGTTAATATGGTGCTTAAAAGAGACAGACATACTGATAAACGTCGTTATAACTTGCCAACATCAAATGAGGTTGCAATGGTGTTTCAAAATGATGAAGGAGAACCACCATTTCAAAGAGGCATTAGAATATATCCCATAAATGAGGAGCAACCATTTATTAATATGAATATCTTAAGTCCAAATTTAGATCCAATGACATATCCCATCTTTTTCCCACATGGAGAAGCAGGTTGGCAACCAAAATTAACCCTTCCCAGTTACCCAAATGCTAAAGCCAGAATCCGAAATAATGTTTCTATGCTTGAATTTAAAGTAGCTCAAATTGCCATTCGACATGGATTTAATCCGATTTTATGTGGTGGAAAACAAACCCAACAATGGATTATTGATTCATATTTGCAAGTTGAGGCAAATAATTTAAACTTTATAAAATATCAACAAGATAAACTACGTGTAGAACAATATTCTGGACTCATTGACTATGTTGCTGACATGGCTACAAGCAGAGACATGACAGCTGGCAAAGCCATCATTTTACCATCTTCCTTTCCACGATCTCCTCGAAATATGAGAGAAAGATACAATGATGCTATGGCTATTGTGACAAAATTTGGAAAACCAGATTTATTTGTGACATTTACATGTAATCCACAATGGCCAGAAATTACACAAAATCTACTTCTTGGATAAACTGCTTCCGATCGGCCAGATTTAGTAGCCAGAGTTTTTAAGATCAAATTAAATGAATTAATACATGACTTCACTATAAATCAGTTATTTGGCAAATGTCTTGCTTATGTATATACCATTGAATTTCAAAAAAAGAGGCCTTCCACATGCACATCTTCTCATAATACTTCAAGAGAAAGATAAATTAGATACTTCAGACAAAGTGGATGCAGTAATAGTTGCTGAACTACCAGATCCAGAACTATATGGTAGACTATATGAGATTGTTACTCATCGCATGATTCATGGACCCTGTGGAGACCTTAATCCACAATCACCATGTATGGAAAATAATCAATGTTCCAAAGATTTTCCAAAAGATTATAGAGACAAAACATATGCAAATTGTGATGGATATCCACTTTATAAAAGAAGAGAAGGAGATAGTGCCATTATTCGTGGAAAAAAAGTGGACAATAGATATGTAGTACCCTACAATCCACATTTACTCATGAAGTACAACGCCCACATCAACGTAGAAGCCTGCACTTCCATCAAATCCATTAAATATGTCTACAAATATATTTACAAAGGCTATGATGCAGCTACTGTAGTCGTCAAAAGTGCAGACAACCCTGAATGTAGTGAGTTAGTACATGATGAACTTGCATCTCATGTAGATGATCGCTATGTCAGTGCGCCAGAAGCTATGTGGTGGCTTTTAAAATTGGAAATGCATGATAGATCACATGCAGTATATAGATTAGCAGTACATTTGCCACAACGAAATTTAGTCTATTTCCATGCTGGAAATGAAATGAATGCATTGGCCCAAAGTGAAGATCGTCACACTACACTAACTGCATGGTTTGAATTAAATTCCACTGATGCTCAAGCAACACAATACTTATATATTGAAATTCCATATCACTATGTTTTTGTGAATGGATTATGGAGACCAAGAAAAAACAGAGGCAATAAAATAATTCCAAGAATTTACACAGTCAGTCCAAGAGATGTTGAACGTTTTTGCTTACGGATATTACTTTTAAATATTCCAGGAGCACAAAGTTTTGAACACTTAAGAACTGTTAATGACATTGTATATGAATCCTTCCATTTAGCTACAAGACATAGACACTTACTCGATGATGATACAGAGTGGGAAAGATGTTTAGAAGAAGCAGCACAATGTCAAATGCCACGACAGATGAGAGAACAATTTGCTTTTATTTGTATCTTCTCAAATGCTCCAAATGCATTAGCTTTGTGGGAGATTTTTACAAGGAATATGCCTGAAGACTTTATGCGACGATACAATGAACCCATTGCACACTTAAAAGCGTTAATGGAAATCCAAGAAGTATTTTTAACTCATGGATTAAGTTGTGCAAGTTTTAATTTGCCTGATCCAGGTCTTATAGATGACAAACTTTGAAGACTATGACATTCAACTACAAGCAGAAAGAACAGAAGAAAGACTTGCAACTTTAAATACACTACAATTGCAAGCATTTCATGCCTCTAAAAATGCAATAGATGATGACATGGTGACAGAGCGTTATTTCTATTTTGATGGACCTGGCGGATCAGGAAAAACCTATGTACAATTTATTAATGAGTTCAGTACGAGCACAAGGTCAAATAGCAATGGCGTTTGCCACTACTGGAATTGCTGCACTTTTATTAGAAGGTGGAAGAACTGTTCATAGTGGATTTAAACTGCCAGTGCCTATTTTAGAAACTTCTGTGTCAGATATTCGCATGACATCATTACAAGCAAAGAAACTGAAGAAATGTAAATTAATTATAATAGATGAGGCCACAATGATGTCATGCTATGCCCTCCAATGTATTGACCGTTTGCTTCGTGAAGTCATGGATAATATTTTTCCATTTGGTGGAAAGGTAATGTTGTTGGGTGGCGATTTTAGACAAACATTACCTATCGTTGTACATGGAAATCGAACTGACATTATCGAAACCTGTATCAAGTGAAGCACAGTATGGAAACATTTTACCCATCTTCAACTGCAACAAAATATGAGATCAGAAGGCCAAACTGATTTCAATGATTTGTTTATTAAAATTGGAGAAGGCAGAACAGAAAAAATACTACATTTGCCTGACGACACTGTAGAGATCCCACCTCATATGATTTGTCAACAAGATATTATATCGGCTATATTTGAAGGGAGCATAAATAACGAAGAATATTCCGAGCTTGCCAACCAAGTCATACTGACGTGTAAAAATAAAGATGCATTAATCCACAATAATGAAATCTTTAAAAAAATTAATGCACCACAAATAAATTATCACAGTGCTGATTCTGTACTTGCTGATGACAATGAAAGTCAGGCTAACTTTTCTACTGAATTCATAAACTCACTAACTCCTTCTGGAATGCCACCACATAATTTGCAGCTAAAGAAAGGTGCAATTATCATGTTACTGCGAAATATGAACCCCAAAAAAGGCCTATGCAATGGGACAAGATTAATTGTTTAACAATTAAAGGACCATTTTATAGTTGCTGAAATTTTAACTGGTACCCATAAAGGAGAGAGAGTTTTCATACCAAGAATAGATTTAGCACCAAGTGAAAGTAGTCTCCCTTTTATACTTCAAAGAAGACAATTTCCCATTATTATGGCATTTGCCATGACCATTAATAAATCACAAGGTCAAACTTTCAAATCTGTGGATATTTTCTTGGAAGAACCAGTATTTGCACATGGTCAATTGTACGTTGCATTGTCACGGTGCAAAAATCCACAGGCTATTAAAGTTTACATTGAAAAGAATGAAAGTCAAGGTGATTTATTAGAAGATGGACGTATTTTTACTAAAAACATTGTCTACTATGAAGTACTATAACTTTGCAGGATACAAATTAAAGCCATGCAAATTTTTTTTAAAAGCATTCAAAAATACATAACAATTTGTTGTTTAATTCAGTCATAATTAATGGAAGTACTGTTTATGGATGATTCGCCTCACAAAATACTTGCCTTGCATTTTTCGGACAAACTATGTTAAAATGTTAAGTCATTATGTTACTGTTTCTAATGTTACAAGTTTGAAAACAATATTTTCAAGTTCTTTCATTCAACATATTACAAAGTTCATGTTAAGAGCTCAAGCACCTTTTAAGTCACAATGTAAATATTGTCTGTTATCTTAAGATTACTACCTGCATTAATGTTTATCGCCAGTTTATGTAGTCAGGAAGGAATTACTTTCATTGGGTACGTTTTAAGGAGAGTTTTTACTGTATGCCTTCCTCTACATTCAATGTATATTGAAGTTAACAATTATTCTGATAGAAATTGCATGTTAATACTGATTAATTTAAAGTTCAACTGTTTTTACATTCAAATGATAATACTTTTAATACAAAATTATGTTTAAATATTAATTCACTATGTTACTGTTTATAATGTTACAAGTTGTAAAAATGTTTTTTAAAGTTTCTTACTTACACACATAATACGTATCTGACTTAAACATATTACAAACTTCATGTTAAAATTGGGTACGTTTAAAGGAGGGTTTTTATAATGTTTCTCTTACTCTGCATTAAATGTATATTCAATTTAACAATTCTTCAGATAGAAATTGCATGTTAAAATACCATTACCTGAAGTTTACTATAATGATTACTTTAAAGTGAAACTGTTTTTACATTCAATTGTTAATACTTTTAATACAAAATTATGTTACAAAATGTATTCACTATGTTACTGTTTATAATGTTCCAAATTCTACAAATTTTTTGTCAAGTTCCAAAGTTACATAGAAAATAAAGTTCAAGTTTCAAAAAATATACTTTCAAGTTTATTGCTTACATATATTTTAAACTTCATGTTAAAATTGTGGACGTTTCAACAAGGCTTTTTACTTTTTGCTTTCCTCTGGATTCAATGTGTATTGAAGTTAACAATTCTTCAGATACAAATTTCATGTTAAAAAACCATTACATCAACATTTTACAAAAATACACGTTCATATCACAATACTTACAAGTGTCAAATATCTATATTAATAACTAAACAACTTGACAAACATATACATCACATTGCCGTAATTTTTTGACGGGCAAGTCGCTAGTTTTCTATAAAACACAAGTCTTTTCAAGCAGAATGATCTATGGATCCATGAAGACCCTGAGGTGTAAGAAACCCAAACCAGGCAAGTCTTATAGCGCTAATCACAACTGCTTGTGGTGCTGGAGAGGAAGACGTGGAGCCATCTTCATAATCATATAACTCGGTAACAAACTTGTCTTCCCAGTAGGACTCCTCATGACATGGTACATACAAGTGACTAAAACTGATCTTATTTCCACCCTCAAAACTGGAATGTGCTGCAGTATTATTTCTATATGTTACTGATGGGATGATGGGTTGTCTATCAGCTCTGAGTCTCCGCCCCTTGTAATCATACACCTGTCACTCACCTGCACCGGGGTTTGAACAGATTTCCTCCTGGTGAATATCCTGATCATCTCTCTCATCCTCCTCTTCCTTAATAACTGATATTTTGTCCATGTTTCCGCTATGAAGAACTAATGTGGGCAGTAGAATAATGAGAGGGTTTACATTTATCAACATAAAGCCTGGTCTATGTAATGATCACATGAACTACACACATAAAATATGATAAAGTTACATTAAATTGATAGAGCAAAGGCCCAGTTTTTGCAGAAATGAAAATAACACACATATATATATATATATATATATATATATATATATATATATATATATATATATATATATATATATATAATTATTTACTTACAGGTGATTTTTTTTTAAATAATGAGGGGTAGATGACTAAGATCAAAAGATGAGTATTTTACTTATCTCTCAATACAGCTAGATCCCAATGGATAATTGACAATTATTGTCAATAATCACCCATTTTAATAAGATAACAGACTATGCTGGTGGTGGGTAAGAAAAGTTGATTTACTGAAATAATATAAACTGCAATGTTTGTTTACTGTAAAATTATTTTTTTTAATTACATTAAATTGATAAGTACTTTTATTTCCTGGAACATCCAAAATGTCTTTAATTAGTTTTACTTCTCACCTTCCCTGATATTTACAGGATTTTCCTCTTCCTTAACCTGTTGGTGACCCCTCACATCTGGTTCTGCTTCTTTACGAAACTGTGAAACAACTGAAGACTCCACATGTCCTGTATCAACATACACAAATTAATTATACATTATATCTTAACTAGCGACTTGCCCAGCAAAAATGACAGCAATAAAATTTGAAGCCTGGCAATGGTGTCGCCACATATTGAGAGGCTCTTCCCCCTTTAACCTGCCTGCCTCACGATAAGCGCCTTCTGTGCCTATCGCAAGCCTCTATTTTATTGGCCTTGCGATTAGAGCCTCTCATTGCTATACTCTACACCCCTCTCTTTGACGGGAGGCACTCAATGAGAGCCTCTCCCTCCTCTACTAGCATTGCCTTCGGGCGCTCATTGTAAACCTCCCCCCCCCCTATACTTGAAGGGAGGCACTTCCCCCCTCTCCCCCCCCTTGTGTTTTCTTTCCCCCTCCTCTCCCTCCCCGTGTCTCTCCCCTCCTCCTCTCCCTCCCCGTGTCTCTCCCCTCCTCCTCTCCCTCCCCGTGTCTCTCCCCTCCTCCTCTCCCTCCCCGTGTCTCTCCCCTCCTCCTCTCCCTTCCCGTGTCTCTCCCATACTCCTCTCTCTCCCCTCCTCCTCTCCCTTCGCGTGTCTCTCCAATACTCCTCTCCCTCCCTTGTGTCTTCTTTGGCGCTCATCGCGGGCCACGCCTGTGTCTCTTTCCACCCTCTCCCTCCCCTGTCTCTTTGCCCCCTCTCCCTCCACTGTCTCTTTGCCCCCTCTCACAACCCTGTCTCTTTGCCCCCTTTCCCTCCCCTGTGTCTCTTTTCCCCTGTTCCCTCCTCTGCATCTCTTCCCCCTCCCTCCCTTGTGTCTCTCCCCCTTCCTCTCCTGTGTCTCCTTCCCCTCCTCTCCCTCCCGTGTCTTCTTTCCCCTCTCTCCCTCCCCTGTGTCTCCTTTCCCCTCTCTCCCTCCCGTGTCTCCTTTCCCCTCTCTCCCTCCCCCGTGTCTCCTTTCCCCTCTCTCCCTCCCCTGTGTCTCTTCCACCCCCTCTCTCTACCCTGTGTCTCTTACACCCTCCTCCCTCCCTCCAGGCTGTGTCTCTTTCAATGTGTCCCTCCCCTCTCAGTGTCCCTTTTGCCCCTCTCTCTGACCCTCCTGGCAGTGTCTCTCTCTCTCTGTCCCTCCCTCCCCTGTTTCTCTTATACCCACTCTCTCTACCCTGTGTCTCTTTCTATCCGTCCTTCCCCTCTCTCTGTCCCTCCCCTCTCTCCCTCTCTCTGACCCTCCAGGCAGTATCTCTCTCTCTCTCTGTCTGTCCCTCCTGTCTCTCTCCCTTCTCTCTCTCTCTCTCTCTCTGTCCCTGTTGTCTCTCTCTCTCTCTGTCCCTGTTGTCTCTGTCCCTCCCGTCTCTCTCGCTCGCTCCGTCCCTCCCGTCTCTCCCTCGCTCGCTCCGTCCCTCCCGTCTCTCCCTCGCTCGCTCCGTCCCTCCCGTCTCTCCCTCGCTCGCTCCGTCCCTCCCGTCTCTCCCTCGCTCGCTCCGTCCCTCCCGTCTCTCCCTCGCTCGCTCCGTCCCTCCCGTCTCTCCCTCGCTCGCTCCGTCCCTCCCGTCTCTCCCTCGCTCGCTCCGTCCCTCCCGTCTCTCCCTCGCTCGCTCCGTCCCTCCCGTCTCTCCCTCGCTCGCTCCGTCCCTCCCGTCTCTCCCTCGCTCGCTCCGTCCCTCCCGTCTCTCCCTCGCTCGCTCCGTCCCTCCCGTCTCTCCCTCGCTCGCTTTCGTCCCTCCCGTCTCTCCCTCGCTCGCTCCGTCCCTCCCGTCCCTCCCGTCTCTCCCTCGGGCCCTCCCGTCTCTCCCTCGGGCCCTCCCGTCTCTCCCTCGGGCCCTCCCGTCTCTCCCTCGGGCCCTCCCGTCTCTCCCTCGGGCCCTCCCGTCTCTCCCTCGGGCCCTCCCGTCTCTCCCTCGGGCCCTCCCGTCTCTCCCTCGGGCCCTCCCGTCTCTCCCTCGGGCCCTCCCGTCTCTCCCTCGGGCCCTCCCGTCTCTCCCTCGGGCCCTCCCGTCTCTCCCTCGGGCCCTCCCGTCTCTCCCTCGGGCCCTCCCGTCTCTCCCTCGGGCCCTCCCGTCTCTCCCTCGGGCCCTCCCGTCTCTCCCTCGGGCCCTCCCGTCTCTCCCTCGGGCCCTCCCGTCTCTCCCTCGGGCCCTCCCGTCTCTCGCTCGGGCCCTCCCGTCTCTCGCTCGGGCCCTCCCGTCTCTCGCTCGGGCCCTCCCGTCTCTCGCTCGGGCCCTCCCGTCTCTCGCTCGGGCCCTCCCGTCTCTCGCTCGGGCCCTCCCGTCTCTCGCTCGGGCCTCCCGTCTCTCCCTCGGGCCCTCCCGTCTCTCCCTCGGGCCCTCCCGTCTCTCCCTCGCTCGCTCGGGCCCTCCCGTCTCTCCCTCGTTCGCTCGGGCCCTCCCGTCTCTCCCTCGCTCGCTCGGGCCCTCCCGTCTCTCCCTCGCTCGCTCGGGCCCTCCCGTCTCTCCCTCGCTCGCTCCGTCCCTCCCGTCTCTCCCTCGCTCGCTCCGTCCCTCCCGTCTCTCTCTCTCGCTCCGTCCCTCCCGTCTCTCTCTCTCGCTCCGTCCCTCCCGTCTCTCCCTCGCTCGCTCCGTCCCTCCCGTCTCTCCTCGCTCGCTCCGTCCCTCCCGTCTCTCCCTCGCTCGCTCCGTCCCTCCCGTCTCTCCCTCGCTCGCTCCGTCCCTCCCGTCTCTCCCTCGCTCGCTCCGTCCCTCCCGTCTCTCCCTCGCTCGCTCCGTCCCTCCCGTCTCTCCCTCGCTCGCTCCGTCCCTCCCGTCTCTCCCTCGCTCGCTCCGTCCCTCCCGTCTCTCCCTCGCTCGCTCCGTCCCTCCCGTCTCTCCCTCGCTCGCTCCGTCCCTCCCGTCTCTCCCTCGCTCGCTCCGTCCCTCCCGTCTCTCCCTCGCTCGCTCCGTCCCTCCCGTCTCTCCCTCGCTCGCTTTCGTCCCTCCCGTCTCTCCCTCGCTCGCTCCGTCCCTCCCGTCTCTCCCTCGCTCGCTCGGGCCCTCCCGTCTCTCCCTCGCTCGCTCGGGCCCTCCCGTCTCTCCCTCGGGCCCTCCCGTCTCTCCCTCGGGCCCCTCCCGTCTCTCCCTCGGGCCCTCCCGTCTCTCCCTCGGGCCCTCCCGTCTCTCCCTCGGGCCCTCCCGTCTCTCCCTCGGGCCCTCCCGTCTCTCCCTCGGGCCCTCCCGTCTCTCCCTCGGGCCCTCCCGTCTCTCCCTCGGGCCCTCCCGTCTCTCGCTCGGGCCCTCCCGTCTCTCGCTCGGGCCCTCCCGTCTCTCGCTCGGGCCCTCCCGTCTCTCGCTCGGGCCTCCCGTCTCTCCCTCGGGCCCTCCCGTCTCTCCCTCGGGCCCTCCCGTCTCTCCCTCGGGCCCTCCCGTCTCTCCCTCGTTCGCTCGGGCCCTCCCGTCTCTCCCTCGCTCGCGCCCTCCCGTCTCTCCCTCGTTCGCTCGGGCCCTCCCGTCTCTCCCTCGCTCGCTCGGGCCCTCCCGTCTCTCCCTCGCTCGCTCGGGCCCTCCCGTCTCTCCCTCGCTCGCTCGGGCCCTCCCGTCTCTCCCTCGCTCGCTCGGGCCCTCCCGTCTCTCCCTCGCTCGCTCGGGCCCTCCCGTCTCTCCCTCGCTCGCTCGGGCCCTCCCGTCACTCCCTCGCTCGCTCGGGCCCTCCCGTCTCTCCCTCGCTCGCTCGGGCCCTCCCGTCTCTCCCTCTCTCGCTCGGGCCCTCCCGTCTCTCTCTCTCGCTCGGGCCCTCCCGTCTCTCTCTCTCGCTCGGGCCCTCCCGTCTCTCTCTCTCTCTCGCTCTGGCCCTCCCGACTCTCTCTCTCTCGCTCTGTCCCTCCCGTCTCTCTCTCTCGCTCTGTCCCTCCCGTCTCTCTCTCTCGCTCTGTCCCTCCCGTCTCTCTCTCTCGCTCTGTCCCTCCCGTCTCTCTCTCTCGCTCTGTCCCTCCCGTCTCTCTCTCTCGCTCTGTCCCTCCCGTCTCTCTCTCTCGCTCTGTCCCTCCCGTCTCTCTCTCTCGCTCTGTCCCTCCCGTCTCTCTCTCTCGCTCTGTCCCTCCCGTCTCTCTCTCTCGCTCTGTCCCTCCCGTCTCTCTCTCTCGCTCTGTCCCTCCCGTCTCTCTCTCTCGCTCTGTCCCTCCCGTCTCTCTCTCTCGCTCTGTCCCTCCCGTCTCTCTCTCTCGCTCTGTCCCTCCCGTCTCTCTCTCTCGCTCTGTCCCTCCCGTCTCTCTCTCTCGCTCTGTCCCTCCCGTCTCTCTCTCGCTCTGTCCCTCCCGTCTCTCTCTCTCGCTCTGTCCCTCCCGTCTCTCTCTCGCGCTGTCCCTCCCGTCTCTCTCTCGCGCTGTCCCTCCCGTCTCTCTCTCTGTCTATGGGTTTGAAGACAGTTGCGGTCTTGGGGAATTGGAGCAATTGAATAGCGATTTGCGTTTTTAGCCATAGGAACTCTTGTGGCTGTGAAAGATCAAAGGCTTCGGGAGACTGTAAGATCCAGGTTTAACCATCGCAGAGTTTTCTAAGCCGTAACCACAAAAAGTCGCCAATTGAATAGTAAATTAGATTACAGGCGCCCATATCTTACAATTGCTCAATTGAATCAGGCTCGACATTCACACATAAAGTAAGTGAGTTATGTAAATCAGTCACCTGCAGAGAGCTCTGATTGGATCGTCACCGGCAGAATATCCTTCTCATCCATCTCATCCTCTCCGTCCTCACTAACAGGGTCTACATTATCACTTTGGGGACCTGGTAATTTCAATAGTAAATTAGATGTTCATGTCAATTTATTACTATAGATAATTATCCCAACTGTTAATAACTTGGAAGGAGCGTGTTCTGGTGACACTACAATGACTGACTAGAATTTATCCTCTGCTGTGCACTATTCCTGAGATAAACCTCACGAGAGATATTTTACTTCTATTTTTAGCTTTCATATTGTTGACTTGATAGAAAACATTTTGTTACCTGATCTCCTGTGTGATGAGTTTCCTAAAGTCTCTTTATGTCCATCTGTATCACACTGGAAACACAAGAGAAGATGAAATTGTAATATAGATTATGACAACCCTATAGGACCATGTATTTTACCCAATCTCATATATATACCTAAAAGCAGCGTTAGTAATTGGAAAGCCATATCACTATCCCATGCATCGCTGGAGTACATTTCAACATTTGTCCCTACAAATCCTCTCTAAGGGTATTCAACTTATCTACTATTGTTTATAATAATTAGTAATTTTTGAGCACTACAGAAAACAGAACAAATATTTCAACTGAAATCAACATTAATTAGGCATGCTTGGTATCCAGGGGCATGATCACTTTTAAGATACAGGAGGTTATAGAATTGTATCTATTGTCCTCACATCCAGATCAGTCTTGGTCAGTAAAGGGGGTCACTGTGTCCTGGTATAATGTCACATTGTCCAACAGTGCTCACCTCTCCGGTCAGCTGGTGAATGTGGGGGGAAATCTTCTTCACAATGGTGTATTCCTACAGGATGAGAGGGACATGCCATACATCAGTGTTACAAAGGTAATTATTGATATATTCCTTCAAGTGAAGATCTCTACAGCAAGAAGAGTCTCTCCTTACCAGCTCTCCTCAGGGACAATAACAAAAACATTATAAAAATCACTGTGTACTTTGCTAAAAGCCCCCAGACCCTGTACATACCCCACTCAGTGCATCTGACTCACTATCATTATCTTGTCACTTTCTATATAAAAGCCCCTAGTCCCTGTACAGACCCTCTCAGTGCATCTGACTCACTATCATTATCTTGTAACCTTCTATATAAAAGCCCCCAGACCCTGTACAGAGCCCACTCAGTGCATCTGACTCACTGTCATTATCTTGTCACTTTCTATATAAATGCCCCCAGACCCTGTACAGAGCCCACTCAGTGCATCTGACTCACTATCATTATCTTGTCACCTTCTATATGAAAGCCCCCAGACCCTGTACAGACCCTCTCAGTGCATCTGACTCACTATCATTATCTTGTCACCTTCTATACTATTTACATCACATGGTATGACACTAACATAA
>CM050163.1:1527370-1618972 GCA_027410445.1 Discoglossus pictus
ATGTGTCTCTTTCCACCATCTCCTCCCTGTCCCTTCCCTGTGTGTGTCTGCTGAATCTTTCCGTTGCTTTTATTTTCAAAGTTCCGCGTGCCTGGCGTTGTTCGTGCAAGTGTTAGTGTCTTTGCCGTCATGTATTTTCTTAGTCCTGCATATTTTTCTGAGTTCAGTCTCCCGTGCCTTGGTTTTGTTCATGTAAGCGTTTTCATCCAGTTTCAGAATTGTTTGCGTTTTTTGTCCACCATTTTTTTTCTCGCTTAGCCGATTTTCGAGTGACGAAACACATCAAATTCGGCTTAAATTCGCTTGCAACCCCACTCCCAGGCTTCCTGGCTCTCCCCCTGTGCTGTGTGTGAGTGTGGTTTAATTAATTTTGTGTTTTTCGATTACTGCGTTTCGGCCATTATATTTGTGTTTTTCCGAGTTCGTGACAGATACACCTTTTTTATGTATCAACCATCAGAGCAAACTTTACTAACTGACTCCCATCATGACAGTTACAGATTACATCACTACATTCTAAATCAGTTAACTCTTCATGAACCAAACACGCAACATACATAATCTAACAGCCTAAGTTAAACATACATAGGGGTAATCAACAAAACATAAAAACATATTAAATAACTATAAAAAAACTACTGAGCCCAAATGTTGGTTAGAGGGATCATGACAGCTACTCCAACCTTTTAGATGCAACATCCGGTGATCGTCTCTATAAGATAACTCTGGCATGCTAAGTGTAAATCCTTGTCTGGGGTGGGGCAACAGGAGGTCTACTCAGCGCCATTGGGGCAAAAGTGAAAAACAATTCCCCTAAGCCTCCCCCTGCCCAAGTCCTGATTCTTAGTGTGCGGGGCACATCTGTAGCTAGCTCCCTGACTGTATTTATCAGTTGGAGTACCATTACTTGATCATGGTCCAAGCTACCATCCATTATCTCGTCCAAGAGCTGGTAGGCTTGGCTGCCCCATCTAAGTTCTTCCTTGTGTCATTAGCAATGGGATCTTCACTGACTGGATATGACTGTGCCCCATGGACTGCCAAGGTCGCAAGGCTGCTTCCCAGGTCTATCTTTAGGGTACAGTCTATTATCTCCTCCTCCAAGGTGAGCATAGTTGCTCCAATCCAGAGTCTCTCTTGGGTCAGAAGTCTGAAAGACATCTCCTTTCTCTCCCACAGTGCTGTTGTTAGCGGGGGTACTCCAGCTAACTGGGTATCGCTGTTCCTTTGGTTGTTGGTCTGGCTAGCTCCCTGACAGTGGTTATCAGCTGGAGCCCCATTACTTTTCACAGTCCATGATTGGTTCTTCCAAGAACCCAGGAGCATGTTGACACCCCCCAGGCCCTCCACTTAATCCGCCTAATTTCTGTAAATAATTCTCTGTCTTGTTGTTAGCGTTGTAACCCCAGCCATCTGGGCATGGCTTGTCCCCCTGGTCTAGTAATGTCCCATGGCTACTTTCTGTGACCACCCCATGATCTGTGATTGGCCTCTGGACTGTAGTTTTCCGTTGGAGCCCTCTGTCAGATTCACAGTCCATTACAAGCATACACTCCATAGTTGGTACATACAAGATCCCAGGAACACAGTGGATGCCCCCAAGCCTTCCACTTGGCCATATCTTTTGGCCGTGATCTCATTCTTTGTTCCTGTATTTGGGTGGACCCAGGGCCGCCTCTAGAACCTGAGCTTCACGCTCCATGTAGTTCCTTAGCTGTTCCAAGCGTAATTCCCTGACTACAGGAATAGGCTCATCTTCCTCTGTGTCAAACCACTGCATTATAGTGGTCTTGCTCATTTTTTAAAACCCATGGGGCAGAGTTCTCCCACAATCCATGATATTCCTTCCCTGGATCCCTTGAAATCTTTTGAAGCCCTCTGAGGGCAAGTCCTCGATAGTTTCAAAGTCCATACAGTCCCCATCAAACCCAGCAATAGCAAAATGTATCTGTGCCCCCTCGGTCTCTGGCACTTAATCTTTCTCTCTGCCCAACTGGCAGGTACCTTCCCAACTGGGCAGCCACAGTCCTTCTACAGATGCCTCATCCAACAAGTCTATAAATACTGCTTCCAGCTGTAATTCCTGTTGGATCAAGGGCCATAGCTCAAAAGCCTAATCAGACCATTGATGTAGTGCCAGGAAGTCACATCGCTTCTGAAGGAAGTTTAGTTGTTGCTGGGAAGTGCCCAGGCCACAGTCCGGATTGCCACACACAATCTTCAATATCGCCTCCTCCATCTCCAAGGGTCAAGCTGCTGCAAGCACCAGATCCGACAGCCAGTCATTTTGCTCATGCCCCACCACAGTCCTAGGAACTTTGAGCTTGAAGGTCCACTTTCCTGCAGTGTCTGGTGGCCATTTTGCTGGAACTCTGCGCTCTGTGGTTGTCAGCTCACTTGCTTCTGGCCGACCTACAGATGCTTTCCTCTCTCCTCTGGGATAGAAGTTCCCCTTCCATGGTACCGCAGGTTACTGCTGCTGAGATACCACCGCTGACACCAGGGGTGAGGCGGACCCCTAACCCTCCTGCTTACTAATAGCACTCCTGGATGTTCTGGGTTCTGGTAATCTAAGCACTTCTGACTTCTTCAGGGCAGGAACTGGCTCATGACCTCAGGAACACAGGAAGCAAAAAAGCAGGCTGAGCAAACTTAGTAAACGTTTATATATATTTTTCTCTAAAATGACAGATACACCTTTTTGTATGTATCAACCGTCAGAGCAAAGTTTAATAACTGACTCCCAACATGACAGTTACAGATTACATCACTAAATTCTAAATCAGTTAACTCTTCATGAACCAAACATGCAACAAACAGAACCTAAAATCATAAATTAAACATACATAGGGTAATCAAAAAAACATAAAAACATATTAACTATAAAACAACTACTGAGCCCAAATCGTGGCCAGGGTGATCATGACAGCATGCTAGCAAAAAAAAAAAATCATTTGCTGAATTGTAAATCTGAATATATAATTTATACAATTACATCCAAATGCCTTAAACAATATGTGGGCCGTAATAAACCATCCATAAAAGGTAGATTCTGGGAACATGCATTTAATGTAAAGAAGGGACTCATATGACCCGGATGCATAATCTGGACATGGAAGTGGTCAAGGTATTAGACAAAGATCAAATAAAACTCACGAAGAGAGGAGAAGACAACTAATGAGGCAAAGTGGATACACCAGCTTGGCACCTTGGAAACACAAGGTTTATACAGGGACATAGACCTGGCGGCCTTTATTATATCTTAAAATATATACCAGACCTGTTCACTTATGTACGAAAATACTTACTTCAATGCTGATCCAAGTTGTTTCATTCATCTACTGCCTGGGCCGGGGTGTCGTTTATTATTTTGTATTTTAGTTTAGATCATACTCCAGCCAAATACAAATATCAGTCGTATGATTATGGATATAAATGGAAGTTTGTACAGTTTCAATCTACCCATATTTCAGAGGCAGGACAGATATAGTTATTGCCTGTCATCCTTTATCTCATTGCCCATCATAATTATTCACAATCATTTTTTATCTTTCCTTTTTTGTTAAGCGTACACAGAACGCTCCTGATTGTCCACTCAGGAACATGCAGAACTGGCGTATACTGCTCCTAGATTGGTTGCACCATCGCCTTGGCAGATGGTCCTTTCCATGTGCTGAACACATCAGTAACGAAGAGAGAGGAGGACCATAAAATGAGGATGCATTGGATTAAATGAACAAGTATTTATTTATGGTTGTGCGCACTTATCCAGAGTGAGGACCAGGCCAGAGCGAATCATCACTGGACATCACCGGAGAGTCAAACAAGGAGGGTAATGTATCACAGTAATTAACTGTTTTTTTCCCTACATGTTTGATAATTTATTCATATTATTTTAAATTTTAATAGCAATTTATTCATTTTATTGAAATGATTCGCTGTTTTGTATATTTTTTTATTTTCAGCAATGTTTACATTTTTAATTGTAGTGCTTTTTATTTTTGTACTTTTTTTAAGTTATGAGGTATGGACGGTTAGTGTTAGAGACTATGGGAGTTATTATGAACATCCATTGGGGATAGGATCAATGGGGTCCATAGAGACTCCTATGGTGGTAGGTTAGGGCACATGGCGGTCCATAGGGATAATGTGGAGATTGGTAGATTACACAGGGGTTGTGGTGGTCTATAGTGACCTTCATAGGGGATAGTTATACAGCCATTGGGAATCTGTAGGGTCTTCTGTAGGGAATCGGGTTATGTGAGTCTATTAGGGTAAGTAATATGTTTATTTAGGGTAGGGGTTGTTAGGGGTTAATAGGCCAACCACCCCAAGACACAAGGGTGTAAGGAAGGAGTCATCGTTTTCATAGTTCTATTACCGGAAGCAGGACATAGGAAAAGGGGGTCATAAACCCTATAATCATTTTTACTTGTTTCATTTATTTTAATAGTATTATTATTGTCGCTTATTTATAACGCGCAGACATATTACGTAGCGCTAATAGTATACAAATAGCCATAGTTTAGGGTACCTTGTCGTGGTGAAGGGGCTTGTGCACCTCAATGAACCTGTGATACCATGTGGGTGACCCAAAATGGACAGGTCATAGCAGAGAGGTCAGATACATCACAGTCCACTGGAAATGGAACTGGCAACCCACTCCAGTATCTTTGCCATGAAAACCTTATGGATTAGCACAACCAGACACAAGGTGCGCCTGGCGTGCTGCCGTCCATAGCGTCATGAAGAGTCGGACACTTATATACCAGTTGACAAATATAATATATGATAAAATTCTTAAGTATTTTAATAAAAAATAAGACAGTGGATGACAAGACTTATAATATATGACCACTGTAATTTAAGAAACAAAGGCACTTGCAACAAAACAGAATCAGACTTTTGAAGACTATTTGTGAGTAAAGGAATCCATCTTGTGTTTGTTACATCAGATCCTGAGAGCTGGATCATGAGTGTGTGTGTGTTTTTTTATCTGTCAGTAGAAGGAGGGAGAAGACAGAAGTCTTCGGTAGACAACTGGATGCAACTGAAATTGACACCACATCAGGAAATGCAATGTTCGCTGTCCAGAAAGTAAATGCCCCTCTCCCTTCCACCAATGTATCATGGATGTCTCCAGGCTCCAGTAGAGGCATCAAAATATACATGTTTTCTAATTAAACTTAGGCTTAATTACGTTTTCTCTGCTTAATTAAGGTATGTGTTTAGTCAAACCTACAGTTTTCAAACATTTATATTTCTGTCATTGTATGGTGATCCTTTAAAAAAGTGTCAGAAGAACCACTAGTGTTTTCATCCATTGAGTACTTTAGCCAGGACTGGACACCACCCCACAGGTAGGTAAGGCTGGTAATACTGTGCAAGGAATAGACAAATAACACCAGGAGGGAGGTAACACCAGGACTGGAGCAGGGTTATTACTGGACCGGTCATTATTACAACAAATTCTGAGAAGAAATTATTTAAATCTTAAACACTCAATAACTGTGAAGAATGAAGAATGTAACCATTACCCTGTGTGCAGTTAGTATTTATTTACTCTAGGTGGGGGTAGGAAAGGGGGAGGGTCAGGGGTTAATGGGCTTCATACTCCAGAGCACAAGAGTACGGGGTCCCGACTGCAACCTCTCCCCATATTGAGGGGTCTTGGGGATACCTGGTCTCAGAGGTATCATGTCACTGGAGGAGTATCTATGCCCTGCATACATTATTATTATTATTATTATACAATTATATTGTTTACTCCTTCTACAGTATATATAGATTAATTAGAGTATTGCAGTATATTATGATACCTTTTGTGTTGGACAAACACCTTATTTATATCGATGAGAGACGTTTGCCAGGGACTGGCACACACAGCACAGGGGCACTGACAGAGACTAGTACAGTTACAGAGACTGGCACACACAGCACAGGGCACTGACAGAGACTAGTACAGTTACAGAGACTGGCACACACAGCACATGGGCACTGACAGAGACTAGTACAGATACAGAGACTGGCACACACAGCACAGGGGCAATGACAGGGACTAGTACAGTTACAGAGACTGGCAGACACAGCACAGGGCACTGACAGAGACTAGTACAGTTACAGAGACTGGCACACACAGCACAGGGCACTGACAGGGACTAGTACAGATACAGGGACTGGCACACACAGCACAGGGCACTGACAGAGACTAGTACAGATACAGAGACTGGCACACACAGCACAGGGCACTGACAGAGACTAGTACAGATACAGAGACTAGCACACACAGCACAGAGGCACTGACAGAGACTAGTACAGATACAGAGACTGGCAGACACAGCACAGGGCACTGACAGGGACTAGTACAGATACAGAGACTGGCACACACAGCACAGGGCACTGACAGGGACTAGTACAGTTACAGAGACTGGCAGACACAGCACAGGGCACTGACAGAGACTAGTACAGTTACAGAGACTGGCAGACACAGCACAGGGCACTGACAGAGACTAGTACAGTTACAGAGACTGGCAGACACAGCACAGGGCACTGACAGAGACTAGTACAGATACAGAGACTGGCACACACAGCACAGAGGCACTGACAGAGACTAGTACAGATACAGGGACTGGCACACACAGCACAGGGCACTGACAGAGACTAGTACAGATACAGAGACTGGCACACACAGCACAGAGGCACTGACAGAGACTAGTACAGATACAGAGACTGGCACACACAGCACAGAGGCACTGACAGGGACTAGTACAAATACAGAGACTGGCACACACAGCACAGGGGCACTGACAGGGACTAGTACAGATACAGGGACTGGCACACACAGCACAGGGCACTGACAGGGACTAGTACAGTTACAGAGACTGGCAGACACAGCACAGGGCACTGACAGGGACTAGTACAAATACAGAGACTGGCACACACAGCACAGAGTCACTGACAGGGACTAGTACAGATACAGAGACTGGCACACACAGCACAGGGCACTGACAGGGACTAGTACAGATACAGAGACTGGCACACACAGCACAGGGCACTGACAGGGACTAGTACAGTTACAGAGACTGGCAGACACAGCACAGGGCACTGACAGAGACTAGTACAGTTACAGAGACTGGCAGACACAGCACAGGGCACTGACAGAGACTAGTACAGATACAGAGACTGGCACACACAGCACAGAGGCACTGACAGGGACTAGTACAAATACAGAGACTGGCACACACAGCACAGGGCACTGACAGGGACTAGTACAGTTACAGAGACTGGCACACACAGCACAGGGTCACTGACAGGGACTAGTACAGTTACAGGGACTGGCACACACAGCACAGGGCACTGACAGAGACTAGTACAGATACAGAGACTGGCACACACAGCACAGGGCACTGACAGGGACTAGTACAGATACAGAGACTGGCACACACAGCACAGAGGCACTGACAGGGACTAGTACAAATACAGAGACTGGCACACACAGCACAGGGCACTGACAGAGACTAGTACAGTTACAGAGACTGGCAGACACAGCACAGGGCACTGACAGAGACTAGTACAGATACAGAGACTGGCACACACAGCACAGAGGTACTGACAGGGACTAGTACAGTTACAGAGACTGGCACACACAGCACAGGGCACTGACAGGGACTAGTACAGTTACAGAGACTGGCACACACAGCACAGGGCACTGACAGAGACTAGTACAGATACAGAGACTGGCACACACAGCACAGGGCACTGACAGGGACTAGTACAAATACAGAGACTGGCACACACAGCACAGGGCACTGACAGGGACTAGTACAAATACAGAGACTGGCACACACAGCACAGAGGCACTGACAGAGACTAGTACAGATACAGAGACTGGCACACACAGCACAGGGCACTGACAGGGACTAGTACAGATACAGAGACTGGCACACACAGCACAGGGCACTGACAGGGACTAGTACAGATACAGGGACTGGCACACACAGCACAGGGCACTGACAGAGACTAGTACAGATACAGAGACTGGCACACACAGCACAGAGGCACTGACAGAGACTAGTACAGATACAGAGACTGGCACACACAGCACAGGGCACTGACAGGGACTAGTACAGATACAGAGACTGGCACACACAGCACAGGGCACTGACAGGGACTAGTACAGATACAGAGACTGGCACACACAGCACAGGGCACTGACAGGGACTAGTACAGATACAGGGACTGGCACACACAGCACAGGGCACTGACAGAGACTAGTACAGATACAGAGACTGGCACACACAGCACAGGGGCACTGACAGGGACTGGCACAAATACAGAGACTGGCACACACAGCACAGGGGCACTGACAGGGACTAGTACAGATACAGGGACTGGCACACACAGCACAGGGCACTGACAGGGACTAGTACAAATACAGAGACTGGCACACACAGCACAGGGCACTGACAGGGACTAGTACAAATACAGAGACTGGCACACACAGCACAGGGCACTGACAGGGACTAGTACAGTTACAGAGACTGGCACACACAGCACAGGGCACTGACAGGGACTAGTACAGTTACAGAGACTGGCACACACAGCACAGGGCACTGACAGAGACTAGTACAGATACAGAGACTGGCACACACAGCACAGGGCACTGACAGGGACTAGTACAGTTACAGAGACTGGCACACACAGCACAGGGCACTGACAGGGACTAGTACAGTTACAGAGACTGGCACACACAGCACAGGGCACTGACAGGGACTAGTACAGTTACAGAGACTGGCACACACAGCACAGGGCACTGACAGGGACTAGTACAAATACAGAGACTGGCACACACAGCACAGGGCACTGACAGGGACTGGCACACACAGCACAGGGCACTGACAGGGACTAGTACAGATACAGAGACTGGCACACACAGCACAGAGGCACTGACAGGGACTAGTACAGTTACAGAGACTGGCACACACAGCACAGGGGCACTGACAGAGACTAGTACAGTTACAGAGACTGGCAGACACAGCACAGGGCACTGACAGAGACTAGTACAGTTACAGAGACTGGCACACACAGCACAGGGCACTGACAGGGACTAGTACAGTTACAGAGACTGGCACACACAGCACAGGGGCAATGACAGGGACTAGTACAGTTACAGGGACTGGCACACACAGCACAGGGGCAATGACAGGGACTAGTACAGTTACAGGGACTGGCACACACAGCACAGAGGCACTGACAGGGACTAGTACAGTTACAGAGACTGGCACACACAGCACAGGGGCAATGACAGGGACTAGTACAGTTACAGGGACTGGCACACACAGCACAGGGGCACTGACAGGGACTAGTACAGTTACAGAGACTGGCACACACAGCACAGGGGCAATGACAGGGACTAGTACAGTTACAGGGACTGGCACACACAGCACAGAGGCACTGACAGGGACTAGTACAGTTACAGGGACTGGCACACACAGCACAGGGGCACTGACAGGGACTAGTACAGATACAGAGACTGGCACACACAGCACAGGGGCACTGACAGGGACTAGTACAGATACAGAGACTGGCACACACAGCACAGGGGCACTGACAGAGACTAGTACAAATACAGAGACTGGCACACACAGCACAGGGCACTGACAGAGACTAGTACAGTTACAGAGACTGGCACACACAGCACAGAGGCACTGACAGGGACTAGTACAGATACAGAGACTGGCACACACAGCACAGGGGCACTGACAGAGACTAGTACAAATACAGAGACTGGCACACACAGCACAGGGCACTGACAGAGACTAGTACAGTTACAGAGACTGGCACACACAGCACAGAGGCACTGACAGAGACTAGTACAGATACAGAGACTGGCAGACACAGCACAGGGGCACTGACAGGGACTAGTACAGATACAGAGACTGGCACACACAGCACAGGGGCACTGACAGAGACTAGTACAAATACAGAGACTGGCACACACAGCACAGGGCACTGACAGAGACTAGTACAGTTACAGAGACTGGCACACACAGCACAGAGGCACTGACAGGGACTAGTACAGTTACAGAGACTGGCAGACACAGCACAGGGCACTGACAGAGACTAGTACAGTTACAGAGACTGGCAGACACAGCACAGGGCACTGACAGAGACTAGTACAGTTACAGAGACTGGCAGACACAGCACAGGGCACTGACAGAGACTAGTACAGTTACAGAGACTGGCACACACAGCACAGGGCACTGACAGGGACTAGTACAGTTACAGAGACTGGCAGACACAGCACAGGGCACTGACAGAGACTAGTACAGTTACAGAGACTGGCAGACACAGCACAGGGCACTGACAGAGACTAGTACAGATACAGAGACTGGCACACACAGCACAGAGGCACTGACAGGGACTAGTACAGATACAGAGACTGGCACACACAGCACAGGGGCACTGACAGGGACTAGTACAGTTACAGAGACTGGCACACACAGCACAGGGCACTGACAGGGACTAGTACAGATACAGAGACTGGCACACACAGCACAGAGGTACTGACAGGGACTAGTACAAATACAGAGACTGGCACACACAGCACAGGGCACTGACAGAGACTAGTACAGTTACAGAGACTGGCACACACAGCACAGAGGCACTGACAGGGACTAGTACAGATACAGAGACTGGCACACACAGCACAGGGCACTGACAGGGACTAGTACAGATACAGGGACTGGCACACACAGCACAGGGCACTGACAGGGACTAGTACAGTTACAGAGACTGGCACACACAGCACAGGGCACTGACAGAGACTAGTACAGATACAGAGACTGGCACACACAGCACAGGGCACTGACAGGGACTAGTACAGTTACAGAGACTGGCACACACAGCACAGAGGCACTGACAGGGACTAGTACAGTCACAGAGACTGGCACACACAGCACATGGGCAATGACAGGGACTAGTACAGATACAGAGACTGGCACACACAGCACAGGGCACTGACAGGGACTAGTACAGATACAGAGACTGGCACACACAGCACAGGGGCACTGACAGGGACTAGTACAGTTATAGGGACTGGCACACACAGCACAGGGCACTGACAGAGACTAGTACAGATACAGAGACTGGCACACACAGCACAGGGGCACTGACAGGGACTAGTACAGTTACAGGGACTGGCACACACAGCACAGGGGCACTGACAGGGACTGGCACACACAGCACAGGGGCACTGACAGAGACTAGTACAGATACAGAGACTGGCACAGACAGCACAGGGCACTGACAGAGACTAGTACAGTTCAGGGACTGGCACACACAGCACAGGGGCACTGACAGGGACTAGTACAGATACAGAGACTGGCACACACAGCACAGGGGCACTGACAGGGACTAGTACAGTTACAGGGACTGGCACACACAGCACAGGGGCACTGACAGAGACTAGTACAGTTATAGGGACTGGCACACACAGCACAGGGGCACTGACAGGGACTAGTACAGTTACAGGGACTGGCACACACAGCACAGGGGCACTGACAGGGACTGGCACACACAGCACAGGGGCACTGACAGGGACTTATACAGTTACAGAGACTGGCACACACAGCACAGGGGCACTGACAGGGACTAGTACAGATACAGAGACTGGCACAGACAGCACAGGGCACTGACAGGGACTGGCACACACAGCACAGGGCACTGACAGGGACTTATACAGTTACAGAGACTGGCACACACAGCACAGGGGCACTGACAGAGACTAGTACAGATACAGGGACTGGCACACACAGCACAGAGGCACTGACAGGGACTAGTACAAATACAGAGACTGGCACACACAGCACAGGGGCACTGACAGAGACTAGTACAGATACAGGGACTGGCACACACAGCACAGGGCACTGACAGGGACTAGTACAGATACAGAGACTGGCACACACAGCACAGGGCACTGACAGGGACTTATACAGTTACAGAGACTGGCACACACAGCACAGGGGCACTGACAGAGACTAGTACAGATACAGGGACTGGCACACACAGCACTGGGGCACTGACAGAGACTAGTACAGATACAGGGACTGGCACACACAGCACAGAGGCACTGACAGGGACTAGTACAGATACAGGGACTGGCACACACAGCACAGGGCACTGACAGAGACTAGTACAGATACAGAGACTGGCACACACAGCACAGGGGCACTGACAGAGACTAGTACAGATACAGGGACTGGCACACACAGCACAGGGCACTGACAGAGACTAGTACAGATACAGAGACTGGCACACACAGCACAGGGGCACTGACAGAGACTAGTACAGATACAGGGACTGGCACACACAGCACAGGGCACTGACAGGGACTGGCACACACAGCACAGGGCACTGTTTATCACATATATAGTTGTGAGCATTCTGGGTTGTTGCTAACGCTCGTGCAGCAGTTGCAACCAATGTTTCCCGAATGCGCTCACTGCGCTGGTGGAGATGAGGGTCACAGAAATCTCAATTATTATTATTGCAAAAATACAAATTTAACCTCAGAACCGCGCACATCTAAAAAAATAAAAGAAAAGAAAAAAAAAAATCACAAAAAGGACGTCTGGGGGTGAGGTTATATGCAAATTTAAGGCGAATTTGCTGAGTTTCAGCACTCGCAAATCGGCTATGCGTGAAAAAAAATGGTGGCCCGAAGAAAACGAAAATGAGGTTAAACGACTGCTAACTGCGCAAAACACAGCCAGGCACATACGACTTTTACACAGGAACGTACGAGGTACAAAATACACTATTAGGAAGGATGGAAAATGCACGCGAGCTGCGTAACACATACACACTCGCCGCCATTTTATAACACTAACTTGCAACTAATAACATTACAAATCTAAAATGGCGCTTTACCCGACTATACAAACGCTTTGGCCTCGCGCACGCAGCCTGTTTACACTGCACACTTGCCACATTGCTGACACTTACACCTCAGGTCAGCAACAGTCCAAATGTCCATTTTATGCTGCAGGAAAACAGATTGCTAGCTCTTCAGGATATTGATTGCTGGATATATTCATTAGAAATAGGTAAAGTATATTAATTAATTCATTAATTATTATAAAAAAAATATATATATATAAAAAATAAAAATATGCTAAATAGCATATTTTACACTGCCGTTACTTTATGAATACATTAATGCTTCGCACTTCCTAATACGTTTATTCATTAATAATAATTATTAATGTACATTAATTTAATAATTATTAATTAGTAATGGAAAATAAAAATGTACATTTTACACTGCACTTATATCTGGATTACTGCTCATTGGCTGCCAGCGATAGGACATTTACATATATTTAAATCACTTTATTATGCTCTGAGACCTGAAAAAAGTTACTAATTTATACTGCACTAAAAAAATTGTATATTTAACACTGTACTTATATATCTGTCTTTGCGATGAGCGCCGAAGATGATCGTTGCAAAGCACAAAACTACACGAAAGTACACAAGCAGAGAGGCTCGCAATGAACATGGCTTCAAATTTTATTGCCGTCATTTTTTGACGGGTAAGTCGCTAGTATATATATATATATATATATATTAGCTGAAAAGTTTAAATACCTTAAAGGACATGTATAAAAAGGACATAACTATTATACGTATTATATGAGAAGTTAAATGCTGGCACAGATACTAACAAATTGCATGAAAAGAAAGAAGAACTAGCTCTTGAACGTTTGGCCCAATCAGCTTACAGGACTAGGTCTGTGATAACAGCTGATCTTAAAATGGCGGCATCCGGAGGATTAACAAGGCAAGTTTAATTACATTTATATAATGACTAGCGTCATGAAATGACGGTCAATACAATTTGAAGCCATGGCAATGCTGTTTGCCACACAATGTGAAGGTTTTTGTACTGTGAGGACCTTCGGCGCTCATTGCGAACCCTGCTCTGGTGTACTTTTGCTCCTCTGAGCAGCCTCTGTGCTCATCAGAAAGACAGATACATATGTTTAGATTTTTGTAAATAATAATCAATTAATTATGTACTGTAATGAATTACTATACTTTGTAATTAATATACCCATCAATCAATAGGCTGAAGAGCTAACAATCTGTTTTTATTTTTCCGCAGCATATAATGTCCAGTTGTTGCTGGCCTGAGGAGATAGTTTTATGAATGTGCCAACGGTGCATTAGAAGTAGGCTGCGTGCGCGAGGGCAAAGCGTTGGTGTATTTGTGAAAAGCGCTACTGTGGTGCGTAATGTTGTGAGTTCAGAGTGTAAAGTAGCGTTGTTTGTGAATGTGCTACGCAGTTCGCGAGTATTTGGTGTCCTTTGTAGTAGTGTATTTTGTACCTCACACGTTCCTGTGTGAAAGTGGTACGCAGTTGGCGGTGTGTTGCGCAGTCCTGGGTCGTGTTGCCTTGTTTTAATTTTTTTGGGCCGCCATTTTTTTCTCACTTAGCCAATTTTTGAGTGCCAAAACTCTTGAAAATCGACTTAAATTCTCATTCCTCCTCACTCCCAGACATCCTGGCTGTTCCCCCGTGCTGTGTGTGATGTTTTTGTTGTTTTTTGTGTTTATTTTCTGTGTTTTTCCAGGTTTTTTTTGCAGCCTAACAGCCCTATTAAATTTGCAAATCGGACAATTAAATAGGGCTCTGTATAAGCACATAAAATATTTTTTTACAGAAGTGTTTAGTTAGTGATCTTCCAGACATTAGCAAGGTCTTCAGTAACTAAACACTTCTTTCAAAAAAAGATGCTATGTGCTTATATAGAGCCCTATTCAATTGGGCAAATGGCAATTTAATAAGGCTGTAAGGTGATCACGCGTTTCCCTAAGTGTTTCATTGCCTCCACTGCTCGCCTTGGAGGCAATGAGCGCCTCATCGCCCAAGTGCTGTGAGTTGTAGTGCCTTAATGGTTTGCCTTGCTACGCGAGGCTCACAGGCAATGAGTGCTTTCGTCGCTCATCGCCTAAGTGCTCGGAGTAAATGGCTCGCCTCGCTTCACAAGGCTCGCAAGCGATGAGCGCCATGCAAAGCGTTACGACATCTTGTAGTTCTACGAATGCTCTTAAACATAAAATAAACTTAATTTTAGGTAAAACTTGGGCAATTTTAAAAAGCAAGGTTTTCATTCCTTTTAGCAAAAAAAACAACTGTCATGACTGATTTTGGGACTCCCCTGAACGCCACAAGCGGCATGGCGATTTTGGACTCTGGCCCACTGAGTTACTAATACCCAAGGCTAATAAAATGGACGTGAGACTTGTTTAAGGACTATGTAGTGTAGTGTGGGGGTCCTATATGGTGCACTGTAATAATGTTATTTTACCTGTAAACTGACTTTTTGACATGTTTGTTTGTGTGACAACAAAAGGTTAACTGGAATTTGAATGTGTATATGACCCCAGATGGAATAAGAGATGCTGTAACCAGGGCCCGGCTTGGAATGTTCCGTTTTCTCAGAAGGTCCGGACCTTGGAATCTGGGGCAGGGGGAGATCTGACCCCTCCCCCCTCACTTGACAGCAGAAAATACCATATCAGAAATATCTCAGAATAGGGATTGTTGGGGGATTGGTAACAGGGTGCGGAAAGGGTAATGTGATTTTTTTTATTGTTTTTGGTTTTAAACTGTGTCTGAAGCAAGAATAAAATCTCAGACTGTCTATACCAACACAAGGTGCACGAGGGCTAGGAAAAAGTGCTTATTGTTTTTTTTTACTAAATTAGTAAGAGCCTGTACCCTGTGATAAGTTATGAATGTATGTTTGTCAATTAGCCTTTCTAATCCTCCCTTCCAGATTGACTTTGTATGTTTGTGTTTCACAGTCTGTGTATTCATGAGCTATAGAGGGCAGACCCAAACTTGTACAAAATTAATAATTTCAGGATGTCAAAACAGAGCTTATAAACACTGCTTAAATAGAAAGCTTCACAGTCTACCCATTCTGCCATTACGTCATGCTATTCCCATTCTACCATCATTGTACACTTATACCCATTGTACCACTACTGTGGATGCTACCCATTCTGTGATTGTTTCACACTCCACCCATTCTGCTATTATTTAGTTCTCTACCTATTCTGACATTACTTCACACTCAAACTATTCCACCATTACTTTGCACGCTACACATTCTACCATTACTTCAGTCTCTACCCATTCTGATTTTACATCACATTCTGCTATTGCTTTGGATGCTACCCATTCTACCATTAATTCATACTCCACCCATTCTACCATTACTTCATACTCCACCCATTCTACCATTACTTCATACTCCACCCATTCTACCATTACTTCATACTCTACCCATTCTACCATTACTTCATACTCCACCCATTCTACCATTAATTCATACTCCACCCATTCTACCATTACTTCATACTCCACCCATTCTACCATTACTTCATACTCTACCCATTCTACCATTACTTCATACTCTACCCATTCTACCATTACTTCATACTCCACCCATTCTACCATTACTTCATACTCCACCCATTCTACCATTACTACATACTCTACCTATTCTACCATTAATTCATACTCCACCCATTCTACCATTACTTCATACTCTACCCATTCTACCATTACTACCTACTCTACCTATTCTACCATTAATTCATACTCCACCCATTCTACCATTACTTCATACTCCACCTATTCTACCATTACTTTCCACTCTACTCATTCTGCCATTACTTCATGCTCTACCCATTCTACCATTACTTCATACTCCACCCATTCTATGATTACTTCATACTCTACCCATTCTACCATTACTTCCTAATCTACCTATTCTACCATTACTCCATACTCCACCTATTCTACCATTACTTTCCACTCTACTCACTCTGCCATTACTTCATGCTCTACCCATTCTACCTTTACTTTACTCATTGTTTTGGCTTCTGTTTCCTTCTGTTACATGTATGTTGAGTCACATGGCTCAACTCTCATATGATTATAGTACCTCTTTTTTTTGACTTGTGAAAATAAAACCTGAGCTTGACTTTTGCCACAGTAACATTTTAGGTAATTTCTTCAAGAATTGTCTTGTTGTTTTAATTTATATGTGGTGCAATATCTAAATTCTCACCCAAGGAACCCAATGATTGTGGAGGGTCTTCTATACAGTTACAAAAAAATAGTTCATTGGTCATATTTCATTCTCCATATAGTTGTTAACAAAGTGCTTATTTATGTAATAACTAGTGTTATATCTGTATATAAAGAGAAAGTGACGATCAATCTATGAAAAATGTTTAAATATTGTCCAGTCGATCCAACAAGGCTCAGTGACAAATAGAGAAGGAGGTGGGTTCAGGGAGGGTGTGTTTTTGTAAACTTAATGAGCTTATGAAAGCCCTGGCAGTTGTGGCTGCCACATTATTATTATGCTGAGACTGTGCATTTAAAGTCTTCTTCAACATCAGGAAGTTGATCAGCAGAGAACAAAATGGTAGATTACACTGCAGAATGATTGCATCTAAAATGTAATAAACCATAGGCTGCATTGTTTGCTTTGTACATTGTTAAAAATTATTTGCCTATTTTAAAGTGTAGTTCTTCAAAATAGTATATTATAGATATGTCCTTTAGTGGGCCTAACTAGATCCAGCTGTGTGCAAACACTCATTCTTAATGTCAGATGGCTTTAGACTGAAAACAATGTAGGCAGACCATTGATAGCACTTATTACTCTGAATAGTGGCATAACAGCCCATGCACGTTGAGTGGATCTGAAAGGCATAAAAAAGTACAAATGAAATAATATTTATAGTAAGAAAATGCATTTTTTAGGCAATTCAGTTGATAAATTACTAAGGGCCTCATTCTATTAGCGGCTGCAGCCGTTGCGGGGCCGCAAGGACCGGCCGCAAGCGATTCGGCTATTCTATTCCCTTACGGCCGGAGGCTCCAGCAGGCTTGCGGCCGGTGCCTTGCTATCTCTTGCGGCCGCTCGCGCCAGAGGAAAGCCTTTGATCTAAAACGGCCGCAAGAGTTTCGGGCGTAAGAAATTCCTATTTGCAATTCAATTGCTCCGGGAAACCTCTCTGCAAGGCTAAAAGCGAGCCGCAGCTTACTTGCAGGAAAGAGGTCCCGCTAGCACCAATTAAGCACATAAAATAGCTCAAATAAAGCCATCCTGCACTTTGAGAAGACTATAAAGGGATTTTAGGTGTTAGAAAAAATAGCACATAATTATCCTGTACTCAAGTCCGTAAAATATTTTATTTTTAATATCCGTAAAATATCCATGTAAAAAGTCCAGTGTGCTTGGAGCACCTCAGACACGCCCACGCCGCAGCCGGAAAATAAACAGTTAATTTGAACTCGGGTTTGGGCAGATGTGCAAGCTTGAGAGTGGGTTTCTTTTAATCCTCATGTCCCCCAATATGATCCCTAGCATTTACAGAGCTGTACAGTGCAGGCTTGAATTTATTTTTGCGTTTTTATATTTCACAGCTTACGGCCGGTTCCAAGATATGCGGCCGGCCGTAAAAGGAGATCCTTGCGGGCCGTATAATAGAATCGCGAGTTAACTGAACCCCCGCAAGGAATCGCAGCCTTACGGCCGATTTACGGCCGCTAATAGAATGAGGCCCTAATTACCTATAAATTGTGCCAAATTTTAAACTTCCTCTGTGTCCCTTTACAAACCAAAATGAGTTTGTCAGATTTGTGGTTTAGCAGATCTGATCTGTGACTAATATCACAGGTAATAGATAATTATCAAAGGATTTTCATGTGAAGGGACATATGGAGCTGATTTAAAGCAATTTAATTGGAGCCTGTTGTTTTTTCATGGTTTAGTTTGTCACTGTCCCTTTAAAGGGGCATGGAAGGCACCAGAACTGCCGTACACATCAGGTAGAGGCTTGGTCATCACGAGGCATTTTTTTTTTAATTGATTAAGAATTAACTTAGATATTGTCTTAGTTAGAGGTTGTGTAACCCATAATAAACTGCATAGATGAGGCGAGTGCTGTGAGTATCATCTCCTTAATAATATGGGTTACATAGTTAGTTTTATTGTTACATACTAAGGCTCCTGTTCTACTGGCCAAATAGTAAATTTATACATAGTTAAAATAACTCTTAATATTGCCACATATTCTATTAGCTACTCACAATCAGATTACGAGTTCTCCGCCCACAATCACTACTGGTCCAGCCAAAGACACAGAACCGGTCTCCCCCTTCTCCCCCTTATTTGCCCCACCTCCATTTCCCCCCTTATCTGCCCCCTTTCCCCATTATCCTCCTCATTCCCCCTTATCCTCCTGATCCTCCCCCCTTATCTTCCTCCCCCCTCATCCTCCTCCCCCTCATTTTCCTTTAACCCCTCATCCTCCTCATTCCCCCTCATCCTCCTCTTTTCTCCCCTCATCCTCCTCTCCCCCCTTCATCCTCCTTCTTTCCTCCCTCATCCTCCTCATCCTCCACTTCCTCCTCTTCCCCCTCATCCTCCTCTTCCCCCTCATCCTACTCTTCCACTTGCCCATCTTTCCCCTTCACCCTCCTCTTCCCTCTCTTCCCCCCTCATCCTCCTCTACCTGTCTTTCCCTCTCACCCTCCTCTTCCCCCTCACCTCCTCTTCCCCCCTCATCCTCCTCTTCCCCCCTCATCCTCCTCTTCTTCTTAGCCTGCGATCATCTCCTGCTGCTGATCGAGGGCCCACAGAGCGTCTTATGCTGTCTCTTGAACCGGCATATGCTAATGATGTGACGCGCTTGTGACATCATTAGCATATGCCGGTTCCAGGGAAAGGAAATGTAACGGACCCGCTGGCACTCCGACTTATCACATTTCCCCAAGCATGAGCCAAGGCTTCCAGAAAGGGTCAAGCAGGTCTGTTTAATGAGCACCCAAAGCACCAGCACTCACACAGCCAGAGCAACTCCTCCTCAGACAGAGAAAACTGACAGTTGAAAACAGACAGTATTTGAATATATGAAAGTTATTAAGGGTTCTAAACTCGTGTTCTAAGAGGGAGGGGAATATAACAGTCAAACTAAGTCCATAAAACAGGGTTTTTCTTCACACTTTGCATCTGAAGTGCATAACAAAACTGCAGATCCTTTGTCAGAGCATTTAAAGAGCCAGAACCAGTCTAATAAAATCCACTATGCTCAAATAACATACAGTTCAAATACAGGCAATAATCAAGGCAAAAGTCTCTTGTGGCTGCTTCTGCCACAATGCTCCCCCAGAACCAAGCCGGCATACACAGTCTGATCCCAACGGATCTGCTTGGGGATGTCCGGAGGAGTGCTCACAGATCATTTCTCGAGTTCTGTCTGTCTGGACAACCCGTCGACGTTACCATTTTGTTTCCCTGGGCGATACTGGATGGTGAAATCAAATGGTTGTAGTGCCAAGCTCCATCTCAGTAGTCTAGCGTTGTCCCCTGACACCCGGTTTAGCCACACCAACGGGTTATGATCTGTGAGCAAGGCAAATTGTTGTCCATATAAGTAGGGCTGTAGTTTCTTGAGGGCCCACACCACCGCTAGGCATTCCTTTTCGATGGCGGCATAGCTTACTTCCCTGGGTCGTAGTTTCCTACTTAAGTAAGCGACTGGATGCTCGCTGCCATTGGCCCCCAACTTGGCTCAGCACTGCTCCCAATCCAAACATAGAAGCATCTGTATGAACGAGAAAGCGTTTAGTTGGATCGGGAGCGGCCAGTACAGGGGCATGAATTAGGGCAGTTTTCAGTTCTTGGAATGCCTCTGGGCTCCAGGTCACTACTTTGGGTAAGTTCTTTTTGGTGAGGTCAGTAAGGGGCTTGGCTAGGGCACTATAATTAGGTACAAATTTACGGTAATAGCCGGCGGTCCCTAGAAAAGCTAAAACCTGAGTTTTCGTGCGAGGGGTTGGCCACTTAGCTACGGCCTCTATCTTAGCGGGTTCTGGCTTTTGCTGCCCACTGCCCACCCTGTGGCCTAAGTACTGCACTTCGGCCATCCCTACGTGGCACTTGCTGGGTTTTAACGTGAGACCTGCCTCCCTGATGCGGTCGAGGATGGCTCCTATATGGGTCAAGTGCTCGTCCCAGGAGTTGCTAAATATTGCTATGTCATCTAAATAGGCGCAAGCATATTCCTGGGAACCGTCCAGTAACCGGTCCACCATCCGCTGAAACATAGCCGGCGCATTCTTCATCCCGAATGGCATCACCTTGAATTGGTATAGCCCAAACGGGGTGACGAATGCGGACTTTGGGATGGCATCCTCGGCTAGTGGGATCTGCCAGTACCCTTTGCACAAGTCTATTGTGGTGAGATACTGGCCCCTGGCCATTTTTTCTAAGAGCTCATCGATTCGGGGCATGGGATAGGCATCGGAAATGGTTTTATCATGAAGTTTCCGGTAGTCAACGCAGAAGCGGGTGGTTCCGTCCCGCTTCGGTACCAGCACTACCGGAGAGGCCCATGGGCTATCTGAGTGTTCTATCACTCCTAGTTGTAACATTTCGTCAATCACCTTCCGCATATGATTTTTTACGGATTCGGGTATGCGGTAGGGGGTTTGGCGAAGAGGGTGTTGCCCTGGGGTTTCTACCCTGTGGGTAGCCAGCGGGGTATACCCGGGCTGGTTGGAGAATGTATCCCCTTTTTCCCGGATCAGCTCTTGTATTTGAGCTCGCTCTCTAGTGCTCAGCCTGTCTCCTAGCTGTACTTCCCCTAATTCCGTGTTGGCCCCCCTTTGGGCTAATAGGTCTGGTAGGGGTAGATTATCCGGGGCACATATGGCAGTTACTTCTTTGATCCGCTCGTGATAGGGTTTCAGCATGTTAACGTGGAGCATGCGTCTACCGCCTGCTCCTGTACATGGGGCAATTATATAGGTGGTGTCACATACCTGTTCCACCACCTTATAAGGGCCTTGCCAGGAGGCCTGCAGTTTGTCATTTTGGACTGGCTTCAAGATTAACACCTTTTGTCCTATTTGAAAACTGCGATCTCTGGCTCCCCTATCGTACCATCTGCGCTGTCGTTGCTGGGCCGCCTGGAGATTAGACCGTACCGTCTGGATTAGGGTCTCCAAGCGTTCCCTGAACTCTAGTACATATGGGACGATAGGGGTACCGTTACTGGTGACCGTTCCCTCCCAGTGTTCCCTAATGAGGTCTAAGGGACCCCGCACTCTCCTTCCGAATAGTAATTCGAATGGCGAGAACCCCGTGGACTCCTGGGGTACCTCTCGGTACGCGAAGAGCAGATGGGGAAGAAACCTTTCCCAGTCCTTCTGGGTATCCATGAAGGTACGGAGCATTTGCTTTAAGGTTCCTTTGAACCGTTCACAGAGCCCATTGGACTGGGGGTGATACGCTGAGTTTACAATAGGTTTCACCCCACATGTTCTCCATAACTGATGAGTGACTTCGGCTGTGAATTGGGTACCCCGATCTGAGATAATCTCTTTGGGGAACCCCATTCTAGAGAATATCCGGATTAGGGCATCTACTATAGTCTCCGCATGGATATTAGTTAGGGCTAAGGCCTCTGGGTACCGGGTGGCATAGTCTACTACGGTTAGTATATAGTTCTTCCCTGACGGGCTGGGTTTTGCTAGGGGTTCGATTATATCTAGTGCTACTCTGCTGAAGGGCTCATCTATTATGGGTAGGGAGTGCATTTTTGACTTGTACCGGTCCCCTCTCTTCCCTACTCTCTGGCATGTGTCACAAGTTTGGCAATACTGCCGAATATCTTTGGAGACCCCTGGCCAAAAGAAGTTTTGGGTCAAACAATGCTTCGTCCTACTGACGCCTAGATGTCCTGATAAAGGGATGTCATGGGCAATACGTAGTAATTCTTGCCTGTACTTTCGGGGCACGACTAATTGTGTGAGGGTCATGGGTACAGATCCTGCTACTACCTTCTCAGCATATCTATACAATAATCCTTTCTCCCAACCGTATCTTTCCCCCTCCAACCCTGCCTGATTCTGTGTAACCCTATCCCGGTATACCTGCAGGGACGGGTCGGTGACTACTTCAGTACCAAATTCTAAGGGGGGAGCCCAGGGGACGAAAGGTGGGTCAGTACTATTACTTACCGGAGCCTCAGAGTGTTCAGAAGATGCAGTGATGCAGGCCTGCTGCCGTGTTACCACGGGTAGCGCTTCCTGCACGGGGTACTGAGAAACAAAAGCAGAGGTCAGCTCCCCCAAGTCATTACCAAGGATGACATCAGCTGGTAAGTCCTGCATGAGGCCCACTTCCACATTCCCCGACCCCGCTCCCCAATCCAAATGTACTTTAGCAGTGGGAATTTTGTAAATCGCTCCCCCTGCCACCCGGACTGCCACATATTCTCCAGTGAGCTGTTGCTTGGGGACTAGGTGATTGCGAACCAGGGTTATGGTGGCCCCAGAATCGCGCAGACCCTGAAGGCGTTTTCCCTCTACGTGTACCCCTTGGCGGTGTCACTGTCGGTTGTCTGCAACTGCTTGTACTGGGTTAACCTCGTGGAGGGTGCCCAAAGATTCTTCATTAGACCGGGTCCCGAAGAAAGGTTGTCGAGGCTCACTCTGGTAGCAGTGTACTGCTGCCCGATTTGCAGGGGAATTAGTTGGAGTATTCCACGTGGAGCGGTTTCTGTTTCTGGGACAGTGTCTCTGTATGTGGCCCTGCTGGTTACACGTGTGGCACCTGATGAAAGATCGGGCATTGTTGTACCGTGGAGGGGTTTGGTAGTTCCCACCACCCGGACGCAGTGCTGGGGTGGGGTTAATGGCGGGAGGTGGGTTAGCAGCTCCCAAGATGGACCGTGCCTGTGCCCGCTATGCCCTCCTGGCATCTTGGTACTCGTCTGCCCACCTGGCGGCGTCGGTTAAGATGCGAGGTTTCCGATCCTTCAGCCAGTTTTGTAAATCCGGGGTTAACCCCTGGAAGAATTGCTCCAGTAGCAGTAATTGTAGCATGTCCTCCACTGTGGTTGCTTGTGCGGCTTGCACCCAACCTTTGCCCGCCCTAGTTAAGCGGTGTGCCCACTCCATGTGAGTATCTTTCTCCGTCTTTGGGCTTTCTCGGAACCTCTGCCGGTATGCCTCCGGGGTAATTGCATACCTGTCCAGGATCGCCTGCTTTACTTTCTGGTAGTCTCTGCTATCCTCGTCTGGCATGGTGCGGTAGGCTTCTGATGCCCGGCCCGCTAGCTTACCCACCAACAGGGGTACCTGGTTGGCGGCGTTGATCTCATGTAATTGACATAACCTCTCAAAGTCATGCAAGTAGCCATCGATATCTTTGGTGTCCACATAGTTTTTAAAAGCATGGTACGGGATTTTAGGCTTCCACGGTAGTATGTGTGGTGTGATTAGGGACCCCTCTCTGGACCTCCGGTCTGCCCGCTGCTTTTCCATTATGTATTCATGGACATCTGCCATAATCCTTTCCAAGGTTTCTGTGGGAGGCGTACCTGGGAAAAAGGCCAGTCTGCTTTGGAGTTCTCTTCCAAACTCATTCTGTGTGCTGTCCATAAGAGGTGCTGCAGCAGCTGCCCAGTCTCCCTCCATGAGTTCAGCAATAAGGGTAGCTTTGGTTTTATTGCTGGCAATAATTCCCCTTGCTTCCAATAGCTCTTTTAGCGTGGCCCGTTTCAAGTTGGTATAGTCTGTCCCCATTCACTATCCATTCGGGTATATTTACATACCCTTTCCTTTCGGTTCCATACAAAATAGCAAATTGGTTCTCATGAATTTGCAGCCTCCGATTGCAGATTATGTCTAACTTCCATGTTGTACTGACATCATGATCACGGAATCCATTACTATTTGCTGTCTATGAAGTAAATTATCGACTGGAGTCAATAGAATACATCTGAACGTTTAGAGAAAAAAAACACCCGCATCCAAAATCACAGGTTAGAGTCATTTACGGGCTTCTATAAGAATAGGGCTCTACTTTTAGTCCATTGAGTTTAACAATTTTACATCTCCTCAGATCATGTAGATTACTTGTTAAATGTTAATTGATCCAGAGGAAGGCGAACAAAAAAAAACATTGATACATTGCCAATGGTCTTATAAGGGAAAAAATATAAAATTCCTTCCTGACCCCAGATACTGGCAATCGGACTCCTACCTGGATCAATACTCCTTCTCTAATTATGCAGGATAGTCATGATTGCCCTCTTTTTTAGTTTATTTGTTCATTTTTAATTAGATGAAAATCGGATTACATATAAGGTAAGACATGGCATACATCTTATTAATATCAGAATGTTATATATTTCCAGAACATATAATCTGTAATCTGGAGCATAATACAAATACGGTAGTTATAATCCTTAATAATCTAATTTCCTAATTCCTGACCAATATGGTTCCCTATTGTCACCATTCCTTGTGTCTTACTATTGTTTCTATATAATTACCCATATCTAGAGTTTATATTTAGTTTATATGGAAACCATCTTAGGTCAATTATTTTCTTTTTATCTTTTGAATAATCATAAATAACAAAGAGAAAAAAGAAATGAAAAACATTAAACAGTATAGATCACCATCAATAGTTTTTGCCAGTGTTTGTTAGTCTTGCCAGTCCTTTCACTTTTCGAGTCCTTCCGTCTCCTGATGAAGCTGGTCTCTACCCGGGTCGGGTCCCCTTTCCCACCCCCTTCTATGTATGTATATAGGGAAGATTCCTAAATGGTCCTCAGTTCCCTGTAAACCAATCATGGCCCCCATATTTCCATAAAGCGTCTCATGGAGTCATCCAGAGAATGCGTAATTCTTTCATTTATAGCTATATAGTCTATTTTATTTATGATTACCTGTAAATTTAGGTCCCCCTGTTTCTAGCTATATAAATTTTGGTAGCCAAATACAAAAATTGTAAAAGTTTATTTTAAGGGTGTGAAAGCGAGGCCATTGGGATTCCCAGTAAACATGTTTCTATAGTCTCTCGCATGGGTACACTAATTTAGAAATGCTTTCCCATATTAGTCTCACTCTCGGACAGTCCCACCATATATGAATAAATGAGCCAATAGAATTACAGCCCCTAAAGCAGTTTGGATTTGCCGAGCATTTCCACTTCGCTAATTTTTCTGGGGTGAGATAAGTACGGTTTACACCTTTACAGCTGTTTCAAGAATATTATGATTAAGAGACCCCCTATAGATATTGTCCCTGGAGATCTCCCATTTTCCCATGTCCCAACTCTCTACTAAATCTTTCTCCCACTCCTGCATGTAGCTATCTTTGATTGATGGATCTGGGCAGTTATGTAGATTGTATATACCACTTATTATCCCTTTTGCCGTGGGGTTCTTGAGACAGATCCAGGATAACCAGGTTCCTCTGGGAAGGCCTTGGGTTCTGTCTGACCACAGAGTCAATAAAGTGTTGAATCCTAAACAGATTATAATCTTTATGTAGAGGTAAGTTAAAGGAGTCTATGATTTCCTTATTGTTCAATAGTTTATCATCTTTGATCCAGGTTCCTAACCTATCCAATCCTTTCGATTTCCACCAAGAAAATGAATCTTCACCGAAGTTCTCTGGAGACTGTGGGTGATGGAGAGTAGGGGTTAGACAGAAAGGGTATGAGAACAAGGTGAAGTAAACCCTCACCCATTTCCAGCAGTGTCTTGTATGATGTATAACTGGATGTCTCATCTTATAGATCCAATCTGGAAATGTATCTAGCCATATAAGAGTGTCCCAAGAGAATGGCGCCAATAAGTGGTCCTCCATAAAAACCCATGCCGGTTGATGTTGTACTGAGTGGATAATAGGTATGAAAGAATGTTGGCGGCCCTATAATATTTTCTTAAATCAGGGAGTGATAGTCCTCCTTTCGATTTATGCTTAAACATTAATATCTTACTGATCCTCACTGGTATGTTCTGCCAAATAAATTTGGAGACTTTCCTTTCAAACCCCATAAGTTCAGTTAAACTGATGGGTAAAGGAAGGGATTAGAAAAGGTACAAGAGTTTAGGGAGTATGTTCATTTTGATGGCATTTATTCTGCCTAAGCCAAGAAATTGTAAGTTTATTCCATTTTGTCAAATCCTGACTTAAAGATTTCAAAATGGGATGGTAATTATCCTTATATAAGGAGCTTAAAGAAGGGGTAATTTTGAAACCCAGATATTGAATATGCCCCGGAACCCAATTAAAACTAAATTGTTCATTTAACATTTGTTATAAACGGTCAGGTATGGCAATTGCCATTGCCTCTGTCTTATCTACATTTATACATAAGACCGAAATGAGGCCAAATTCGTTAATAATGCCCATAAGTGACCTTAAGGAGTTGGCAGGGTCTGATAGGGTACACAATATGTCATCTGCGAACAAGGAAATTTTATAGTGATGATGCCCATCTGAATGCCCTTTTTATTTAAAAATACATCCAATTCCTTTTTAAAGTTATCTATTGAATCTGCTGTCACCACCTCCCTTGGCAGATAATTCCACAGTTTTACTGTGAAGAACCCTTTTCTTTCTTTAAGGTGGAATCTTTTTCCTTCTAACCTCAAAGGATGTCCTCTTGTCAGTTGAAAACCTCTTCATTACTTAGCCCTTCTAATCCCCTTATTAGTTTTGTTGCCCTTCTCTGTACTCTTCCAGCTCTAAAATGTCCTTTTTATGAAGTGGTGCCCAAAATTGTCCCCCCATATTCCAAATGAGGGCGTACTAGAAATTTGTATAGTGGCAGAATTATATTTGCTTCTCCTAGCAATTCTACCATCGTCTCCCCTAGCACCCCAACTCCCTCTTCATTAAGGTGCAATCTATCACTGCTATGGAGGTTGTACCCACAAAAAAAGTCAGTCCCGTGATCTAAAAACCGAAACCCGTCCTACCAGCTCCATTTTTTAGCCATGCATTACCCTCCCTAAGCTCTTCTATCTCCCTGGGCTAGAACGTGGCACTGGTAGTATAAAGATTACCTTATTATATAGCTACGATCTGTGCGATAAACCACCCTGTTTCCTTTCTAAATAATAGATTTCCCTACCACTATATATATATATATATATATATATATATATATATATATATATATTTGTGATCAGGTCCCTACCATAGGCACAGAAATCTAGCCTGCTTAGAGGGCCAAAAATGGGCAAGGACGCTACTTATAAGATATGGGGTAAGCCTACAATGAGGTCTGTTGTGGAAAAATCATACTCACATACTACTTCTTACTCCAAAACGTAGGCATGACACCAAAAAAAAGAGTCCTCTGGTAATTTTCTCATTATTTTAGTTTATTTAGAAAAAAATGAGGATCAGTAGCAAAAACACACCCAAAATGGCTGCCACTGTCTCACTGACTGCTGATCTACTGACAGAAATATATCCAGACACAGCTTTTATATTTGTTTACATGAGACAATGAAATAATCCATCTTTCCCCCATCTAGCAACATGGTACTACCCACTAACAATGACATCTTATTTCTATATGATATCCAATAAGATTCAAACACATACTTTGTTAAAATCTGTGCGTACATCTATTTTATATGATACACTTGTGTGCAGCAAATAACACTTATTAGACCTTGGGGTGACCGAAAATACATATTTTATTATAACTAGAGCTGTTTCTGTCTCTTGAATGAAATTGCTAAGTCATGGGTCATGTAGACTTAACCATTTCATAACTTATGTCTTATAAAAATGGAAGATACTGGTTTAATGCTTATAGCCCGGCTAAATATAAAAAAAAGACAAGTCCTTCTGAAAGGGCAAGGACCCTAACAAAGCTGAAATCAGCAATGAAGTGAATTGCAAAAGCCGAAAGTGTTACCTTAAACATGGCCAATGATGGTGTGGCAAAAAGACAGAATTTTGTCTTATTTTAAATATTTGCGGTTGTCAGGAGGAAGGGACGCAGATGAAGGGAGGGGAGGCAGAGCAATGGCAGCAGTCAGCAATCAGGAAGGACAGGAACAGCACAGAGACTTTTCTATGTCGTGCGAGTTTTTCATAATATTAGTTTTCAATGTCATGCGAGTTTTTCGGAATATCCGTAGCTGTATTGCGTGTTTATGGTAGTGTTTTAGGGACCTTTAGCCTCGTTTTCGTTTTGTTCGGCGGCCATTTTTTCTCTCGCTTTGAATTTTTTTTAGTGTCTAAACTGCTTTAATTTCATGTAAACTGAGGTGTAACTTTAGTTTTTGAGGTCCTGGATGCTCCCTCTTGCTGTAGGTAAGCTTTTTGTGTATTTGTTGTGTGTATTTGTTGGATTTTTGATGTTTTCATGTGCGCGTGTTGAGGACGTTTTTGCGAGGTCGTAATGTGTCTCGTATTTTGCGAGGGTCGCAGTTGCTGGCGGCGCTCCTTGCCAGCGACTGCGAGCCTCGTAAATTTTGCGAGGGCCTCAGTTGCTGGCAAGGAGCGCCTTCGTATGCTCACAACTATATATGTGATATATATATATATATATATATATATATATATATATATATATATATAGTAGCAATATCTAATGCTCTCTCTATATTGATTTATCATCTATCTATCTATATATATTTATATATTGATATCAATATGATATGAATACACCATTCACCCACACAGATTGATTCCTCCCAGTGCTCTGACCCAGAGATGTCTCACACAGTGGGTATAATACAAGAGAAACGATTCCCATAAAAAACTGGAAACCGCGTCATATCAGGAGACCCGCCCCCTACTGTGCTGATTGGTCGCTGCTTTACACCTCTCATTTCTGATTTCGAGTTCTCAGCAGGTAAATAAAGTGACTAATCTTCCAATTACTGGTCAGGAGATAATTTCGGGGATTATTTGTGTCTGTGACAGGTTATCAGATGCGAGTGGGATAAAGACAGGAACAGATACCGGGATATAGTGATAGTAATGTAGGAGGAGGAGGAGCCATGTTATACAGAGAGGTGGGAGCGTGTGTGTGTATATATATATATATATCACATATATAGTTGTGAGCGTACGAGTTGTTGCTAACGCTGCGGGCTCGCGTAGCGAGGACCGCGACTCGCTACGCGAGCCCGCAGCGTTTGCAACAACTCGTACGCTCACAACTATATATGTAGTTGTGAGCGCGCGGCCCTCGCGAAGCGAGGGCACTGTGCCAGGTTCTCAGTTGCTGGCTTGGAGCGCCGCAGGCGCTCAATGCCAGCACCTGAGGACCTCGCAAAGCGAGGTCTTCAGTTGCAGCAACTGCGACCCTTGCAACATTTCAAAAAAAGTTTACGTCGCAACACATTACGACACTCGCAAACAACATACGACACACGTTCACACACATTACGGCCTCGCAACACTCGGACGCAACTCGCGAACATTACAAAATTAAAAACACAATACATACACACAGCACATACATAAAAACCTTACCTACACAAACAGGAAGCACCCAGGACCTCAAAAATGCAACTTACAACTTAATTGCACTCAAAATAAAAAAGTTTAGACACTAAATAGTTTGTTAAGCGACACAAAAAATGGCCGACGAATAAAACGAAAACGAGGCTACACACGCAAACACCATATGAGACACGTTACCACACATTACGACTTCGCAAACATCAGACGCAACACGCCGACATACAAACATTTAAAACTTAAGAAAGACACACAACAAACACATAAAAAGCTTACCTACAGCAAGAGGAACCAGCCAGCACCTCAAAAAAACAAGTTACACCTACATTTAAATCAAAATAAAACACTTTAGACACTAATACCATCGCTAAGCAACAGAAAAAATGGCCGACGAACAAAACGAAAACGAGGCTTCAGACGAAACTACACTACACTTACTCGCAATAATGAAACACATACTATGCGGAACGTATCACAATCATATTAAACACCATTTTGAACAGTAACACGCAGAAAATGGCGGATGGAACGCAAATTGTAAGCTGGAACGCAAATAGCGCATGCGTATTGCGTTCTAACGGTCTCACTTTCCAGAACTTTCTACAAGTTTATAAATACTGCCTATTTCAAACAAAAAAATACATTTCTCCTCAGGTGATCAATGGAGTGACTTCTGAGATAACTGCTGCTTTTACTTAAGAAGACAATTCTTTACTAATTTACAACTTTACACTGTACAAATTACAACTGAGAGGTAAGCTATAATATATTACATTTTATTATCAGGACAGGTCAAACAAATAAAAAAAAATAAATAGGATTTATGTAGTGACATATATGGCACATTTATGTGTATAGGCTCAAAAAAAAAATACGGTTCATTTAACAAAACAACAAAAAAACATAATTCAATATTAAACAGAGGTTTATGTATAGTGACATGTGACACGCACATATATGTCTATAATGTATGGTGACATCTGACACGCACATATATGTCTATAATGTATAGTGACATCTGACACGCACATATATGTATAGAATGTATAGTGGCATGTGACACGCACATTTATGTGTATTGCCCCTGCATAGTGACATGTGACACGGACATATATGTGTATCATGTATAGGGACATGTCACACGCACATTTATGTGTATTGCCACTGCAACAAAATTAGCTTAAAACAAAATCAGTAAACAACTACATTTAAATGACATTATATGTCATGTATACTGATATGTCACAAGCACATATATGTGTATCATGTATAGTTACATCTCACACACACACATTTATGTGTGTTGGAAAAAAAATATATAAGGTTAATTTAACCATTTAAATATGAGTCATGTATACTGATATGTCACACGTACACAAAATAATTACATTAAACTATGGAATGTGCTTCATGTATGTGACATATGTGTGTAGCCCCCAACAAAAAATAAGGTCAATTGAAAAAAATTACACAACTATATTTAAATGACATTCATTTACTGCAATTCAATAGATCATATAAAGCTGAATCTTTTTATTTCTTTGAATATTCAAACAGACTCTGCATCAACAGCGTCACTCAACAATTTGCACCGTGCACTGTGAAGCACAATCCCTTTTAAAGAACACCAACAAAGAAGAAGAGGTAAGATACAACAAGACATTACATGCTCAAAAGGCCATGCTTTGCTACATGAAAAATTATAAATATACAAATAACTATTTCACTTTCTTTTTCAAACAGACACTACAAGAAGACCGGCGCATTAAGATTGGCAGGAGGGGACCGTCTGTCATTCAAAACTTCAATCAAGGTAAAGTATTAAGTATAAACAAGAAAGAACCATGAGCCTTATTCAATTGCGACTTCCTCAATTGAATAGGGCTCTATATAAGCACATAACATATTTTTTATACAGAACTTTTTAGTTACTGAATTTCTAACCACAATCAAGGTTTTCAATAACTAAAAACTTTGCTCAATAAATATGTTATGTGATTATATAGAGCCCTCTTCAATTGGCAAAATTGCAATTCAATGAGGACCTATATATCTTTAATGGCCAAGGGCCTCACTCAAATGTGATTTGCCCATTTCAATAGGGCTCTATATAAGCACAGAGCATATTTTTTAAAGGAACTTTTTATTTTGTGAACACGTTGCTTTTGGATACAAGTTCACTAAATACAAAATTCCGTAAAAAAATATGCTCTGTGGTGATATTGAGCTCTATTCCATTGGCCAAAACACAATTGAATGAGAAGCTCACAATATAACAAATGCAGTAACCAAAGGCCCTCATTCAATTGCTATTTTGGACAATTAAATATGGCTATAAATAAGCACTTTTAGGCCCTTATTCTATTTTAACAAATATATGTGATGTGCTTATTTACAACCCTATTCAATTTTCAACATTGCAATTCAATGACGGCCTTAGAGTACTATTACATTGTAAAAAATGCAATTGAATGAGGGGCAAACTATGCAACATATGGTACACACAAAGGCCCTCATTCAATTGCAATTTGCCCAATTGAATAGGGCTCTAAATAACAACATAACAATTTTTTTAAAAGAAGTTTTTAGTTACTAAAAATATATCCAAAATAAAGTTTTTAAATGACTAAAAACTTATTTAAAAAAATATGCTATGTGCTTATTTAGGGCACGATTCAATTAGCCAAATCGCAATTGAATGAGACACAAACTGCTACACACAAAACAGAATTTCTTATTCAATGTTTAACAACCTATAAGCCTTACAAAGAAGCAAAAATAAGAATAACAAAAGTGTTGCGCACCTAATAGCATTGTACAAAAAATCACACAAACTCATAGGAAACTACATTAACATTCTTCTTTAATGTTTAACAACCTATAACCAGTACAATCAAGAATAAATAACTTTTGCACAAGTGGTGCGCACCAAACAGGATTGTCAAAAACTAACACAAACACATAGCAAACTACATTAATTATATTATTTCATGTTTCACTAACTATAAGCATCCCAATAAAGGTTAAATAAGTATACCACAAGTGGTGTGCACAAAACAGGATTGTACAAAAAATAACATAAACACATAGCAAAATAAATTTATATTCTTATTTAATATATCACAACCCACAAGCCTTACTAAGAACCTTAAATAAGAATAACAAAAGTCGTGGGATTGTACAGAAAGTAAAAAAAAAAAAAGATAGAAAAAAATAACCATATCTGATACAATACAGCCAAATTCATAAATTTTTAAATTATTTAAAAGACATTTCACTCAAACAACATTTTCTATTTTATATTACAACAGATACTGCGTGAAGACAATCGGACGAGGACTTTCTCCACAGGACTGGACCATCGGACGAGGACTCGGACCAGATCAGCAGACGAGGAATTTCAACACAGGACCAGACCAGCAGACGAGGAATTTCAACACAGGACCAGACCATTGGACGAGGACTTTCACCAAAGGACCACAACATCGGACGAGGGCTATCGCCACAGGACCACAACATCGGACGAGGGCTATCGCCACAGGACCACAACATCGGACGAGGACTTCCAACAGAGGACCACACCATTGGACAACGATTTTGAACCGAGGACCAACAAACATTCGGATTTAAATCACACTTCAACCAAGGTAAAGTATAATAAGTACTAAAGTATAAAACTAAAGAAACTGCTTTCAGTTGCATCTGTGTCAACAGAAAAATAAAATAATTAATTTACTATCTCCCTTATTTTATTTAAATTGCTACTATGCAATACATAGCTCAATAACCACATCACTTTTTTTTTTAGCAAAGAAGTTTTGCAGTGGTAAATATCTATCCACAAACAACGTTTTTAATAAATAAAACCATTATTTTAAAAAAATATGTTACATGCTTATTTACAGCAGTATTCCATTGGCCAAATTCTTAGCCAGTGAGGACAGGAATTATAAATTTAACTAAATATAAATGATACATTCTAAATATAAATGATACATTAATGATTTGCCTTTTATTTCACCAATTGTGCACAAGAATCTTTAACAGGAATTACAAATTTAAATATACACAATTACATTTATTTTTTTTCTTTACAGATTAATATGGCTGATAACGAGACCAAAGAAGAGAAGAAAAGACGTCAAACTAGAGAAAGACAAGAGAGATGGGCCGCCCAGCAGACACCGGAGGAGAAAGAAATTCAACGAGAAAAAGAACGCAAAAGACTTGCAAATAAAAGAATATCAGCTGCAAAAATGAAAGATACAACCAAAAAAAATAAAAAAATAATAAAGCATTTACAAACTGTTCCTAAAACATCAGATGACATTTTACAAGATACCAGTCAAGACAGACCAAAAAAAGCAACTACAAAAACAAAGCATTTACAAACTCTTACTAAAAACTTACAGGACATTTCAACCAAACAAGTACAACATATACCAAGAAAATCTACAAAAAAAACTAAACATTTAGAACCTGTTGTTGAAACATTTCATGACTTTTCATCTGATGAATATGAAAGTCAACATCCAATATGCTTTGCAAATTGTCCTTTACTGAAGTCTTTAGCAGTAGAGGTTCATAGTTGTGGGGACATGACTACTCAATGTCAATTTTGTGAGGCTTATTATTTTAAACAGGAGAGACCCAGAGATGGACAATTTATTAGTTGTTGTCAAAAAGGAAAGTTCAAACTTCCAGAAAGGAAACAATTTCCAACCTATTTACAAAATATTATGACTGAACCTACTTTTCCAAATTATAAAAATTTTAAGACAAACATAAGATCCTACAATAGTGCCATATCATTTGCATCTATGGGGGCAACATTGGCTGCTAATGTACCAGGACATGGTCCTTACTGTTTTAAAGTCCAAGGACAAATTTATCATCGGACTTCACATTTACATCCAGAGGAAGGAGAGCAAAGAAAATTCGCTCAACTATATGTCCTAGATACAATGGAAGCTGTTGACCAACGTATGCAGATGGAAGAAAATAAAAAATGCTTACCCAGTGTTTTTATAGAGCTAAATAACATTATGGACAACAATCCCTACAGTAAAGCTTACAAAAAATTGGCAGAAGTAGAAAATGAACAACTACTTCATGCACAAAGACATCAATTACCCATGCCAAAGGTTAATATGGTGCTTAAAAGAGACAGACATACTGATAAACGTCGTTATAACTTGCCAACATCAAATGAGGTTGCAATGGTCTTTCAGAATGATGAAGGAGAACCACCATTTCAAAGAGACATTAGAGTATATCCCAGAAATGAGGAGCAACCATTTATTAATATTAATATCTTAAGTCCAAATTTAGATCCAATGATATATCCCATCTTTTTCCCACACGGAGAAGCAGGTTGGCAACCAAAATTAACTCTTCCCAGTTACCCAAATGCTAAAGCCAGAATCCGAAATAATGTTTCTATGCTTGAATTTAAAGTTGCTCAAATTGCCATTAGAGATGAATTTAATCCAATTTTATGTGGTGGGAAACTAACACAACAATGGATTATTGATTCATATTTGCAAGTTGAGGCAAATAATTTAAACTTTATAAAATATCAACAAGATAAACTACGTGTAGAACAATATTGTGGACTCATGGACTATGTTGCTGACGTGGCTACAAGCAGAGACATGACAGCTGGCAATGCCATCATTACCAATTTACCATCTTCCTTTCAAGGATCTCCTCGAAATATAAGAGAAAGATACAATGATGCTATGGCTATTGTGACAAAATTTGGAAAACCAGATTTATTTGTGACATTTACATGTAATCCACAATGGCCAGAAATTAATCAAAATCTACTTCTTGGACAAAGTGCTTCAGATCGACCAGATTTAGTAGCCAGAGTTTTTAAGATCAAATTAAATGAATTAATACGTGACTTCACTATAAATCAGTTATTTGGCAAATGTCTTGCTTATGTATATACCATTGAATTTCAAAAAAGAGGCCTTCCACATGCACATCTTCTCATAATACTTCAAGAGAAAGATAAATTAGATACTTCGGACAAAGTGGATGCAGTCATAGTTGCTGAACTACCAGATCCAGAACTATATGGTAGACTATATGAGATTGTTACTCATCGCATGATTCATGGACCCTGTGGAGACCTTAATCCACAATCACCATGTATGGAAAATAATCAATGTTCAAAAGATTTTCCAAAAGATTATAGAGACAAAACATATGTAAATTGTGATGGATATCCACTTTATAAAAGAAGAGAAGGAGATAGTGCCATTATTCGTGGAAAAAAAGTGGACAATAGATATGTAGTACCCTACAATCCACATTTACTCATGAAGTACAACGCCCACATCAACGTAGAAGCCTGCACTTCCATCAAATCCATTAAATATGTCTACAAATTTATTTACAAAGGTTACGATGCAGCTACTGTAGTCGTCAAAAGTGCAGACAACCCTGAAAGTAGTGAGTTAGTACATGATGAACTTGCATCTCATGTAGATGCTCGCTATGTCAGTGCACCAGAAGCTATGTGGCGGCTTTTAAAATTTGAAATGCATGATAGATCACATGCAGTATATAGGTTAGCAGTACATTTGCCACAACGACATTTAGTCTATTTACATGCTGGAAATGAAATGAATGCATTGGCCCAAAGTGAAGATCGTCACACTACACTAACTGCATGGTTTGCATTAAATTCCACTGATGCTGAACCAACACAATACTTATATATTGAAATTCCATATCACTATGTTTTTGTGAATGGATTATGGAGAGCAAGAAAAACCAGAGGCAATAAAATAATTCCACGAATTTACACAGTCAGTCCAAGAGATGTTGAACGTTTTTGCTTACGGATATTACTTTTAAATGTTCCAGGAGCACAAAGTTTTGAACAATTAAGAACTGTTAATGACATTGTATATGAATCCTTCCATTTAGCTGCAAGACATAGAAACTTACTCGCTGATGATACAGAGTGGGAAAGATGTTTAGAAGAAGCAGCACAATGTCAAATGCCACGACAGATGAGAGAACAATTTGCTTTTATTTGTATCTTCTCAAATGCTCCAAATACATTAGCTTTGTGGGAGACTTTTAAAAGTAATATGGCTGAAGACTTTATGCGACGATACAATGAACCCATTGCACACTTAAAAGCGTTAATGGAAATTCAAGAAGTCTTTTTAACTCATGGATTAAGTTGTGCAAGTTTTAATTTGCCTGATCCAGGTCTAATAGATGACATTAACTTTGAAGACTATGACATTCAACTACAAGCAGAAAGAACAGAAGAAAGACTTGCAACTTTAAATACACTACAATTGCAAGCATTTCATGCCATTAAAAATGCTATAGATGATGACATGGTGACAGAGCGTTATTTCTATCTTGATGGACCTGGCGGATCAGGGAAAACATATTTGTACAATTTATTAATGAGTTCAGTACGAGCACAAGGAAAAATAGCAATGGCGTTTGCCACTACTGGAATTGCTGCACTTTTATTAGAAGGTGGAAGAACTGTTCATAGTGGATTTAAACTGCCAGTGCCTATTTTGGAAAATTCAGTGTCAGATATTCGCATGACATCCTTACAAGCAAAGAAATTGAAGAAATGTAAATTAATTATAATAGATGAGGCCACAATGATGTCATGCTATGCCCTCCAATGTATTGACCGTTTGCTTCATGAAGTCATGGATAATATTTTTCCATTTGGTGGAAAGGTAATGTTGTTGGGTGGCGATTTTAGACAAACATTACCTGTCGTTGTACATGGAAATCGAACAGACATTATTGAAACATGTATAAAGTCAAGTACAGTATGGAAACATTTTACCCATCTTCAACTGCAACAAAATATGAGATCAGAAGGCCAAACTGATTTCAATAATTGGCTTATTAAAATTGGAGAAGGCAGAACAGAAAAAATACTACATTTACCTGACGACACTGTAGAGATCCCACCTCATATGATTTGTCAACAAGATATTATATCGGCTATATTTAAAGGGAGCATAAATAACGAAGAATATTCCGAGCTTGCCAACCAAGTTATACTGACGTGTAAAAATAAAGATGCATTAATACTCAATAATGAAATCTTTAAAAAAATTAATGCACCACAAAGAAATTATCACAGTGCTGATTCTGTACTTGCTGATGACAATGAAAGTCAGGCAAACTTTTCAACTGAATTCATTAACTCTTTAACTCCTTCTGGAATGCCACCACATATTTTGCAGCTAAAGAAAGGTGCAATTATCATGTTACTGCGAAATATGAACCCCAAAAAAGGCCTATGCAATGGCACAAGATTAATTGTTCAACAATTAAAGGACCATTTTATAGATGCTGAAATTTTAACTGGGACCCATAAAGGAGAGAGAGTTTTCATACCAAGAATAGATTTAGCACCAAGTGAAAGTAGTCTCCCTTTTATACTTCAAAGAAGACAATTTCCCATTATTATGGCATTTGCCATGACCATTAATAAATCACAAGGTCAAACTTTCAAATCTGTGGGTATTTACTTGGAAGAACCAGTTTTTGCACATGGTCAATTGTACGTTGCGTTGTCACGCTGCAAAAATCCACAGGCTATTAAAGTTTACATTGAAAACAATGAAAGTCAAGGTGATTTATTAGAAGATGGACGTATTTTTACTAAAAACATTGTCTACTATGAAGTACTATAACTTTGCAGGATACAAACTAAAGCCATGCAAACATTTTGGAAAAACATTCAAAAATACAAAACAATTGGTTGTTTAATTCAGTCATAATTAATGGAAGTCATGTTTATGGATAATTCACCTCACAAAATACTTGCCTTGCATTTCTATGAAAAATTATGTTAAAATGTTAAGTCACTATGTTAATGTTTCTAATGTTACAAGTTTTAAAACAATATTTTCAAGTTATTTCATTCAACATATTACAAAGTTCATGTTAAGAGCTCAAGCACCTTTTAAGTCACAATGTAAATATTCTATGTTATCTTAAGATTACTACCTACATTAATGTTTATCGCCAGTTTAAGTGCTCAGTAATGAATTACTTTAATTACGTACGGTTTAAGGAGAGTTTTTAATGTATGCCTTCCTCTACATTCAATGTATATTAAACTTAACAATTATTCTGATATAAATTGCATGTTAATACTGATTAATTTCAAGTTAAACTGTTTTTACATTCAAATGTTAATACTTTTAATTCAAAATTATGTTACAAAATGTATTTACTATGTTCCTGTTTATAATGTTCAAAAATAGACAAATGTTTTGCAAAAATTACAAAGTTACATAAAAAATAAAGTTTAATTTTAAAAATATATACTTTCAAGGTTATTGCTTACATATATTTTAAACTTCATGTTAAAATTCGGCACGTTTAAAAAAGTCTTTTTACTTTTTACTTTTCTCTGGATTCTATGTATATTAAAGTGAACAATTCTTCAGATACAAATTTCATTTTAAAAAACCATTACATCAACGTTTTACAAAAATACATGTTCATATCACAATACTTACAAGGGTCAAAAATATATTTAAATAACTAAACAACTTCACAAACATATACATCACATTGCCGTCATTTTTTGACGGGCAAGTCGCTAGTAAAATATAATATTAACAACACACAATAGATAAACTACCAATGTTGCAGTATCTTGTAACCTAAATAGGTTAATTCTGGAGAATTTTAAAATGGGATCTTGTGCAAGTTTTGGAGTGTGGTTCCTGGATATAATTTTAATTTTTGAATAAAACATTTGGTGTTTCAGGTGCAACATTATTTACACAAAGGAAACACAACAGCAACTCACTTAAAATGAAGGACCTAATGAAAAGTGACTATTAGATACACATAATCATATATACTACAATGAACTGGTGATTCAATTAGATTATAGGCTGTAAAAAACAATATCCACTAATACTCCTGTGTGTGGAGACACAGAAACAATCAGGGGATAGTCATCAGGGAGCAGATCCACCAATAGGACTGAAGCGAACGAGAAGAGAGATTGGCAGCTGGTTCCTTTCATACAGCAGAGAATTACAGGGGACACCTGTCAGCCAACTTAATATTGCTTACAGCAGCTTCAAACACTTTGATGAGGACTGGGAGGACATTTATGGGCTCCCCCTAGACTTTGAGGGGCAGTGGAAGCTCCACCAGATCCCTCCAGCAGAGTGGGTAAAGCTTTGTGTCAGTCGGTTTAGAGGGACAAAGCCAAGGAGTATGAGGAGATATTCTACCAAAAATGTACCAAAAGCAGTTCAGCACCCTGGTGAAGTGCTTGGGGGACACTAATGTGGAGCTAATGTCCCAATGAGGCATTACTGTGAGAGCTGGTAGAAGGGCCAGAACATTCGTACTATGGATAAGGTAAGGTATGTTGTGCAGCTGGAGCACGTTTACTCTGTATGCCCAACCAAACATGCCAGAATGGATCAAGCACCAGGATTGCCGCTTCAACAGGAATAGTCAGACACCAGGTTCAGGCAGCCCAGGCTAAACAGAAGTGTAGCTAGGACCGGGGAGGCAAAGGTTGTGCTGTTGTTGGTTCCAACCCCCAGAACAAGTTACAAGGGGGTCTCAGAAGGGCCATACCAAGTTTCATGGAAAATGAGTCCCCACAAATATATGCTTACATTATAATCAGTCCACTAACCTAACAACCCCCAAACAATCTATAAAAGTGCTCACCACGGATTGCCCTCCTCTAAAACTCTCCTATAGGGTCCCTGAGGCAGTCAGGGCTGGTATTCATAGCGAATTGGATGAGATGCTATCTTTGAAAGTAATTAAAGCATCCAGCAGAACAAAGGCAACCTTGGTAGTCCAGTTACTTAGAAAGGACAGAACCACCCACTTCCACATGGAATATTGTAATCTGAATGAGAAAACTAAAATTGATGCTTACCCTATTCCCCACATGGACGTGTTCCTCAACCACTCTGGGAGGTAAACTATGTTGTGGAGAGAAGGAGATCTTAGTGGTTGTTTGTACCCTCAAGGAGCTTCAGCATTACTGGGGTCTTCACTGAAGTCTAGTGCTGTAAACTTTTAACTTTAACCATTCAGCATTGATCTGATAATGTCCACAATAATACCAATGAACTTTATATATGATATTAATGATATTGAAGGTTGTTACTAATGCCACAACTTTTGAGTAGTTTCTTATACAGAATTTGAGATATGCAATAAAACTCTGTTTTGTTTCTTAGAAGATGGAGATGGTTCTTCAAAAATCATTTTACCTTCATTTCCCAGCCCACAATACCAACTCAACTGTCTATACATGGAATACATGCTTTTGAAGATTTGCATAAATCACTCCAGCGGGCGAGGGCCTCGGTTGCTGCCATGGCGGGCCTCGGTTGCTGGCATGGAGCGCCGAAGGCGCTCCTTGCCAGCAGCTGCGACCCTCGCAAAATTAACATTGTAACGCAAACAACACGACACACCAACTGGGACCCTCGCAAACTTTACCGCGCACCGTGAATAACGAGACACGTATACACTCATTACGACCTCGCAAAAAATCGGCCACAACTCGAGAACACGAAAAATAAAAAATATACAATAAATACACACAGCACATACATAAAAAGATTACCTACAGTAAGAGGAAGCATCCAGTACCTCCAAAAAAACAACTTACACCTTCACTTAAATAAAAATAAAAGAGTTTAGACAATAAAAAAATCGCTAAGCGAGAGAAAAAATGTCCGCCGAACAAAATGAAAACGCGGCTACAGCACTATAACCACGCAAAACACTACAAGAAACTCGCAAAACACCATACGAGACACGTTACCACACATTACGACATCGCAAAAATCGGACGCAACCCGCAGACAGGAAAAAAGCAAAAACACAATAAATACACACAACACATACATAAAAAGCTTACCGACAGCAAGACGAAGCATCCAGGACCTCAAAATAACAACTTACACCTTCACTTAACTAAAAATAAAAGAGTTTAGACACTAAAAAAAATTCTAAGCGAGAGAAAAAATGGCGGCCGAACAAAACGAAAACGAGGCTACAGCACACTAATAACGGAAAACAGCAGAAGAAACTCGCAACACACCACAAACGACCTACGGATAATCCGCTAAGACGCATACCACACATTACCCACCATTTTACGCTAATGCGGAAGTACCCAACTACGCTAACGGTTTCGGCTCGCGCACTCATACAATTACACTGCACACGTTCAGCACGCTTACACAGCACCTCCACACCACTAATGCTGCAGCAACATCAAAACAAGGTTCACAGCTCTTCAACACAATGCTTCAAAATAGGTAAAGTATATTCATTTATTAATTTCTATTATATATTTCAGAAGTACACACAAAACAACATTAGCTACCTTACAATTCCATATGTATATTAATAAGTAAACAAATTTCAAAACATACACATCTCATTGTCGTCATTTTTTGACGGGCAAGTCGCTAGTTTATCACATATTATAATTGTCTAACTATGAATCGTCATCACGCTGCGTTGCGTAGTGCGTACGACTTAGCGATGAGCGTCGCAGGCGCTCATCGCCCGGCGAGCCTCGCGTAGCAAGGCGAGCCGTTAAACCGTAGTGTTGCGTAGTGCGTACGACTTAGCGATGAGCGCCGCAGGCGCTCATCGCCCGGAGAGCCGAGCGCAGCGAGGCGAGCCGTTACACCGTAACACTTTGCCAATCGTACAACTTTGCCATCGCTTGGCAAGCCTCGCGTAGCGAGACAAGCCGTTAAATCGTACCACTTTGGCAATGAGCGCCGCAGTCTGACTGGATGTTTTTTGATGCCGACAAAGCGCAAGAGATTGTTAGCTCTTCAGTATACTGCTTCAGCATTATTACATTAAAAAAGTTAAATATATTATTTATAATTATTAAATAATAAATTGGTTCTTAATTAATAAATAATAGATAAGAAATGTAATTAATAGAAAATTAATATTGTGCTTATTTTTTAGAATTATTAAATAATAAAATGGTACTTAATTAATAAATAATAGATAAGAAATGTAATTAATAGAAAATTAATATTGTGCTTATTATTTATAATTATTAATTAATAAATTGGTACTTAATAAATAATAGATAAGAAATGTAATTAATATAAAAATAATATTGTGCTTACCTGTGTGAAACAATTGTGTATAACATTCATAATGTACATTAATTAATTAATTAATTATTAATATCAAAATTAAAAATGTCAATAAAAAAACATATTTATTAATTAATTATTAATGTACATTATTTTAACAATTATTTTGTTATATGTCGTGATTACCTGTGTGAAACTATTGTTAATAACATTCATAATGTACATTAATTAATTATGAATACATTGATTCATTAATTATTAATGTACATTAATTTAAGAACTATTTTGGGATATGTCGTGATTACCTGTGGGTAAGAATTGTAAATAACATTCATTACTAATCAGTAATATTAAAAAAGGTTAACGTTTAAGAATGTGCATAAAAAATGGAACACGTTGATTAATTAATTATTAATGTATGTACATTATTTAAATAATTCAGTTCTTATATATTTTGTATACCACTCAAAAAAAAAAAAGGGAACATGGTTATGTGTTGATGTTATATTTAGTCAGACATTAATTTAAGATTAATACAGATTAATTGATTCTTATTTAAAGACTAACAGTAATATTGAGTGTATGTTTAGAATCTATGCTTTCATATGTGTGTTCATGTTGATTTATTGATATATTTATTTCATGTTTTTAATCTATGCAAAAATAGGTATGTTAAGCCTCATTGATTAATACAGATGAAGTAACATATTCTACATTAATTTTACTATTTTGTATAATTGCAGTGAATTCTACGTGAATGACCAGAGATAGTGACGTTTGCACAGCTTGAACATCATAAAGATAATTTGGACAGGTATAGAATTTTAATTATATTACTATGGCCAAATATTAAAAAAGATGATGTTTTTAATGTAGACAAATATATGTCTGTTGATGTTCATTTAATGATATTGATGAAGCAAAAGTTTAAAAATATTATCTATTTCATTTTACAGTTTATTCGGATCTGCAAGGGAATAAACAGACAGTGTGACGTTTGCAGCCTTTGAATAACATCAATATCATCTTCACAGGTATAAAATGTAATTTTGTAGTGACGCATAGAAAAAGGCTATGGGCCTCATTCAATTGCGATTTGGCCAATTGAATAAGGCTCTATATAAGCACATAGCATATTTTTATACACAATTTTTTAGTTAGTGAACGTCTATCCAAAAGCAAGGTCTTCACTAACTAAAAATGTATGTAAAAAAAATATGCTCTGTTCTTATATAGAGCCCTATTCAATTGACAAAATCGCAATTGAATGAGGCCCTATGTATTATATTTTTGGTGAAAATTTACATTGATTGAAAATGGATAGTACTTACTCTGTCATTAATTTATGATATTTAGTTAAAACTTTAAAAAAGTTGAAGAGACAATACTAAGTAATAATATTTAAAGAAAAAAACAAGCTTTCAACACTTGCAAAAAAATAAAAGGATGGTATGCTGTGAATTCAATCAAGAAGGAATGTCATTGAAAGATTAGTAATATAAAGATGGATATGTGCAGCTATTTCCGATTTCATATATGTGAATAAAATACTTTGAAAAATGGTTTAATTTCTTTCAGACTAAAGTGCAACAATTGAAAATGTTTTATTAGTTTATTCATCTACTTTAATTTAAAAGTACAAATCGGAAATTTTTTTATATAAAACAAAGAACAAACAATAATTACATCTCTATTTAAAATTACAGATTAAAATGGCGGACAATGGAGAAGACAAAATTGAACGCAAAAGAAGATTGGCAAGGGAAAGGAAGCAAAGGTGGAGAGATGCTCAGACACTGGAAACTTCACAACGCTTGCGAGAAGAAGATCGACAGAGACTTTTAAATAAAAGAAAGATGAGTAAGAAAGCCGCAAGTGAGTGTGTTGGAGCTTCAAAGAAACGTAAAAGTAAACAAAAACATCTCTGTGAACCATTGTCCAATGACTCTATTTTGCAGAATGACTTACATGTGGAAACACAAGAAAAAAATGTACATATAGAAAGTGGGTCTGATATTTATGTTGAAGAAATGCATGATAATGTGTTTATTACTGCAGTAGAAGTAGATACTTATTATTGTGGGTTACTTAATGTGGTTTGTCAGTTTTGTGGGGCCTATCATTTTATTATTATTATTATTATCGTTTATTTGTAATGCTCCGACATATTCCGTAGCGCTGTACAAGGGGAGAGAACAGGGAAAAATACAATATTAACAAGTGAAAAATGGAGGGCCCTGTTTTGAGCTTAGAGTCTTTCTAGAAAGTGCTTTTTCCCAAAGCACCCTGCAAGACTGAAAACTCGCTACTTACAATCTAAAGGGAATGGAGGAGGCAGAAGTCTGGGGAAGAAAAGTAAGGAATAGCAGGGTCAGGAGGGATGTGTGAAAGTTTGCTTAGGTGGGAAGATGTAAGAACTTGGAAATAAGTGGTGGAGGATACATTTTAGACATGGAGGAGCAAATTGAAATACATGGATTAAGGATAGAGTTAATAACCTTGTTGCTGAAAAGAGTAGAAGAGAGGTGGGACTGAGTGAGGGGTAAGGGTTAGGAGATAGAACTCCAGCAGCAGAATAAGCAGGGAGAGGAGATGAGTGTATGACTTACAGAAGCATTTCTGCTTATGGTCTTTAGGACATGAATGAAACAGTGATTGAAAAAAGGAGAGGAGCTTGTGGGAGCAGAGCAGAGGGGAGGAAAATAGGGAAGGAGAGATGTTAATGGTGTTGGAGACATAATGTGGAGCAAATGAGGAGGATAGTCTGAAAATAACACTAGAGCTTAAGGAGAAGAAGAAAGTGAAAGGGAACATAGTGGCTAGGAGAGTGATCTAAGAGGAGGAAGTAGGGATAGTAATCATGTGCAGCTGATTGATCAGGTGCAAGCAGTTTTAGTGATTCAATAAATTAAAGTAAACCACGGGTGGGTGGAAGTGGGGCAGGGAGGGAGGGGATTGTCTGTATTCAGGGTAAGCAGAGGTGAGATAGACCAAGGAACAGCTGGACTGACAGAGATGTTTAAATTAGGTGGGGAGGAGTAATTAGGCAAAGGAAGTCACAGGATGTGCATCAGAGTAAGACTATACATCAAAGAAGGTTTACATTCACAAAACTGGAAGTAAAAAAACAATGTGCTTAAATATAATATCAGAAAAATTAATATAATAATCTATATGAAGAGAAGGTAGCAGCAGATACGAAGAGATGATTGCTTGTAGATACCTTGCTTGCAGAGTGCAGCTTGCTGGTCTGTATTCAGGGGAAGCAGAGGTGAGATAGACCAAGGAACAGCTTGCTTGCAGAGTGCAGCTTGCTGGTCTGTATTCAGGGGAAGCAGAGGTGAGATAGACCAAGGAACAGCTTGCTTGCAGAGTGCAGCTTGCTGGTCTGTATTCAGGGGAAGCAGAGGTGAGATAGACCGAGGAACAGCTCGCTTGCAGAGTGCAGCTTGCTGGTCTGTATTCAGGGGAAGCAGAGGTGAGATAGACCAAGGAACAGCTTGCTTGCAGAGTGCAGCTTGCTGGTCTGTATTCAGGGGAAGCAGAGGTGAGATAGACCAAGGAACAGCTTGCTTGCAGAAAGACCTACTGACGGAAATTTCATTAGTTGCTGTCAGAAAGGAAAGGTGAAACTTCCAGTAAGACACCCATTTCCATATTATTTAGAATGCATTATGAGTAATCCAACATTTCCAAATTATAATAATTTCAAACAAAACATAAGGTCTTATAACAGTGCAATTTAATTTGCTTCAATGGGTGCAACATTAGCAACAAATGTACCAGGACATGGTCCTTACTGTTTCAGAGTTCAAGGTCAAATATACCACCGAAATTCACATTTACATCCACAAGAAGGACAGCAAAGGAAATTTGCACAGTTATATGTCTTAGATACGATGGAAGCTGTGGAACAAAGAATTACACTTCCAGAAAATAAACAGTGTTTTTGCGCATAGTCTTTGAACAGCTTGAAAAAATTATGGAAAAAAACCCATATAGTCAAGCATACAAACAATTAGCACAGCTTGAAAAAGAACAACAGGATCATGCTCAAAGACATCAATTGCCTACACCAAGAGTCAATATGGTGTTAAAAAGAGATCGCAACACTGGTCAAAGAAGATATAATTTACCTACAGTAAATGAGGTTGCCATGGTGTTTAAAAATGAAGATGGTGAACCACCTTTTCAGCAGGATATTAAAATATATCCACGCAATGAAGAACAACCATTTATCAACATTAATATATTAAGCTGTAATTTAGATCCAATGACATATCCCATTTTCTTTCCAAATGGGGAACCAGGATGGGAACCAAAATTACAATTGGAAAGTTATCCAATACTAAACTTCGTATTAGATCTAATATTTCCATGCTGGAATATAAAGTGGCACAAACTGCTATCCGTGATTGTTTTAATCCAATTTTACATGGAGGAAAACTTATTCAACAATGGATTATTGATTCATATTTACAAGTTGAAGCCAATAATCTAAATTTTATTAAATATCAACAAAATAAATTACGAGTCGAACAGTATTGTGGATTAATCGATTATGTGGCAGATTTAGCTTACAACAGAGACATTCCAGCTGGAAGAGCAATTATTTTGCCATCCTCTTTCCAAGGATCTTCTCGCAATATGCGAGAAAGGTATAATGATGCCATGGCTATTGTTACAAAATTTGGAAAACCAGATTTATTTATTACATTCACGTGTAATCCACAATGGCCAGAGATCAAGGAAAATTTTAATCTGTGACAAAGTACTTCTGACCGACCAGATTTAGTGGCAAGAGTATTTAAAATCAAACTCAATTCATTAATTCATGATATCACTAAAGCACACTTATTTGGACAATGTGTGGCTTATGTTTACACCATTGAATTTCAAAAAAGGGGATTGCCACATGCTCACATACTTTTAATACTGCAGGAAAAAGACAAGTTGAACACTGCAGAGAGATTGGATTCAGTAATTTGTGCACAATTGCCAGACCAAGAAAAATATAAAAAACTTTGGGAGATTGTTACACATAGAATGATTCATGGCCCATGTGGAGAAATGAATCCGAATTCACCATGTATGGAAAATAAAAAATGTACTTAAGAATTTCCAAAACAATTTCAACTGGAAACATATGCAAATTGTGATGGATATCCTTTGTATAAAAGAACACAAGGACAAACAGCTATTATCCGTGGCCAAAAGGTTGATAATAGATTTGTCGTTCCATACAATCCACATTTGCTCATTAAGTACAATGCACACATCAATGTGGAAGCTTGCACTTCAATTAAATCAATTAAGTATGTGTATAAATATATATACAAAGGATACAATGCAGCTACTGTTGTTGTACAAGGTGTTGGAAATGAAAACGAAAATCCAATTTTACATGATGAACTATCAAATTATTTAGATGCTCGGTATGTGAGTGCTCCTGAAGCAATGTGGCGCCTTTTGAAATTTGAGATGCATGATCGGTCACATGCTATCTATCGTTTAGCTGTACATTTGCCTCAAAGTCAGATGGTTTGCTTTACTCAAGGAAATTAAAGATCTGCATTATATCAAAGTGAAGACAGAGATACTACGCTTTCTGCGTGGTTTAAATTAAACTGTCAGGATACGCATGCCAGACAAATTTTATACATAGAGATACCATATCACTATGTATTTGTAAATGGTCTATGGCGACAACGAAGAAGAGATACTCATTAAATCATACCACGCATTTATACCGTCAGTCCAAGGGATATTGAACGTTTTAGCTTAAGATTACTTCTGCTACATGTTCCCGGTGCACAGAGTTTTGAGCATTTACGTACAGTGAATGACATAGTTTATGATACATTCCTATTAGCTGCAAGACATCAAAATTTCATAGCTGATGATACAGAATGGGAGAGGTGTCTGGAAGAAGCAGCACTATGTCAAATGCCTAAGCAAATGAGACAACAATTTGCATTCATTTGTATATTTTGCAATGTACCTGATGCTTTCACTTTGTGGGAAACATTTAAATTAAACATGTCAGAAGATTTCTTGAAACGTTACAGAGAACCAATAGCTCTGTTAAAAGCATTGATGGAAATCCAAGAAATATTGTTGGCTCATGGATTAAATTGTGCAAGTTTTAATTTACCTGATCCAGGACTTATAGATGACATCAATTTTGATGATTATGACACTGAGCTTCAAAAACAAAAAACCCAAGAAAATCTGGCAACTTTAAATACTTTACAGTTAGAAGCATTTCATGCCATCACAAATGCTACAGATGATGAAATGGTCAAAGACCGGTATTTCTATCTAGACGGACCAGGTGGATCAGGAAAAACGTATCTGTACAATTGTTTGATGAGTTATATTCGATCACAGGGTCAGATAGCTATGCCATTTCCAACAAGTGGAATTGCTGCACTTTTGTTAGATGGTAGGAGAACTGTGCATAGTGGATTTAAGCTGCCAGTTCCCATTTTGGAAACATCAGTGTCAGATATTCAACTCAATTCCATACAAGCAAAAAAATTCAAACTAACTAAACTAATTATCATAGATGAATCAACAATGATGTCATGTCATGCACTGCAATGTATTGACAGATTCTTAAAAGAAGTAATGGATAATAAGTTGCCATTTGGTGGAAAGGTGATGCTGTTAGGAGGCGATTTTAGGCAAACATTGCCTGTTGTGCCACACGGAAATAGAACAGAGATCATTGAAACATGTATCAAGACCAGTAAACTGTGTCAAATAATTACACATCTCAAATTAGAATAAAATATGAGATCTGAAGGCCAAAATGAATTCAATGACTGGCTCATTAAATTCGGAGATGGAAAACATCCAGAAATACAGCATTTACCAAATGATACCATTGAAAGTCCATCAGAAATGGTTTGCAATGAATCACTCATATCAGCCATATTTCTAAACACTCTTAATAATGAGGATTACACAGACATTGCAAACAAAGTAATATTAACATAAAAAAATATCGATGCCTTGAATGTAAATAACGAAATTTTAAAATACATCAATGCAGCACAAAATAATTATTACAGTGCAGATTCTATTCTGTCAGATGATAAAGACAGTGAATCGAATTTTAGTATTGAATTTATTAATTCGTTAACACCATCTGGAATGCCCCCACATATTTTACAATTGAAAAAAGGCGCAATTGTTATGTTATTGCGAAATATGAATCCAAAAAAAGGACTTTGTAATGGGACCCGATTAATTGTGCATGAGTTAAAAGATCATTTTATACATGCAGAAATTATAACTGGTACCCATAAAGGTGAACGAGTTTTTATACCAAGAATTGATTTAGCGCCAAGTGAGAGTGGTTTGCCCTTTGTCCTTCAACGGAAACAATTTCCAGTTATCATGGCATTTGCTATGACCATCAATAAATCTCAAGGACAAACTTTTAAGTCAGTTGGGATTTTTTTAAAGGAACCAGTTCTTGCACATGGACAACTCTATGTGGCTTTTTCAAGGTGCACTAATCCAAAAGAAATTAAAGTGCATGTTGAAGAAAACAAAACTCAAGGTCATTTATTGGACGATGGATGTGTTTACACCAAAAACATTGTCTACTATGAGGTGTTGGAAAGATAGAGGACAATGGTTTCATTTTAATACCAACATTTTATGGGACTCTATATGATTGCACAAAAAAAATATTTCAACAAAAACATCTAAAGAATGGACAAAAAAACATAGAGAACTGTGGTTTGACTTCCAGTACTAAATTAAAGTACTCTGGGACTCTTTAAATAGGGGACCACTATTTCACTTATGAAAATATATCTGATATTTGGAGAATGGACTAAATGAAAAAAAAAAAAAAAAAAAGTATCCTGAAACAGATTGGAATGGGTTCAAAGTTTTATATTTACATGATTGGCCCCACAAAACGATTCACTAATTTTTTTCATAATTTACAAGAGTTAAATGTTATTGTTTGAAGTTACAATTTCAGATGTTAAAGATGTGTTTTTGGAATGTTTAAAAAAGTTTGGTAAATATATATGTGGTATAGTTAAATATGTATTGTTAGTATAAAGTTGAAGTATTTAATAATAATTGGAAATGTATTATTTAAAGACAAAGTATTGATTCAGGGAGAAATCCGATCGCCAGTTATTGGGATTGCGGTTGGGATATTGCTATTATTTTACCCGTGGAAACTTTGCCTGTGGATTTACCATTTACTTGTTCCTGAGCCTCACTGGGATTATAAGATACACTGGGGAATATTGCCTCTCTGCTACATTGGTTGGCAGCGCTGGGATCCAGACTCACAGAAGAACAAGCATAAATGGAGTACGGATGGAGATTGATTTTGCCACACTAAAACGCTCCACGCTAAAAGACCTCCTGGAGGCAAGGGGTATACAAGCCAGCAATAAGAAGAAAGTGGTACTCATTACTGAGCTGATGGAGGAGTACCGAATGGACGGAGATTTGGTTCCCGAACAGGGGAATTCGGGAGAAAATTCGGAACAAGTGGAGTTCCGGAGGCAGGTACAATTTCGGCTGTCTTTTTATGAGGAACAACCTTCAACAGAAATTATTTCAAGGACCATGACAGAAGTCCAGGAATTTATGTTGAGGAAACAAACAGCCCCAGAATGCAGCTCTGCAATAAATATGCCACAAGAAGGTAAGCCTAAGATACCATACCAGCTTTTAAAACGTATGTGGAGGCAGAGGAAGATATAGACGCTTTCCTGCAGGATTTTGAAAGACTGTGTGCCCTGCATAGAATCAGCACAGAGGACTCGGTACCGATTTTGGCAGGAAGGCTAACTGGGAGGGCAGCCGAGGCATATCGTACTGTACCGAATGAGGAAATAAGGAACTATAACGAAGTAAAGGAAATTATTCTGGCCAGGTATGCTATAACACCAGAAGCATACCGGCGGAGATTCAGGGACTTAAAGAAGGTGGAAAAAGACTCACACGCAGAGTGGGCATGCAGGCTACAAAGGGCAGCACTTGGGTGGGTACAAGCGAGCAAGGCACGGTCCATGGAGGATGTGATACAGATGATGCTGTTGGAGCAGTTTTATGAGGGAGTAACTACGTGCCAATCACCTGGTAGGGGAATTACATTGCCAAATGGGAAATCTGGGCAGGTGATAATGGGGAGAATATCTCCAAGACAGAGTGTACCACCATGCTTCATGTGGTCTTATGGCATATGACCCTGCCTAATCCTGTATACTTTCTGTAATTTCCCATGTTATATTACTGTTTTCAGTGTGACATGTAATGTGTAAACTGTGGCTGTAGGCCTTGTAAGTACATTGAGCTGGTCAATAACTTAACTGAGTAGTCATGATGGAGTTAAACAAAATGTGCAGAAACTCTATTGAAGTCTGCAAAGGGCAGACAGAAACTAGTGATAACGCTTCTATTGTACTGTTATCTGTTTTGACCCATTGTTGGCCAGTTAAGTTAATTACATCTGCCATGTGCTCTATTCAAGGTCTTAACCACTCAGACAAGCTAGAGACACTGGTATGTGTATTAGACACGTTAGTAATATTGTTTTCAGGTGCCAGCTATCAAGGTACTGCTAGACCCCAGTGTCAATCTCCTGTAATTGTCCACACCCTCTCATTGTAGTAGTTGTGTACACCCCCTGCATTCTACCCCTTTTAATAAGTTGGATTTGCAGAATAAATCAGTTTGCTGTTTGAACATATAGAAATGGTATGTTCTCTTATTTGATCCTGGTCTCCTGAGTGGCAGTGATACTTGCAACTTGTCCTATCTCCACCCTGCAAGTAACTTGAAGGTTACTGAAAATCATGAAAGCTGAATACTGAAGTACTATGAGGCTCTGTAGGATCCTGCTGGGGTAGGTTTGGCTGTAACAAGACTTATCAAGTCCCATAAGAGAAACAGGTCTGGAGTCTCTTGGTAGCCTGGAAGTGCTAATTCCTGATGCAGAAACTCTGACCGATACAGAAGCCAGATATCAGGGTGCTGGTGCCGAGATTTTTAAGAACCCCATGGTCCCTGTGGGTCGTTAACCTGTGGTCTAAAGCAGGTATCCCTGGGCCATAATAGCCCCTAGCCCTAGAAAGTCACACTACTGTTGTCTGCAAGCAAAGCGAATGTGTAAGAACTGGTAAATGGCAAGTTATGGGAAAACTTTGATTGCTTTACTTTATGGTAATTTGTATATGTGTGTAACTTTTTTATGTCATATTGTATCACATATCATATTGATTTTGGTTACCTTATTTTGTAACTCTCTCTGAATGTCAATATAAACTGTAAGCATACATAAATAATAGTTATCAATATGTTATATAGATAATACTAAAGAAACAATAAAACTTTAATGGCTAAAAATTGTCATCTGCATTTGAAACCCTGTCTTCAGTATATTTTAATTAAAATGTAAAAAATATAAAAATATGGTTTAATGGGACCTGATTTAGTTTCACTTGCCAAGGCTGCCACTTTAAAACAAAGAAAACACCCTGCAACAGAAAAGTTTTATAGAACATCTAAATGGCAGATGAGATTTAATACGAATAAATGTAAAGTTATGCATCTGGGAAGGAAAAATAGCCATGCAATTTATAATCTTAATGGAGCAAATCTAGGGGTATCAGAGTTTGAAAGGGATTTGGGAGTGCTTGTGGACAGCCACCTAGGTAACAGTGCTCAAAGCCAAGCAGCAGCTGCAAAGGCAAATAAAATATTAGCATGTATTAAGAAGGGTATAGAAGCGAGGGAAGCAAATATAATTCTGCCACTATACAAATCTCTAGTACTCCCTCATTTGGAATATGGAGTACAATTTTGGGCACCACTTCAAAAAAGGACATTTTAGAGCTGGAAAAGGTACAGAGAAGGGCTACAAAACTAATAAGGGGAATGGAGGTGCTAAGTTATGAAGAAAGACTAACCAAATTAAACTTATTTTCTCTAGAAAAAAGGCGTCTAAGAGGAGATATGATTACATTATATAAACACATCCAGGGTCAGTATAAAGATTTGTCAAGGTAACTTCCCTTCATGGTAATTTGTATATGTGTGTAACTTTTTTATGTCATATTGTATCACATATCATATTGATTTTGGTTACTTTATTTTGTAACTCTCTCTGAATGTCAATATAAATTGTAAGCATAAATAAATAATAGTTATCAATATGATATAAATATAGATAATACTAAAGAAACAATAACACTTTAATGGCTAAAAATTGTAATCTGCATTTGAAACCCTGCCTTCAGCATATTTTAATTAAAATGTAAAAAATATAAAAATATGTTTGAATGGGACGTGCCAAGGCTGCCACTTTAAAACAAAGAAAACCCCCTGCAACAGAAAAGTTTTATAGAACACAATGCAGTTTAAGGATCACTGACTATTATTTGTTGCAAATTAAAGACCATATTTCTTTCTAAAATTATTATCATTATTATAATTAATATTATTATTATTAGTAGTAGTAGTAGTTGTAGTATTGTGTTAGTAGTATTAGTGGACTATGAGGGCTCTTTTCTTGTAAACTCACAATCTAGAGGGGATATGGTTCCCAAAATAATAGAAAATCTATTATGTAAAAGTGAAATATTCAAAAATGCATATTTTGATTCCTGGATTTCATTGTTCTTTTCTCTATACAAATTTAGCTATATTCATATTCACATTAATATGGTAAGTCCAAAATCAGTCATTCTCATATGAGTTTCACAAGGAGGTACCAGCTGGACAGTCAATCAATGGATCCCACCGATTAGGGGCCACATTCTATTGTCCAATTTGTAATTTTATACACACTTAAACCCACACTTATCATGCCACATATTCTATTAGCTACTTACAATCCGATTACGAGTTACCCACCCACAATCACTATTGGTCAGCCAAAGCCTCAAATCCACCCATAAAACTCTTATTAATTTTAGCACAGCTAGAAAATTAACTAAATAATTAAAATTATACAAAATTTATATTCTATTAGACAAGTAGGTATAGATCGCTATTCAAATCTAAACTGCAAATGAATCAAAGTATCAAGTTTGTGTCAAAAATGTTATTTGTACTAAATAGGACTCACTAGGACTTTTTCAAACACTTATTGCAACTGTAACAGCAATTAAACCCACACTACTGTACTTTAAACACATGGCAAAGCATATAAATAAATTACAATTAATTGCACAAAAGTCTCCAAGGTACAAATAGGTAACAAAAATAAAAATAAATAAATAAATACATTTTGGATTGGTCATGCATAGGTTAATATTAATACTGTTGCTGAAAGATTCATAAAGCATGACTGAAATGCAAGAACAAAAACAGGGAACGGCCTTACAAATAATGTAACACTCACAGAAGCTCAAATGTGGACTTTATATATAGATCGCTCCATGCTGGTGATAGCCAGTAAGCTTGAAACAGCTGTACATGGATTGGATACTCAGCCTGTGTTTATTCCAACCTTGGCTTTGCATTAAAGCTGTGTAATACAGCATGCATAAGCTTAAAGGAAGCCATGATTGATAATGGCTAAGGAATGAAGAGTGAGGCATTTGTGGCCATGTTTGTGTGTCCCAGCTCAACTTCCCAGAATGCAGTGTAATAACTGTTTTTCTTGGAACTCTGAGCTGGAAGCAGGTTTTTTAACTTGCTTTAGACATTCAAATGTCAACACAGATGTACCTTTTATTTACTGTACTACTGTACGGTGGAGGGCTTCTATCACTCTTTTGCCCACCATATTATAAATGATTGTTGTGGTGAACTACCTACTCATAATTTCCACAACACAGGCTGAGATCCCGCTCCATGCTGATGATAGCCAGTAAGCTTGAAACAGCTGTACATGGATTGGATACTCAGCCTGTGTTTATTCCAACCTTGGCTTTGCATTAAAGCTGTGTAATACAGCATGCATAAGCTTAAAGGAAGCCATGATTGATAATGGCTAAGGAATGAAGAGTGAGGCATTTGTGGCCATGTTTGTGTGTCCCAGCTCAACTTCCCAGAATGCAGTGTAATAACTGTTTTTCTTGGAACTCTGAGCTGGAAGCAGGTTTTTTAACTTGCTTTAGACATTCAAATGTCAACACAGATGTACTTTTTATTTACTGTACTACTGTACGGTGGAGGGCTTCTATCACTCTTTTGCCCACCATATTATAAATGATTGTTGTGGTGAACTACCTACTCATAATTTCCACAACACAGGCTGAGATCCCGCTCCATGCTGATGATAGCCAGTAAGCTTGAAACAGCTGTACATGGATTGGATACTCAGCCTGTGTTTATTCCAACCTTGGCTTTGCATTAAAGCTGTGTAATACAGCATGCATAAGCTTAAAGGAAGCCATGATTGATAATGGCTAAGGAATGAAGAGTGAGGCATTTGTGGCCATGTTTGTGTGTCCCAGCTCAACTTCCCAGAATGCAGTGTAATAACTGTTTTTCTTGGAACTCTGAGCTGGAAGCAGGTTTTTTAACTTGCTTTAGACATTCAAATGTCAACACAGATGTACTTTTTATTTACTATATATATATATATATATATATATATATATATATATTTGTTGTGGAAATAATACATATATCCTTACATTATTTAGTATATATCCTGAAAACAGTACTCAGTCCTCAGTATGTTTTTCAGTCATATACAAGGGAATGCTCAGGAATAATCAGGATGTCATATCTGACAATGTTTTATGCGCATCTAGGGGCATGCTTTCACTGCATAATTTGCACATGCAGATTATTGATTTGATATACTAATAGCAATAATCTTTCATTGGTTGCTAGTGGGTTGCACCATATTGCTAGATGGGGGAGGATGGATTATCCCATTGTCTTTATGTAAACGAGCATAAAGAGCTAGGTTGTTTACTTTTCTGTTCAGTTCAGCCGATCAGTAGCTGCCATTTTGGATGTTTTGCTACTGAGCCACATTTTTGTCTAAATAAACTCTAATAATAAAAAAATTACCAGAAGACTCTGTTTTTTGTTATCATGACTGGATTCAGAGTACAAAGTATTTTGTGAGCATGGGTTCTTTCCTAATATATATATATATATATATATATATATATATATATTAATATTTTATTTATTTTATTTTATTTTTTTTGCTGTTATTATACCTACCTATTGGCAATATTACACTGCCACATGACATATATCAAGTACCAGGGGAACATATTCCACACTACACAAGAAGTGAATACCAATCTGGAAACACTCAGGGATCACAATAGCTTCTCTAATGCAATGACTATTAAAGGGATAGACACACCTCAAATAATACTTATCAACACTATTGATCATAATCACAGCACACTGCTGATACAGATCATCTATCCATATCCCTGGAAAGGTATGGCATCTACACCAGAACCTTAGCTCTTATAACATTTGGTGTGACAAATGTCAACATGGGTAACCTTGGGCTTAAACAGAGGAGCGGGTGATATTGATGCTGGTGATATGGGTATATCAGTAGATAGCACTGCATTTTCCCAGAGAGCACATAAGGAACACTCTGTTAGAAGCATAGGGAAATGGGGATTCAGTAACAAATCATTACAAGGGGGGTTGCATTCATGTCAAGATGTTCAAGAAGGAAAACAAAAACACAAGGAGTCTGTGGAGATGCACATGGAGCAGAATAAAATTGACCTCTATCAAGGCCAATCTTGGCTACACCCATCCACGCTATTGCTGTTGTGCATGTGGCGATATGTTTACCAATATAGCTAGAAATTATAGCTAGTGTTATTGTATTGTTGAAGGTTTTATTAATAATACCTGTCTTTTGTTTGAAGATGATCTACATATATGATTGTTACATAAATGTTATGTAGGTTGATATGCCAAATATTAACCATTAAAACACACGGAAACAGTAATAACGAGATAAGAAAATGCTATTAAATACATAGAGCACACTCCTAAATATATACAACTGTACATTAATATAATGGGTGTGGTGTGGTCGGATCCCAGAAGGACAAGAGGCTTTTTGGAAAAAAGGAGAAACCTGAGGGGTTAAATGTAATACTGTATGATTCATAGAATATACTAGGGTCACGTGTGGTACCTACACCACAATAGCCAGAATTAATCACTCTATTCAATAGAAGTAACCAGTATTGTGCATAGTACTTTCATAAAGTTCTTCACCTGCTAATGAAACAGATGCATAAACTTCTGGACTATGTAATCCAATTTAGTTACACACGTGTTCTAAAAATCGGGGAAAAAAGTGGTCAAACCCTAAAAAAGGCAGAGGAGGATAAAAATCAAAAATAAACTGCATGTACAGTACAATGCTAAATACTGTAAATGTAATAATATAACAACTTATCTTAACCATTAGGTGGGTGTCATGATCCATCACTAGCCATGATCATTAATAATGATGTGTCATCCCACAATGAATGCTTAGTCCAAAAGTATTATCACCATCTCTATATTATATTGCTTAGCCACATTGATATCACTTATATCTGGTATCTGTTATCACATTTTGAATGAATCTTATGATATCATGGTGTCTGGACAACTACCCATTAATATGGAGAGAACACAAAGGTCACCAGCCTGTCTGTTAATTACATCACACAAAAGTATTTGTTCTCATATTGATATTGAGAAGAGGATGACATACTTCAATAATGTGGGTAATCTGTTGTTGTGGTGCTGTGGGAGGAGGAGGTGGCGGGGTAAAGGATCACTGTTCTGTTCATTATGTAGGCCCGGGTTAGATTATTTGTGTGAGGGGGGCCTGTGCTTTAAAACAGCATGGGTGTGGCAGAAGGTCCGTCAGGTGCCCCCACTTACCACATATATGTGAGTCATCCTCCTCCTCACATTCCAGGTCCTTGGATCCTCTCCTTGCCTCCTCCTCCTCCTGTGACAGGTCCTGTTTGTCAGGGGCACATCCATCCCTACGGAGTCTGTATCTGCACCTGGCTCAGCATGTCCCTGAGCTCCTTCTCCCACTCTTTGTACTTGAAAGTTACTTGAGGGCCACCCCTTTAGCTCCCGCTGCTTTCTCCTCCTCAGTCATCATCCTCCTCACCCTGGCCCCGGACATCATTGAAGCTTTGCTTCACTGACCTCAAAACCCTTTCTGCAAAGGCAACTGCTGTCACTGCAGCTGCTACCTCCTCCCACGCCTAGGCCCGGCCTCGGGCCTAACTTCCCAACCCTGCAAGGATATTGCGGAGGTGATTTCACTGAGGAGGATTACTATCTTCTTGTGCCTGTAGTTAGGGGCTCTGTGCTAGCCCCCAGCCTCTTGCCCTCCTGACTGTGGACAGGGATTCTATTCTTGCTTCTTTGAACCCGAGGCCTGTCCCTCCTCCTACATCCCCCTGGGATCAGGCCCCTCCCCCTCTTACCCTGTGCTAGGAGTGCATATCATTATGATCAACTTCCTTCCCCCCTCTACCTCAACTCCACTCCCTTTTTTCCTCCCTCCTCTCCCCTCACTTCCACTCCCTCCATCTTCATCTCCACTCCCCCTCCACCCTCATCTCCACTCCCTTCATCCTCACCTCCACTCCCTCCACCCTCACTGCCACTTCCTCCATCCTCACCACCACTCCCCCACCTCCACACCCTCTCTCCCCACCCTCACCTCCACTCCCAGGGCCACATCACTCTCCTCTCTCTTCTCCTCTCATCCTCTTCTCTTTCCCACTCCTCCCCTCCTTTCTCCACCCCCCATAAGAATCCCAAAAATAAAATAATGATAAATGAAAATGAGTGTAAGTTTATATGTATGATGTAAAAAATTAATGTATGTTTTATGTGTATTTTTATGTGTTAGGGTATAGGGTAGGGGGTTTGTGGTGTGTGGATGTGGTGACCTATCTATACGTGTATCTATGTGTATTATTACTCTATGGTTATGTATATTATGTGTTACTAGTCTATATCTGTTATTGATGAATTAAGTGTAAAATACATATTTTACAAATAGAAATCAATAAGATTGCAATAACCTACTCTCCAAAATCACCTACGCTCTCTCTCTCCAAGACCAAAAACCTCCAACTCTGGGACTTGTGGGCTAATTTGAAAATCCTACAGCACAGTAAAAGCAGGGTAGTGAAGCTTACAGTTTTATTATGTCTCCCTGTCAATCACTGATGATTAGGACATTTTCTATTGGCTCCTAGGGTTGTGGCGCACACTCAAATTGTGGGATTGGTTTCACAGCGGCAGATAATTACATTCCCAAAAGCGAGTGCAGACATTTTAAATCATTACCTAGAATTCAGGTATTCACTATTATAGATGAACACAGTAAAACTTTTGGTCACAAGTATATATTAACACATCTAGAAGTTATAATTATTTTTTACTATAAAACATCTCCTTTAATAACATGAATTCTTTGAAAGCACAAAGAAAGAACTCATTGAAGAGTATTTAACCATGACAGGACACTGAATTGGTGAGTTTTTATTGTGTTTTGCAGTGTTCCAAACTATTCTGTAAACCCTTTGTGGGTCCCATTTGCCGTTTGTGGGCTTGACTGTGGGTGCAGTCTTGAGGGATTTTTGCAATTGAATAGCGATTTGCATTTTTGGCGCACGTAACTCTTGCGGGCGGGAAATATCTAAGACTTCGGGAGGCTGTAAGTTCCGGGTTTAACAACCGCAAAGTTTTCAAGCTTGTAACACGTAAGCTCTTTTTGCTCAACTGAATCAAGCTCATAATATTTAAATAAAAGATTTCAGGAACAGTTACCAATGACTTACTCCTAATTGCTGATGCTTATTTCTTCTCATATTACTTATGTATACAAAATCATGATGTTTGCATTTTTCTGTTGGTTCCTACGACTGTACTCTTATCTGGGTAACTAATATTTGCTCATGGAATGCCTGTGCTTGCTATTTATAAAAAAAAATGTTTTTTTATTTAAATTGACAGTACAAAGATATAACAGTGAAAAATACATGCATATAATTCATGGATACATATCAATATAATTTTAGAAAGTGCTGTACGTTACGTATATATTTAGGAGAAAAAAAGAAAGAAAAAAAGAGAAAGTAAAGAACACAACATAAAAAGACACCATGCACTCATACAATCATACCGAAGGTTCCATAATTTAATTACAGTGATTTTACCATCAATCTGTACCGATCCCATTTTGACCAATTATTAAGGGACACATATTTCTGAGATACTGAACAGTTACCGTTGTGCATCAAATCCCAATTCAAACTAATAACATTATTCAATTCCCAATATTTCACGATCAGCCCTTTAGCTACTAACAGAAAATGGCAAGTCAAATATCTATCTGCTGATGGCATTTTTTCGAGGTTCGTATGGAAAATGACTAATTATGGAGAACATAAAATTTGTTTGCCCATCACCTTAGATAATAACTGGCAGATTTCTATCTACAACTTGTAGATTTTATTACACTCCCAGCATACATGGGCTTCAGTACCTCGTGAACCACATAATTTCCAACATAAGCCTTCCCCTTTTGGGTTGATTTTGGCCATTTTAGCCGGAGTTAAATGCCATCTATGCATTATTTTAAAAAATAGCTCTGAGTATTCTGTATTAACCAACGATTTCTTAACCATTTTTATTATTTCCCTCCACCTAGTACCCTCTAAGTTCATTCTAAGGTCTAGCTCCCATGCTCTAATTCCTAAGCTTTTGGAGAATGGGGTTGACTCACTAATAATCCTGCTACATTTAGAAATGATATGTAACATGTCTCCCTTTATAATCAATTCTTCATCCCAGAAGTTTTATATCCCCTTCCATACAGATTTTTCCTCAAGCTTTCCTAATTAAGCCAAGTACATTTTTTAGTCTCGAGTTTCAACTGCAACTCCTTTAAGGTAATAAGGTTGCCTTTATTATATAATTTGAATATTGAAGTTAAGCCCTGATCTATTAAGATTTGAATTGTAGGACATAGATCTTTCATTTTAAGGGACTCTATCGGTGCTGCCAATGAGGGGTATTTGGACAATTTCATTTTCTCTCTATTATTATACCAGTATTTTAAAATGGCATTGATGTTTTTTGGAAGTTTGCTAAACAAGATTTTATTGTAATTGGAGAACCATAAAATAGTTTGAATGGGAAATTCCTTAATTAGGGCTTCTTCCACTACCAGCCATCTTGGTTTATCTTGGATAATATTCCAACTTTTAAGTTGGACTATAATGATCTTTTGATGAATTTATTTTATACAGGGTGCATTTTATCTAATTTATTGCAAGTTATATTTTTCCTGATTCTGTTTTTTTCCCCTCATACATGAATTTATCAAGCTGGTCCTGAATGAGTTTTAGATAATTGTTTGCTAGAATATCCGGTATAGATCTCATACAGTAAGTGATTTTCGGAATAATACTCATATTTATTGAGGCTATTGTAGCTGACCAAGATAAGTTGAGATGTTTCCAGTCAATTAAAATTGGCCTAATTTGTTTCATTACCTCATTAATTTTATCTTTAAGAGTCTTACCAACACAAAAGGAGAATCTTATCCCTAGGTGGACTTTGTAACAGGATTTTCAATAAAACTAAAACATTTCTCCAACTTTTTTTTTTACTTCTGGCCATATATTTAAATTCTTCCTGGCATATAAATACCCCATTGATTTCTCTACAGTCTCTTATATATAATCGCTAACGGCTCCATAAAAAGAATAAATAATAGAGATTGTGAGTATCCCTGGCGGGTACCATTACCTATTTTAAATTTCTTTGACTCAAAGTCAGGACTTCCAACTCATGCAAATGTATTCGTATATAGAATCTTAACTGACTTTGAGGCAAACTCACCGAGCCCAAACTTCATAAGTACAGTTAGCAAAAATTCCCAATTGACTCTATCAAAGGCTTTCTCCGCATTCAATGACAGGGTCAATAAGGGTGCTTCATTATACTTAACATAAGACAGAATATTCAATAATCTTCTGGAGTTGTCAGACACCTGGCGTCCTGGGACAAAAGCCATTTGATCGGAGTGAATCACCTTAGCAATTAAAGTTTTCAATCTATTTGCTAAAATCTTTAAGTAGATTTTTACATCAATATTTATTAAGGAGATTGGATGGTAATTCCTACAATCCTCCGGGTTCTTCCCTTCTTTCAGAATATTTACTATTTTAGTCTCCGACATCTCCAAGGGAATATCGCCGGTTTGTTTGATGTCATTAAATAGGCGACATAAGTACACTTTGATCTCAGACTGAAGTACCTTAGAAAATAAGTGGTTAAATCCATCCATTCCTGGAGCTTTATTTGATTTACCACTATTAATTACTTCAGTTATCTCCTCTATAGTTAAATCCCTATTTAAATATAATGATTCTTGATCAGCAATTTCAGGAATCTTAATATTATCCAAGAAGGTATCAATATCCTCTTTATCTGGAACCACATTATCTAAGTTATATAATTTCTTGTAAAACTCCTGGAAAACCTCACCGATTTTATCAGGATTAATATGCACATTTTGCTCATTATCTTGTATTTTTAAAATCCTATTTTGTTTACGTTGTTTCTTTAGTATATTTGCTAGACATTTGCCAGTTTTATTACCATACAGAAAATTAGATTGTTGAAATCTCCATAAAAGGCTAACAGCCTGTAATTGCAGTATACTTTTTATTTGATTATTTATTATATTTATTTTATTTCCAATGTGTTTGTTCTGACTTTTTTTTATTAATCTGATGTAGGTTTTCTAATTTAATATATAAGATTTTTAAAGCTTTCATCGTTGCCTTTTAATTTCTGCCATCCTGGAGATCAGGATTCCTCGGAAAAAAAGCTTTATATGAACACCATAGTGTCTTTGAAGATGTTAGATGTTGAATTCCTGAGTATCATTTTTCAGAGCATTAAGATTTTCTAGACTTTTAAATATTATGGGATTAAATTTCCATCTTTTTTTTAGTTTTAGTTCCAGTACATCCTCCAAAATTATACTGTTCATTGAATGGTCTGACCATGGAGACAGAACAATATCTGTCTTCCTAATTAATCTCAAGGAACTCAGATCTGCAAAGATATGGTCTATACGGGATGACGATTCAAATCTATTTGAAAATAATTTATATTCTTTACAGTTCGGATGAAATACTTTCCATAAATCATTTAGCTCATAGTTATTTATCAAATTTGAGAAATCTGAATCTTTTATTGATCAGGGCTTCTGATTTTACCTTGTGGCGCCCCTGTTTATGCATAAGTGCGTCAATTGCCATATTGAAATCTCCACATATTATAATCAATCCTTTCTTTTATTTAAATCAATTAACAAACTTTTTTTTTACCAAAGTTGTTAATCTATTATTAATAAGCCCCGTCTAGATTATAAATCTACTGTCTACTGTTGAATGTGGAATTTATACTAATCGGAAATTGATTATTGAACAAATATTGTAGCGCCTCTTTCTTTAGGTGGGTCTCCTGGAGACATAAAATGTCAGCTTTAATTTTTGCATAATTTGAAAAGGCTTTTTTCCTTTTTGTCGGTGAATTTAACCCATTTAAATTATGTGAGATTTTTTTTATACCCTTATTAATCTAGGTAACTAATGGACCACATTATCCTGCCAGGTAAGTAGATCGCTCATTAGTATAAAATAGACTTTCCTCATTCTTACAACCCACATGCACTTCCTAAAATGAACACAAAAGTGAATATCACATAACTTCATACTACTAAAAACATACATACACCTTGTCAGAGGACCAAAAGAAACATACAACATATCCTTTGGATTTACAGGGCAAATGCCAGATGTTAGGAAATGTCAGGAATTGTTTCCCATTAATAGTTGGGAGACTGAAATGTGGAGGTCGGCTGTCTGATCCATTCATGGGCCAATCTATATAAGGTGACTTAATTCTATTGTATAGCTAATTCAAGATACATATAGGTTTCGCTTGAATATAACATATATAGGAAAACATACATTTACAACAAAATAATGTGATTATTTAAGATTCCTAAGTAAGGAAATTATTTTTTCTAATCCCTGTGAACTATATGAATGCGTCTGAAATTATACTCTATCCACCGACAGGGTTAACTACTTCCTATATGTGATAATTTCTATCTCTTCCCATGTGTCTATGATATCAAGATAATTGGCCTCGTTATATTTAGTACTTTATGCCTATATAGTGGGTAATTAAAAAAAAGAAAAAATACTGCTAAAATAGAATAATCTGTGCCTCTTTTTACTCTAACAACTATTAATGCTTTACAAATCTCAATTACTTGTGATTTATAGCAATCTATATCAATCACTGTGAATGTGTTTCCAGGGTTCCCTAAACTAAAAATATTGTACCGTTTAAGTTTATAATATACTAGCGACTTGCCCGTCAAAAAATGACAGCAATGAGATGTGTATGTTTGGATCGTTGTTTAGTTATTAATATACGTATTTGACACTTGTAAGATTTTAGTTATGATGAAATAAGTACTATTGTGATATTAAACATATTTATTTTGTAAAATGTTCTCTTGGTGAACAGTAACTGTTAAAGCATTTTGTATTAAAAGTATTAACATTTGAATGTAAGAACAGTTGAACTTTAAATTAATAAGTATTGTAAACTTGAGATAATGTTTTTTTAACTCAAGAATTGTTAACTTAAATATACATTGAATCCAGAGGAAGGCAAACAGTAAAAACCCTCCTTGAAACGTAGCAAATTGTATCAGAGAGGGAAAAAAAATAATTCCTTCCTGACCCCATGAACTGGCGATCAGATTACTCCCTGGATTAATTTTTAACATAAAAGACAATATTTACATTGTGACTTAAAACGTGGTTGAGCTCTTAACATGAACTTTGTAATATGTTGAAGTAAAGAACTTAAAAGTATATTTTTTGAAACTTGAAGTTTCTTATCTGTCTAAGTAATGAATTTGAAAATATTGTTTTCAAGCTTGTAACATTAGAAACAGTAACATAGCTAATTAACATTTTAACATCATTTGTAAAAATAATTGAAGGCAAGTGTTTTGTGAGGCTAATCATGCCTAAACAGTACTTCCATTAATTCTGACTGAATTGTTTATTGTTTTGTATTTTTCAATGGTTGACCTTTGTTTATTGCTGTGACTTAAAACGTGGTTGACCTTTTAACATGAACGTTGTAATATATCTAAGTAAGAAACTTGAAAGTATATTTTTTGAAACTTGAACTTTCTTATCTGTGTAACTAAGGAACTTGAAAAAAACATTTTTCCAACTTGGAACATTATAAAGAGTAACATAGTTAATTAAGATTTTAACATAATTTTGTATTAAAAGTAGTAACATTTAAATGTAAAAACAGTTGAACTTTAAATTAATCAATATTGTAAACTTGAGGTAATGTTTTTTTAACATGCAATTTCTATCTCAAGAATTGTTAACTTAAATATACATTGAATCCAGAGGAAAGCAAACAGTAAAATCCCTCCTTGAAACGTACCCAATTTAAACATGAACTTTGTAATAAATCTAAGTAAGAACTTGAAAGTATATTTATTGAAACTTGAACTTTCTTATCTGTGTAACTAAGGAACTTGAAAAAACATTTTTCCAACTTGGAACATTATAAATAGTGATGTCGCGAACATAAAATTTTCCGTATTCGCGAACCGCAAACGCGAACCGCCGCAATTGTTCACGAACCGGCGAACCCGGCGAACCGCCATAGACTTCAATGGGCAGGCGAATTTTAAAACCCACAGGGACACTTTCTGGCCACAATAGTGATGGGAAAGTTGTTTCAACGGGACTAACACCTGGACTGTGGCATGCCGAAAGGGGATGCATGGCAAAACTCCCATAGAAAATTACATAGTTGATGCAGAGTCTGGTTTGAAGCCATAAAGGGCATAAATAACCTAACATTCCTAAATTGTTTGGAATAACATGTTTTAAAACATCAGGTATGATGTTGTATCGATCAGGTAGTGTAAGGGTTAGGCCCGCTTTACAGTGACAGACCAAACTCCCAGTTTAACGCACCGCAAACAGTCCATTTACACAACCGCAAACTCCCCATTTGCACAAGGTTGGATACCAAGCTAGCCATGTCCTGTTCCTTGTCCTCACCGATATCATTGAAGATCTCTTCCTCCACCCAGCCATGTACAACACCAAGGGTCCCCGAAAGGTGACAACAAGCCCCCTGGGACGCCTGCTGTGTTTGGTCTTCCACCTCCTCAAAGCCACCTTCCTCCTCTGACTCCTCTTCTTCAGACTCCTCTCACTGCGTTGCCTCTCTCTGCATTATTATAAGGTGTGTTAAGTAGTGTAACGGAGCTGGAACACGCAGTCCAATATCTCCGCTGGTATACAGTAAAATACCCAAGAAGCACTACAGTTTCACCATCCCTGACCACCCATATTGGACGACACACAATTTGGGAGTCAAACGAATACTGACTTTATTTTGTTATGTGCAGAAATATTTATACACATCTCTTATTACAGGCAATCTACATCCCCCATAGTTGGCCACACAATACACATAAAGGGACAATAGGTGAGTCACACCTCCCTGGCAACTTGATATAATCAGACATTGATTAAATCAGCCTTCTTTGTTCTTTTATGAGAATGAAAACACTTTATACAATCGACTCCCTTATCTCTGAAGCCTCTGTAATAGGATTATCTATTAGCCTAGGTCTGCAATAGTCTGGCTAATATTCTGCAGAGCATAAACCAACATACATATAATATAACAGTAGAATCATATTTTAACCAAGAATTAAATAACCATAAAACAGGGTAAAACAGTGATGGGTTCCGTTACAAGTAGTACTACTCTTATCAGTTTAATACCTGTTACAGCACATATCAGTGGGCGTGTATAAGGCCTGGATTTTTAGAACCAGGAGATGGAAAAAGATGCTTTGTTGGTCGTATCACTTCAATTTTGGGGCACGGCACGTGCAATCAAAGGTGCCACCAGATAAGAGTGTTTGTAAGTACTACTCTTATCAGTGTAAATACCTGTTACAGCACCTATCAGGGGGCGTGTATAAGGCTTGGATTTTTAGAACAAGGAGATGGAAAAAGATGCTTTGTTGGTCGTATCACTTCAATTTTGGGGCACGGCACGTGCAATCAAAGGTGCCACCAGATAGGAGTGGCATGTTTGTAAGTACTACTCTTATCAGTTTAATACTTGTTACGTCACCTATCAGGGGGCGTGTATAAGGTCTGGATTGTAGGTCTGACACACACGTTTGCAGACAACTAACTGCTATGCAATCTATTACAGTAGAATTTTTTTGTTTTGTTTTAAATGTACACTACTTTTACACCAGATATGAGTGGTGTGTTAAGTAGTACTACTCCTATCAGTTTAATCCCTGTTATGTGCCTTTTTTTTGGGTTTGGTTGTTGAAGGCACAGTGCAGCACCAGAGGCCAGAAAAATTAGGCATGTACACATGCCTGAAAAATTAGGTATTGTTGATCTTGCAGCGAGCAGAGAAGAAGGTAGGCCTGATTCAACACCCCAGCCCCGCATACCCACACTCAGAGATTGAGGGGGGGACCTGAGAAGGCCACGGGCCGGAGATATTAAGGGGGGGCATCCCAAATAAGCACACAAGTGGGGACAAAGGTAGTGAAGGGGAAATAGAGGCCCATGGACTGACGGTCGCCATCTTGGCAGGAAAAGGGCCCAGCAATTAAGCCAAACTGACCAAGCACAGGCAGCTACTTGAGTCAAACGCTGTACAATTACACCTTAATAAAGCTGAAACATGCAGCAACAGGGATTCTAAACGGCCACACGGGGACAAGGAGGCTAACAGCCCCCACAGTCTCTGCACCACTCTTTTTAACAGATAACCCAAGGGGCTAACCAGGGACCTTGCCCACATAAAAAAACAGAATTTTATTGGAGGAATTATTAGTGTCTTTACCCCCCAAGAGAGGACATAATATACGGTATCTTTAGACTACCTGATGGCCAAACCTCCTTTAGCCCCAATGCTATCCAAGAAACATTTAAAAACTTTATCTGACTGGGGGTCTATAGAGTGACATTAGTACTGACCTTTATATGACTGGGGGTCTATAGAGAGACATTAGTACTGACCTTTATCTGTCTGGGGGTCTATAGGTGACATTAGTACTGACCTTTATCTGTCTAGGGTCTATAGAGTGACATTAGTACTGACCTTTATCTGACTGGGGGTCTATAGATGGACATTAGTACTGACCTTTATCTGTTTGGGGGTCTATAGAGGGACATTAGTACTGACCTTTATCTGTCTGGTGGTCTATAGGTGACATTAGTACTGACCTTTATCTGTCTGGGGTCTATAGAGTGACATTAGTACTGACCTTTATCTGACTGGGGGTCTATTCATGGACATTAGTACTGACCTTTATCTGTTTGGGGGTCTATAGAGGGACATTAGTACTGACCTTTATCTGTCTGTGGGTCTATAGGTGACATTAGTACTAACCTTTATCTGACTGGGGTCTATAGAGGAACATTAGTACTGAACTTTATCTGTCTAGGGGTCTATAGGTGACATTAGTCCTGACCTCCTGCTGCAGTATTATTACTCACAGTACTCCCAGGCTTGCTACGATTAGATATAATAACCTCAGTTTCGTTTCCTTATCTGTTGGTAACATCAAAATATGATTAATAAATATTTCCTATTTGCTTGTTTTTTCTCCCAAAGTGAACCCCTTTGTGCGTGTCCCAGAGCCGTGGCGTTTCCGCTCTTCGTATGTTGGATTTGCACCGCTCAAAAAGTATGAAAAGAGATCCCCCCCCCCCCTTGAAGCCCATTAATGACATCATCAGTAAATTGTATGTAACAGATTCCAGTGTTTAGGGTTTATGACCCAATACTGCGATCATATCATTTATGACAAAAATCCGTATTTGTCGTATTATTCAGACGCGCGTGCATCTGACACTTTGTGTTACATTTCCTGATACTTTTATTATCTTGATCTTTATATATTTACTAGCGACTTGCCCGTCAAAAAATGGCGGCAATAAGATTGTAAGGCAGGTAATGGACGAGACATTCATTTTGTTGGCGGTCGGTGATCCTTCGGCGCTCATTGGGAGGCTGTTGGTTGTATTTTTTTTTCTGATAGGCGCTTTTGATGTTATTCTTTGGTCGGCGGTGATGTGTTTTTTGCGCTTATTGCAATGCTTTGTGTGCTATGAGCAGCGTTGGCGCTCGTTGTGAGGCGCGCAGTGAATGGCTTTTATGTTTAATGTGATAATGTTTTTTTTTGTGTATATGTATTTTTGTATGCTAATGAAATAATTACTAAATTAATATACTTTACCTATTTGTAAGTAATATATGCAGGAAGCATTGTGCTGAAGAGCTGACAATCTGTTTTCATGTTCCTGCAGTATACAATGTAGGTTTTCATTGCTGTGGAGCTGCTGTGTAAGTGTCAGCAATGTGCGCAGTGTGTAGTGTAAATAGGCTGCGTGCGCGAGGGGAAGCGGTTAGGGTAGCTGGGTACATCCGCATTGTGTAAGTTAGTGTTGTAAAATGGCGGGGAATGTGTATGTGGTACGCGGGTGTGGATGATTTAGCGTCTTTGTTAATAGTGTATCTTTACCTCGTACGTCTTTTTAGGAAAATCCGTATGTGTTTTGCGTGTTTAGGGTCCTGTAGCCTCGTTTTCTTTTTTTCAATGGCATTTTTTCTCTCACTTAGGTGATTTTCGGGTGTCTAAACTCATGAATTTGGACTTAAATGGAGGTGTAACTTCACTTGCAGAGGTCCTCGGTGCCCGCCTTGCTTTGGGTACGCTTTTTCTGTGTTTGTTGTGTGTATTTATTGTGTTTGTAATGTTTTAAGTGCGCACAGTTCGGGCGTTAAGGTCGTATTTTTGTGAGCTCGTAATGTTTTTTTCTAAGTCCCGTATTTTTTGGATGGTAAGTCCGTAAATTTGATGGTGTAAGTCCCGCCTGCGGCTCATTGCAGCCGTCGTGGGAGCCTTCGGCGCTCCTTGCCAGCAACTCTGGCCCTCGCTTCGCAAGCCCGCAGCGTTAGAAACAACCCGCCTGCTCACAACTATATATGTGATATCTGCAACGTCTTCCCCAGTTGGCACTTGTAAATCGGCTAAGCGACAAAAAAAATGGCGTCCGGAAAAAATGAAAATGAGGCTACACAACCCCAAACCGCGCAAAACATCGCCAGCCATGTATGACTTTTACCTAGGAACAGACAAGGTACAAAATACACTTTTAGAAATAATGGAAACTGCTGGCGAGCCGCGTAACACATATACAATCGCCGCCATTTTACAACACTAACTTGCAACTAATAACATTATAAATCTAAAATGGCGCGTTACACGACTATACAAGCGGTTTCCCCTCGTGCACTGTGCACATTGCTGACACTTACACCTCAGGTCACCAACAGTCCAAATGTACACTGTAAGCTGCAGGAAAATCAAAACTGATTGTTAGCTCTTCAGGATATTGATCACTGGATATATTAATTACAAATAGCATGCCCAGCCGGTACATCTACACATTATATAGTAATAATAATAATAATAATAATAATAATAATGCACAAGAGCATGCCCAGCTGGTACATCTACACATTATATAGTAGTAATAATAATAATAATAATAATAATAATAATAATAATAATAATAATAATAATGCACAAGAGCATGCCCAGCTGGTACATCTACACATTATATAGTAGTAATAATAATAATAATAATAATGCACAAGAGCATGCCCAGCTGTGGTACATCTACGCATTATATAGTAGTAATAATAATAATAATAATAATAATTGCACAAGAGCATGCCCAGCTGGTACATCTACACATTATATAGTAGTAATAATAATAATAATAATAATAATAATAATAATAATAATAATAATAATAATAATGCACAAGAGCATGCCAGCCGGTACATCTACACATTATATAATAATAATAATAATAATAATAATAATAATAATAATAATAATGCACAAGAGCATGCCCAGCTGGTACATCTACACATTATGTAGTAGTAATAACAATAATAATATAATAATGCACAAGAATCCTTCAGCACTGCACTGGACACTGAATAAACTTGCCTAGCTATTGATTTCCCTATTCAATCAGCATCACCTACACTCTCCCTCCTCTCAGTAAGACTGCAAGTTAGTTATGATTCCAAAATGGCTGCTGTCCATGAGTTAGAAGGCTCTGGAAGGGAGTGTATGCTGCTGATTGGCTGGAATGTGTCTGCTGACTGCGACATGCAGGGTCAAAGTTTGCTCAATGATAAAGTATTGGCGGGCGGGTCGATCTCGCATATGTTCGCTGTTCGCCGGCGAACGCGAACATGCTATGTTCGCCGGGGTACAATCCGCCGGCGAATTATTCGCGACATCTCTATTTGTCAAGTATACCTTTTGGTGCCAAGAAGTTTTCAACTGACAGGGGGACAACCCATGAGATTAGAAGTTAAACGATTTCATCTTTAATAAATAAAAGGGTTCTTCAAAGTAAGGGTGGTTAATCTGTGGAATTCTCTAACAAAAGAGGTAGGTGACAATAGATTTAATAGATAACTTAAAAAAGGAATGTATATATGTTTAAATAAAAAGGGCATTCAGGGCTATCCTGGATAATTAGAGAGAGAGTATTGATCCAGGGAGGAATCTGATAGCCAGTATCTGGGGTCAAGAAGGAATTTTATATTTGTTTCCCTTTTGAGGACAATTGGAAAACTTTTTAATGTTTTTTTTTCATATACAAAACAACAAAGTCAGAGGTGCTCATCAGAGAACGAACCAACCTTAATAGGTTAGTTCTATAGCCATGATAAGCTACGTCTGAGAGCAACCTCTTTTAGCTCACTTGTGCCCTTCACAGGGAGAAATATCCTGTAGTATATCAGTCTGGTCTCACTTAAAAGAGTGATCCAGACCCGAAATACCCAGGCAATTCTACCCTGAACAGGAGAAACAGCAAACCCCAGACGCGTTTCGGCCTTTATGGGCCTCGTCAGTGAGGTGCAGCTGAACTCCCTAAGGCACAGTGAGCAAGGGGTCCCACGTGTCTGGAGTCCCCTATTACCCTTAGGGAGACTAATCCCTAAAGGTAATTTGCATATACAAAACAACAAAGTCAGAGGTGCTCATCAGAGAACGAACCAACTTTAATAGGTTAGTTCTATAGCCATGATAAGCTACTCTGAGAGCAAACCTCTTTAGCTCATTTGTGCCCTTCACAGGGAGAAATATCCTGTAGTATATCAGTCTGGTCTCACTTAAAAGAGTGATCCAGACCCAAAATACCAGGCAATTCTACCCTGAACAGGAGAAACAGCAAACCCCAGACGCGTTTCGGCCTTATGGGCCTCGTCATAGAGGTGCAGCCTGAAACTCCCTAAGGCACAGTGAGCAAGGGGTCCACGTCTGGAGTCCCTATTACCCTTAGGGAGACTAATCCCTAAAGGTAATTTGCATATACAAAACAACAAAGTCAGAGGTGCTCATCAGAGAACAAACCAACCTTAATAGGTTAGTTCTATAGCCATGATAAGCTGCTCTGAGAGCAACCTCTTTTAGCTCACTTGTGCCCTTCACAGGGAGAAATATCCTAGTAGTATCAGTCTGGTCTCACTTAAATGAGTGATCCAGACCCGAAATACCAGGCAATTCTACCCTGAACAGGAGAAACAGCAAACCCCAGACTCGTTTCGGCCTTTATGGGCCGAGAAACGCGTTTTTCTTTTCTTTTTGCCTTCCTCTCGATCAATTAACAATTAATGATTGATCTGCAACAACAGATTCTGGACACCTCATTAGGATGGTCTATATAAAGCTGCATGAAGTGGCCCCACCATCGCTCAATTGTTATTATTTGTACATCAGATTTGTGTTCTCTCTGATTCTTGGATTGATTTGTGGTATTTGACTTCTGGAGTGTTTTGAACTTAGTGACTTCTGTTTCTATTTGACCTTGGCTTGTTACTGGACATTTTCTTTCTGCCCAGACTCTCTGTAATCCAGTGCTGCCATCCTTTTGATTCTAGATGTGAATGGACATTTGTATACTTAGCAGGTTAATTTAATTAACCTGGGGTTGTTGGAGCTCCCAATAAATACTTAACCTTACTCCGCGGATGTGCCGTCCTGGATGTCGGTCCTCATTCCTTGTCTCCCTCTGCTCTGTCGCCACTCCTGTGATGCCCGACTGCCCCTCTCCTTCTCTCCCCCTACCTCTCTACTGCTGTCCCGCTCCCTGCACTGCCCTGCCACGTCTCTCGCTCCCTGCTCTCCCCCACTGCCTCTCTCCTTCTGTCTCCTTACCTCTGACCTGCTCTCCTGCTCCCTGAGCTGTCCCCTTTAAGTCTTTCCTTCCTTCCCTCTGCCGCTTTACATGGTGCTCGCTTCGCTTCCACCTGCCAGCCATCTTTGTCGTGGGCCGCAACGGTCCATCTCCCTTTGTCCTATGGTGCTCTCCTCGTCATCATCAGATGCGTGGGGCTCTTGCTCCTCCATTTTCCTCCTCACTTCCACCATTAGCCCCTTTGCTAGTCGCCCTCCGGTTACGGAGGGCTCTCTGGCCCTTTGTCCGGGCCACCCGGCAACATGTGCTCTCTGGCCCACCATCAGCCCTCTCCATGGCCAGGGCTCACTGGACATACCACCAAGGGCACCCCGCCTGGCACTCTCTGGCCCCTCTAGTGAGTTCTCCTGGCCGTGCTCCTCGCCCTCCGTCAACCCCCATGGGCTGGGTCCTCTTTGCTCTCCGCAACCCCTAGGCCTCCGCTGGTGCCCTCTCTGGCCATCTGCCGGGCCCCCCTTGGTCTGGGGCTATCTCGCCCTTGGCCAGCCCCCCTGGACTGGGGGGCACCGCCACGGCCCCTTCCCACTACTCGTTTGGCTCTGGCCCTCCATGGGACCTTTGTCTGCATTCCCTGTCCCGTTTCGCCCCCGCCGGCTGTTTTGCTCTGCTTGCCCCGTCTGTCTTACTCCTTCTTTGGGTCTGCGTTCCTTTTTGTCCTCCACTGCTGCCTGCCGTCTTCAGCCTTTCATTACTCCATCACTGTCCTGGATGAGGCTTTTTCAGGTTAGCACTCTGTAGCGCTTCGCCTACCTGTTTTCCCATTATTACATCCCACGTCTAACCATATCTCACGTCATATCCCACAGAATCTCATCACACCATATCCCGTCACGCATACTAAATCATATGACGTTGTATGATTCTTATCACGCTGTGTCATAGTCTCTGCCTACTTAGTCACACTACGCTATACTGTATCTCACAATTCTATAGTCATGCCACACCATCCTTCATGCTTACTAAGACGTATCACGCTGTACCTCACCCCTCATGTACCTCACTTTATATCATATCCCGTTCTTGCCTATCACATCTCACTCTTGTTAGGTCATATTCTGTAACATCTCACACTCACCAAGTCGCACCTTTCCTGTGGGGGGGGGGGGGGGGGCAGGTTGTTTTTTTTGCGCCTGGGCCCCCATGCACTAGCTCCGCCACTGCCAATCAGTCACAAGAAAACATGACAGTAAAACCTGCTGTATATGTAATGCTGCTGCAAATGCAAGTTATACATATATTCATATATTTTCGAGATATTACTTTTTTGCTGAAATTTTGGAGCACATGTGCTAAATATGACAAGAATATATATATATATTTTTTAAAGCAAAAACATGTTTTATGTCTATAAGCTGAAGAAATAGCTTGTAAATATCGACATAGGCATCAAATGCAGATGTAATATACTGTAATATCTTTATCCAAAATTATATCTATATATAAATTTACCTCTTATTTATTCTATTGCTTTTTTGCTTACCACATTATCACAATGTTTTCCTCACGACCTTCCTTCTTCCTTATAACCCCCTACCTTCTCTTGTCAGACTCTCTTATACTGTCTCTACACATCATGTCTCCATATTATAACCATCTCAACCATCCCTGCTTTCCTCTCCTCTTCTCTGCTCCCGTGAGCTACTCTCGTCCTCTTCATAAGTTCAAAAGCAGAAAAGCTTCTGTACGTCCTATTCCCATCTTCTTTTACTCTCTCTCCGTCTTCTGATGGATATATCTTCAAGCAAGCTGTTCCTTGGTCTATCTCACCTCTGCTTCCCCTAAATACAGACCAGCAAGCTGCACTCTTCAAGCAAGACCAGCAAGCTGCACTCTTCAAGCAAGCTGTTCCTTGGTCTATCTCACCTCTGCTTACCCTGAATACAGACAATCCCCTCCCTCCCTGCCCCACTTCCACCCACCTGTGGTTTACTTTAATTTATTGAATCACTAAAACTGCTTGCACCTGATCAATCAGCTGCACATGATTACTATCCCTACTTCCTTCTCTTAGATCACTCTCCTAGCCACTATGTTCCCTTTCACTTTCTTCTTCTCCTTAAGCTCTAGTGTTATTCTCAGACTATCCTCATTTGCTCCACATTATGTCTCCAACACCATTAACATCTCTCCTTCCCTATTTTCCTCACCTCTGCTCTGCTCCCACAAGCTCCTCTCCTTTTTTCAATCACTGTTTCATTCATGTTCTAAAGACCATAAGCAGAAATGCTTGTGTAAGTCATACACTCATCTCCTCTCCCTGCTTATTCTGCTGCTGGAGTTCTATCTCCTAACCCTTACCCCTCACTCAGTCCCACCTCTCTTCTACTCTTTTCAGCAACAAGGTTATTAACTCTGTCCTTAATCCATGTATTTCAATTTGCTCCTCAATGTCTAAAATGTATCCTCCACCACTTATTTCCAAGTTCTTACATCTTCCCACCTAAGCAAACTTTCACACATCCCTCCTGACCCTGCTATTCCTTACTTTTCTTCCCCAGACTTCTGCCTCCTCCATTCCCTTTAGATTGTAAGTAGCGAGTTTTCAATCTTGCAGGGTGCTTTGAGAAAAAGCACTTTCTAGATCAAAACAGGGCCCTCCATTTTTCACTTGTTAATATTGTATTTTTCCCTGTTCTCTCCCCTTGTACAGCGCTACGGAATATGTTGGCGCGTTACAAATAAACGATAATAATAATAATAATATATCCCATTAATCTGGCCCCTCACTCATTTGCACCTACTGTAAGCCTATCGATATTGGCACCTGCCCACTCAGCACCCTATCTGCACTACTTCCCATCTCCTCCTCGCACACACTCTCACCCTCCTCCTCCACATATCTCCTTCACCTCAACCTCCTCCACTCACCTCCTTCTCCACCTACTCCTCTTCCTCCTCCTCCTGTCCTCCAGTCACCTCCTCCACCTCCTCTCCTCCTCCACTCACCTCCTCCTCTACTTCCCACTCCTCTCCTTCACCCACCATCTCCTCCTCTCCTCAACCCAACATCTCCTCCTCTCCAACACTCCCCATGGTCACCTGTCTCTCCTCCTCACCTCTCCTCCTCTTCTTCTCCTGCTCCAGCCCGCTTTTTATTGGCTCTAAAGCCTGTGTCGCACTCCTTAATAACGGGATTGGATTGTAACTGCAGACCATATCCTTTCCAGACCACTGTCAGGTTGCGGGCACAGGAAGGGTTTATGGGCTTGAGGCTTCGGCCCTGTGGTTCCGGCTTTGTTCAATTTAATCGCTCTGTAACTTCTGCCAATTTCAAAGGGCCCTATGACTACCGTAACTGTATTAATGTAAATGAACTGGCCCCCAAACTACACGGATAGGTCATGTCATACAGTGTATTGTATGTATGATAACATTCTCCCATTTTTAATGTCTGGTCGGTTTTAGTTCTTTACACATTTCTTCTGGCTATAATATTTACTGTGTTTGTTCTGTTTTATGATATACCCAGTTACAGTGTGATATGTGAGACCACCTTCTTGTCATTGTTCAAATAGTGTCCCCACCCATTGTTCTATTTTTGTACCAGCACCATAGAGTCTGGCTGTGCATGTTCAGGAGTCATGTGACCACGCTGCCTCCCAGAGGGGATGACCCTCCTACAATGTCATCTCGGCCCCCAGGAGAGCAGGATGCTTAGGATTAGATCATTTCTAATTACATGTGTAGCTAATGTTCTGATTGGTTCTTATACAAACAGATGGGGAATTAAAACATGGTCATTCCTCTGTTCATTGTGTTGTGGGCTGTTCCCCATTGTTTGGTTTTACATAAATACCCATGTTACATATATTTACATAGTTACATAGTAATTGAGGTTGACAAAATACTTTTAGGCCATCAATGTCAACCTTTTTAGATCTCCTCTGATCTGCAATATGCAGATTAATCGTTAATTGTTAATAGATCCAGAGGAAGGCAAACAGAGAAAAAAAAATTGAAAGTTTTCCTTTTGTCTCAAAAGGGAAAAAAATATAAAATTCCTTCCTGACCTCAAAGATACTGGCGATCAGATTCCTCCCTGGATCAATACTCCCTCTCTAATTATCCAGGATAGCTCTCAATGCCCTTTTTATTTAAAATATATCCAATCCCTTTTTAAAGTTATCTATCAAGTCCTCTGTCACAACCTCCTCTGGTAGAGAATTCCCCAATTTAACCACCCTTACTGTGAAAAACATTTTTCTTTCTTTAAGGTTAAATCTTTTTAATTCTAATCTTAAAGGATGTCCTCTTGTCAGTTAAAAACCTCTTGGTCCATAGAGCTCACTTGACAAAGCCTTATATTGACCCTGGATAAATGTATATAAGGTAATCATATACCCTCTTAGACACCATTTTTCTAAAGAAAATAAGTTTAATTTGGTAAGTCTTTCTTCATAACTTAGCTCCTCCATTCCCTTTATTAGCTTTGTTGCTCTTCTCTGTACTTTTTCAGCTCTAAAATGTCCTTTTTATTTAGTGGTGCCCATATTTGTACTCCATATTCCAAATGAGGGCGTACTGGGGTTTTTGCATAGTGGGAGAATTATATTTGCTTCCCTTGCTTCTATACCATTCTTAAAACATGCTAATATTTTACTTGCCTGTGCAGCTGCTGCTTGGCTTTGAGCACTGTTACCTAGGTGGTTGTCCACAAGCCCTCCCAAATCCCTATCCTTATCTGCATAGCTATTTTTCCATCTCTGATTAAATATATTAAATATTCATATTAAATCTCATCTGCCATTTAGTCACCCATTTTTCTAATTTATGCAAATCCCATTATTAGAACTTGCCCGTGCTTAGCTGCATTTCCAATCTGTAACAATAATTGTATTTCCTCACTTTCAGCTATATTTGGGGGTTTATAGCATACTCCTACTAATATTCTTTTGATTTGCTGCTCCGCTATTTAACTCTACCCACAAACATTCAATTTTATCACTAGGTCCACCATAAATATCTTCTCTGACTATAAGCTTAAGTTCAGGCTTAACATACAGACACTTCATAAATAGGACATTTCAGAGCTGGAAAAGGTACAGAGAAGGGCAACAAAACTAATAAGGGGGATGGAGGGGCTAAGTTATTAAGAAAGACTAACCAAATTAAACTTATTTTCTTTTGAAAAAATACATTTTAGAGGGGATGTGATTACCTTATATAAATATATCCAGGGCCAATACAAGGCTTTGACAAGTGAGCTTTGAGGTTAGAAGTAAAAAGATTTCACCTTAAATAAAGAAAAGAGTTCTTCACAGTAAGGGTGGTTAATCCGTGGAATTCTCTACCAAAGGAGGTGGTGACAGTGGATTTGTTAGATAACTTTAAAAAGGGATTAGATATATTTTAAATAAAAGGGGCATTCAGGGCTATCCTGGAATCTGATTGCCAGTATCTGGGGTCAGGAAGCAATTTTAAGGAACTTATTTTTAAGCCTGTATCTCCATTTTAATAACCGCCGCAATTTTTTTTTAGGTCTGTAACTCGGAAGCCGTTCAGAGACGCCAATTGAATAGGAATTTAGCTTGCAACCTCACTTACTGGCTCAATGCGCCCATTGCGGCCCTCGCCTGTTTCCCTGGGCCTCTTGCGGGCCTCATGATGAGCATTGTGAGCCTCTTCCCCCTTTATATTGTGGGCCTCATGATGAGCAGCTGTGCCATTTATTGCAGGGCTACGCAAATCCGCAACTTGTGGGCCTCGCAATGAGTGCTTTTGGCACTCATTGCGCATGTGCAAGCACGTAACTTTGCGAGCATTACCGACAAAGTTGCAATTACGACAACTATATATATGATGTAACCTGCAGAAATAAGACAGGCATATGTCCTTTAAGAATCTCTTTGAATTTACAGTGAAATTATTGTAGGTTATTGGCAATAGGGCTCTGTGATTAACAAGTTATAAAATCATCACACCAAACTTTTAGTTAACAAATTATAATAATAGAACTACAACAATAAAATTAAAATGAAAAATAATGTTAAAAAATATATAAAAATGTAATTATATGGAAAGTTGATTTGGAAGATTCAAATATGTGCATGAATAATAACCAAAAAAACAAGAGGACACGTATCGATAAAAATATATATTTTTTTTATGAACCTTCAAAATTATATATATTTTCATAAGCACTAAGGCACTTTTGACACTAGCACTTTATAATATTGAACTATAAGCACATAGAACTTTGAATGTGTTTTAAGTGCTGTCATTTTTGTTATATGTTTAAATTTGCCCCATTGCAACTGTACCAATCTACCTTAAGAAAGCCAAGGAAGCACAGGTGTCCATGTCAGGAATGGACGAGATCTAAAGCAGAGCGCTGGTTCCAGGAAGTAGGGTAGACACCTTGGGCCTCATTCAATCAGAAGCCCACAACTGGAACGCAGACAGCCGAATGTCTGTGTTGTCTGTCTGTGTGTTACGGGTTTGGTCTCCGATTGCGATGATATTCAATTGCTCACGGCCACAAGTTACAGGCCCCAAGCCAAAACCGTAAACCATGCACTGGTTCTGAGCAGTTCAGGGTGGGAACATGATCAATTCAGCAAGCCTGTAACCACCCATTTTGAATAGAAAATGAGACTGTCATTATTACGGCAGGAAAATATGGAGGTTACATGTCAATCAAATAGGTTCGGGGGTCCAATATACGCAGATCCCCAAAATAAAGACTTATGAAAAAGAATGCCAATACTGTTCTAGTCCATGTGGGTGGCCTGCAATATATTAACTCATTGATACCCGAGATCGATTTAACCCTGAAATGACACGTAAAAATAATATTTATTTCCTACCAATTTGCGAGCTTGAGACTGTTGTGTAATTAAATCTAATTTCTGTCATCGCTTTCCCCGTTATCTACAGTGCAGTATTGTTTTTTTATTTGCATTGACAGTCCTACGAATAGGTGTTTAACGCCCTTGCGGGTCCTCTCTAGCACTTGTAGTATTTTCTCCTTCATTTGCCATGTACAGTTGTGAAAACATTTGCAGGCTTGGGGAAATTGAGCAGTTGAATAGCAATTTTTGAATTTAGCCTTGCAACAGTAAAAGACCAAAGGCTTCTGGAGGCTGTAAGTTGCGAGGTTAACCATCTCCATTTTTAAGCCCATAACTCAAAAGCCTTTCTGTAAAAAGTCTCCAATTGAATAGCAAAGTGGGTTAGTGTAAGAGCACTTGCTTCCAAAATGGTCATGACTGGGAACTTCTTGTGTTTACATGCACAATGTCACAGCGAGACATACATTATTTATATTATAAATTATATATATTATATTATAAACTGACCAGGACTCCCTGAACAAAAGGGGTTAATTATAGGTGCCAGGTGGTACCAATCAAGACCCCCTGCAGCATGGATAGGGGTAATTTTAGGTGCAAAGGGTGTTTTAAAAAAAGCCTTTGCAGGGATTTACTGTTTATTTTCTATGGGGGTCTGTATTGGGGTCTGAGCGTGGAAGGGGGTGATCAGGCAGGGAGTGGGGGTAGGGGATGCCTGGGGATTCCCTCTGGCGCAGGGTGGGTTAAATGGAAAGAATCCCCAGGACATAATGTTAGGGCTTTTTATTGGCTCCTAGAGCCATGACTCATTTGTAAAGCCTAGTTTGGGTACCGCCCACACGGAAATATCTTGCTGACAAGCTAGGAACCGCCCCACCGTCTGACATAACCTGACAGATTTTCATATTAACAGCATGATCTACAAAGAAAACTAAATATAAAATATATAAATATAATATATAATATCATTTAGGTATCTCCCCAAGTAAATGCACTTTTATGTTCATCTCAAATATAAAAATTATATTAATACATATTTTAAAAATCTATACATGTAACATTTGGGAATTATCATTTTTTTAGGTTTGAAGCTTATGGAAAACTTTTAAACCAAAATGTCACTATTTATTTTAGGTTCACAAGTTATGAGCAAAAGTATTTTGACTTTTTTTGTTAAATAATGTAGGTTATATCATTAGATTTGCCGAAGCTACTTCATTACAGAAGAAAAAAATAATAATTATATATACATTAGCCAGCAGATTCTAGTCAATATTAAAAAAAGGCAGAGCAGCATTTATTGTATTTATTTTCACCCATACCTTCATTATCCAGCAGCTGCTAGTCAATATAAAAACCGGAGCAGCATTTATTTTTAACAGCTTTAATTAAATTATAAACACAACTTGTAGAACAAAGTGCATTTCTTACATACACTGACAAACTACATTTCTCACAGGGAGGTTTATTTCATATTACTATAGTTTGTTACACAGTTACATAGTTATTGAGGTTGAAAAAATACTTTTACTCCAACAAGTTCAACCTTTTTAGCCCTTATGTAATATGGGGATTACGATTTAATTGTTAATTGCTAATTATTTTGCTCCAATGATGCTGTTTAGATATCAAACATTACAAACCCCTTGTTACCCTGAGCTGTAAGGGGAGTGTGTAATCTGCAAATAAGTTGTTTGGAAATCCCTCTCAATCTGCCCGGCCTTAAAACAGAAATATCCTTTATATAAAAAAAAGCAACCCTAATATTCCCAAGATTAAGCAAAACATGCAATATAAACCAAATTATCAAAAAATAAAATGCTTCTGCTCTATTATAAGCTTCTAACAAGCCCTGTGTGTGGGATCTCAGAATAGCACAATATGCATCTGTAATCAGGGATTATTTATAAAAAATGAGTTTAACGAAGTAAAAAGCAATTCAAAAACGAACATAATTATACCAAAAAGACAACATAGATTTATAACCATTATACACAATATTAACTTTTTTTTTCATGTTTGAACTCATAAGAAGTCCCTATCTGAGCTTTAACAGACATGGGGCCGAGTTGCGGGCTCAAGGCCGCAAGTTACGGGTCCCCTGCCAAAACCATAAACCATGCACCAGTTCGGAGCATTTCAGGGCGGGAACAGGATCAATTAAGCAAGCCCGTAACCTTCCATTTCAAATCAGCCAATAGAAAATAAAACAGTTATATTTACGGCAGTAAAACATAAAGGTTACGTGTCAATCAATCAATAAGGTTAGTGGGTCCGATATGCGATCAGACTCGCACAAAATGAAGAATTATGAAAATTAATGCCAATACTGTTCTAGTCCATATGGGTGGCCTGATATGTATTAACTCAGGGGTGTCCCAACTTGGTCCTGGAGGGCCGCACCCAGGCCTGGATTTGAATATATCCTTTCTGTGGACAGGTGAGTCAATCAGGATGACTGAAGAAGTGATTGACTCACCAGGGCACAGCAGGGATATCATCAAATCCAGGCCTGTATGTGGCCCTTCAGGACCGAGTTTGGACACCCCTGTATTAACTCATTGATACTCGAGATCATTAAACCCTGATATTACACATACAAATAAAACTTATTTCCTGCAGTTGTGCGGGCTTGAGACTGTTTTGCGATTAATTCTAATGTCTGTCATCGCTTTCCCCGTTATATACAGTGCAGTAGTGATTTTTTATTTGCATTTACAGTGCTACGAATAGGTGTTTAACCCCTTTGTTGGTCCTCTCGGGTACATGTAGGATTTTCTCCTCCATTTGCAGTTTACGAGTGTGGATACGTTTGCGAGCTTAGGGAATTGGAGCAATTGAATAGCGATTTGCAGATTTTAGCCCTGCGAAAGTGACACATAAAAGACTTCTGTATGGTGTAAGTTACGAGTTGGATGGCCAAAACATTTTCAAGCTCATAACTCGTAACACGATCCGAGCCCACAAAAAGACGCCAATTGAATAGCAAATTTGACTGCAAGTTTACTTACGGGCCACCGGATCTCAAATTCGGCCAATTGAATGACACTTGAAGTAAGTGGTATGTCTTGTCTTTGTCAAGCGGTGCTACTGTTAACCATAGAAAAAAATAATTTGAGGGAGATAACTATAAATGGCAAAGTAAGTTATCTACTAAATGATATTATTTCCATCAAATTGTTTTCTATGGAATTTCTGTTTTTTTTTTACATATTTTACATCATTTTATTAAAAGTGCTTAAAAGCAACATTTTTGCTCATTGAAACCTTTCAAACAGTCAGGAAAGGACTAGATGTACTAGCCAATGACAGGTTGTGTATTTGCAGTGTGTTACTAAAATACAAAATATGTGAAATAAACATACTGTATACATGGGGGCTTCTATCGCTCTTTTGCCTACCATAAATTAAATTATTGTTGTGTTAAACTATCTCCCCACAAAATCTACTACACAGACTAGGAACTGGCCCACGCTGATGAGAGGCAATAACCTGGCTTGTGCATAATCCATCCTGGGCTTTGCTTGAAGCTGTATAATACATCAGCCATATGCATAAAATGAGCCATGTTTGAAGTGGTATTTGGATTAAGTGAAGCCTTTGTGGGCACATTTGCATGTCCCTGCCCAGGTTCCCAGAATGCAGTGCAATGCGGTGTATTTCTTGGAATTCCAAGAAGGAAACAAGTTTGTTTTTACTTGATTTAGATGTTGAACACAAATGTACTATTTATTTATCTATCAAAATGCCTGAAAACTTTCCCGTTTTCTGGCCAGGCATTCTTTCTCCACTACTAAGTATCTCTTCTCCTGAGGTATCAGTTTTCTCCTGAGAAACAGTATTGGATGCTCTTCATTTTCTACCATCTATAATATAAAACAGCACGTAAGCCCATTCCTGAAGCATTTTTTGTAGGATGGGGCTATTAAAACTAGATCTCAACAAAGTGGCGACTTTAGATCTTTCACTGCTTCATCAGCTTCTTTGCCCTGCTTTACCAACTCAGATGTTCTAGCTTTTCTCAGATCCCCCATTATTATTATTATTATTATCATTTATTTATAACGCGCCGACATATTCCGTAGCGCTGTACATAAGATAAGTTCAAGATAAAGATACATACAAATTAAACATAGCAAAGCAAGGAGGGCCCTGTCTTTCAGCCTCAAATCCATAGTGTCCATAGTGCTTTCCCTAAAGCACCTTGTGGGATTGAAACTCGCAGACTTACAACCTAACAGCCTTATTAAATTGTGATTTGGCCAATTGAATAGGGCTCTATATAAGCACACAGCATATTTTTTTTACAGAAGTTTTTAGTTAGTGAACTTCTATCCAAAAGCAAGGTCTTCACTAACTAAAAACATCTGTAAAAAAATATGCTCTGTGATTATATAGAGCCCTATTTAATTGGCCAAATCGCAATTTAATAAGGCTGTAAATGTATTGTGTGAGAAAAAGGAGGGAGAGAGAGGTAAGAGTGTGTTAGGGTGGAAGGTGATACACTTCTTTAAAGAGATGTGATTTTAGAGAGATTTTGAGTGTTTTGAGGCAAGAGGATAACCTGGTGGAGCGAGGCAAGGTGTTCCAGAGAATAGGGGCAACACGAGAAAAGTCCTGAAGGCAAGAGTGAGAGGAGGTTACAAGAGTTGTGGAAAGAAGAAGGTAATTTCACTATGGGGCATTCTTGTTGAGAAATGGGGAATGAATCTTCGATGGTAACCTACAATACCCAGAAATGACCACAATTGGATTTCCCTCATATGTTGTAGCCTATCCTGGATTGTCTCCATAGCATTCAGCTATTGATTGACTAAGGTTATTCCCACCATATGACCTAGATATTTAGCTTCGCTCAGAACTTTAGCATATTTCATAAGGTTTACCATGACCTCTGCCTGTCTCAGGGTACCCTATACTGTTTTTACTTGTGTAAAATGTGTCGCCCAAACAGGACAGTGGATAACTATGTCATCTAAGTAAGCTTATGAGTGTTTACATGCCAGTAAAAACTTTCTTGGGATGGCATAACCTTTAATTTAGTTTGCAGAAGTCACTGCAGAATCTAACAGACCTATCAGGATTTAGAAGCCCCACTGTAAGACTGCAGCATTCACTTTGGGATTTCTTAATGATTCCAAGTTCCAGATGTGTGTTTTACTTTTTCCTTTATCTCTACCTTTTAGCCTCAGGCATGCAATGGTCTTAACTCTTAGCCTTACACTTGGCCTAGTGATGATATCTGGGTAAATGACAATAATTAAGCCAGGCTATGTAGATAAAACATCTTTGTTTTGTTCTATTATCTTATAACTTTCTTATTGTTCAGCCATCAACTCCCAGATACAAGCATGTCCACTTGACTACATAGCAAACTGTATCACTGATATCTGACAACCATTCAGCCAAACCTAAATCTACAGTATTCTTTCTTCATGGTTTTATCCGGTTTAAGGGGTTGATCTGCTCTGGGTGTCACCACCTCAGCTGCCTCACTTTATTATACACTACTACTATGGCCTCATAGATCTCAGAGGGACTTCATAGGCCAGATATCTACCTTTGGCTGTAGGTACAAGCATTAGCACTATGTCTCTAGATGAAGACATCCTTATTTGTGCATTACACATATAAAAGGTTTGCTGGTGTCTCTCAGCTTTTTCAATCTGACCTTGCACCAGAGTATTAAATTAGCAAATGCATGCCCGTATATTATTTTTACATAGTCCACAATATTGTCATGGCACTGCTTGCTATTCTCTCTTTTCGTGCAGTATTTCTAGAATCCCTGCTGGATGAAGACTAAAGAGAAGTTGAAAAAAAGGGAAAATCCAGTAGAGGCTGGAGGTACTTCTCTGTTAGAAAAGATGAAGTGAGGAAAAAATAGGTCACAGTTTTCCCATCTCATGCTACCACCTTCATTAGCATGCTCTTAAAGGTTCTATTAAATCATTTAAAAAAATCCATCTGTCCATATTGATCTGTAGGAGCCTGCACTCGTCTTTCTTTAACGCAGAAGGGTTTGTTGGTCTGTCAGGGTTTCCTTTGATGTTCCCATCCTTGAATAAAGTTGTATGCATTGTATTGCATCGTTCTTTGAAGTTGCTGTGTGCAGTGGTGTAGCTTCTGGATATATTGTGGCATAATTCAGCATCACTAGTAGAAACTGGTGTCCTCTGGCTGATTTTTAGAGGTCCCACAAGATATAAAGGGCTTCTCTCAAAATTATTGGTAATAGTATCAATGGTCGAGGTACAGTCATCTGGCATTCTGTACACATGATCACATGATCTGTCAATACATATACACATGGCAAAACAGTAAACCCGCCAAGAGACGGCCGCCCACCAAAACTCATGGAGCAGGCAAGGAGGGCATTAATCAGAGAGGCAGCACAGAGACCTAAGGTAATGCTGGAGGAGCTGCAGAGTTCCACAGCAGAGACTGGAGTATCTGTACATAGGACGACAATAAGCCATTCGCGCCATAGAGTTGGGCTTTATGTCAGAGTGGCCAGAAGTAAGCCATTATTTTCAGCAAAAAACAAAATGGCTCATTTTGAGTTTGCAAAAAGGCAAGTGGGAGACTCCCAAAATGTATGGAGGAAGGTGCTCTGGTCTGATGAGACTAAAATTTTACTTTTTGGCCATCAAAGAAAATGTCTGACTCAAACCAAACACATCACATCACCCAAAGAACATCATCCATGAACATGGTGGTGGCAGCATCATGCTGTGGGGATGTTTTTCAGCAGTTGGGAATGGGAAACTGGTCAGAGTTGAGGGAAAAATGGATGGTGCTAAATACAGGAATATTCTTGAGAAAAACCTGTACCACTCTGAGCGTGATTTCAGGTTCACCTTCCAGCAGGACAATGACCCCAAACTCACTGCTAAAGCAACACTTGAGTGGTTTAAGGGGAAACATGTAAATGTGTTGGAATGGCCTAGTAACAGCCCAGACTTCAATCAAATAGAAAATCTGTGGTCAGACTTAAAGATTGCTGTTCACAAGAGCAAACCATCCATCTTGAAGGAGCTGGAGCAGTTTTACAAGGATGAATGGTCAAAAATTCCAGTGGTATATGTGGCAAGCTAATAGAGACTTATCCAAAGCCACTTGGAGCTGTGATTTTCGCAAAATGTGGCTCTACAAAGTATTGACTTTGGGGGGTGAATAGTTATGCACATTGACTTTTTCTGTCATTTTGTCCTATTTGTTGTATGCTTCACAATAAATAAAAAAAAGTTCTAAGTTGTGGGCATGTTCTGTAAATTAAATTATGCAAATCCTGAAACAATCCATGTTAATTCAATGTTGTGAGGCAACAAAACACGAAAAATGCCAAGGGGGATGAATACTTTTGCAAGGCACTGTAATATACGATACAACTCTACTTTAAATATTATAATGATTTAAATATCATAATGGATCAAGATACAGATAGGAAATCGAGAGCTGATAGACCAGTAGATGTACAGATGTTAAATTCTATTAAACGAATGAACAAGTCTATAGACAGGAATAACTTAAATGATATCTGGAAGATATTACACCCGGAGAGAAGGAATTTACCTTCTTTTCCCACAGATACCAGCTCTTTAGAAGAATAGATTATTTTTTTACTGACTTGTAAGGCCTGAGTGGAATTATTGACTCTCAAATTAAACCAATTATACATTCTGATCATGCTATGATTACACTAACGTTGAAAACATTGTGTGATCTTTTAAAAAATAAATCATGGAAATTGAACCCATCAATTTTTGATGAAGATGAAGATAAAAACTTTATAAAACAGGAAATTAAATGATTTTTTGAGTTTAATATTGACTCCACTCCATCTAAAATAAATATATGGAATACCCATGAGTCTTTCATGAGAGGGCTATTAATAAAATTACAGACCCACAAAAATAAAAATAAAGGCCTTTTTGAGAGTATTTTGAATAGAGAAATAAAGAAAAAAATTGATAGTAATCTCTTACAACAGAAACAAGATATTGTTAAAGAAATAAAAACATAATTCAATCAAAAATAGACTCTTCAATATGGTCAATTCAACAAAAACTATACCTTTATGGATAGAATGCGAGCAAACTACTGGCAAATAAATTGAAGAAAAAAGCATTTAATAATAAAATGGAACCAATAATGTATGGTAAAGTGCTATATTCTAAACCTGAACAGATAGCGAGGGCTTTTCAAGATTATCATACAAAATGACAATATATAATTTAAAGGATAATAAAGAATATGTTGAAGTAGATCAAAAGATAATACAAGATTTTTGGGATGATTTAGAACTCCCAAGAATTTCGGACTTAGAATTGTTAGCTTTAAATAAACCAATTACTAGTTTGGAAATAATTGCGGTCATAAAGAACATGAAATTAACAACTTCTGCGGGTCCAGATGGCTTTTCTAACCACTAGTATAAACTTTATCAAGATCTTTTATAGGAACCATGTAGCCAAGATTGGCCTTGATGGAGGTCAGATTCTTCTGCTCCATGTGCCTCTCCACAGACTCCTTGTGTTTTTGTTTTCCTTCTTGAACATCTTGACATGAATGCAACCTCCCTTGTAATGATTTGTCACTGAATCCCCATGTCCCTATGCCTCTAACATAGTGTTCCAAATGTGCTCCCTGGGAAAATGCAGTGCTATCTACTGATATACCCATATCACCAGCATCAATATCACTCGCTCCTCTGTTTAAGCCAAAGGTTACCCATGCTGACATTTGTCACACCAAATGTTATAAGAGCTAAGGTTCTGGTGTAGATGCCATACCTTCCCATGGATATGGATAGATTATCTGTGTCAGCAGTGTGCTGTGATTATGATCAATAGTGTTTATGAGTATTATTTGAGGTGTGTCTATCCCTTTAATAGTCATTGCATTAGAGAAGCAATTGTGATCCCTGAGTGTTTCCTGCTTGGTATTAACTTCTTGCGTAGTGTGGAATATGTTCCCCTGGTACTTGATATATGTCATGTGGCAGTGTAATATTGCCAATAGGTAGATATGATGACGGAAAAAAAAAATATAATTATATTTATATATATATATATATATATATATATATATATATATATATATATAAAAATATAAATATATTAGGAAAGAACCCATGCTCACAAAATACTTTGTACTCCGAATCCAGTCATGATAACAAAAAACAGAGTCTTCTTCGCCGAAAAAAACGAAAACGAGGCTACAGCACTCTAAACACGGAAAACACCACAAGAAACTCGCAAAACACCCCAAAAGACATACGGATAATCGGCTTAGACGCATACCACACATTACCCGCCATTTTACGACAATGCGGAAGTACACGACTACGCTAACGGTTTGGTCTCGCGCACGCACACTATTACACTGCACACATTCACCACGCTTACACAGCAGCTCCACACCACTAATGCTGCAGCAACATCAAAACAGATTGCCAGCTCTTCAACACAATGCTTCAAAATAGGTAAAGAATATTAATTTATTAATGTATTATATATTTCATTATTACACACCAAACAGCATTAGCTACCTTACAATTTCATTGCCGTCATTTGTTGACGGTCAATTCGCTAGTGTAATAATAATTTTAAAGTTAGTAATTTTTAGCAATAAGAATTACAGAAATAAAACAACAGCTAAAGGTATGTTTTTTAGTTAGGTATTCATTATTACAAACGTTCCTATTTCTATCCACTGATTTATAATATCAGTTTTCAATATTATACTTACTTTGGGACATAAGCATGTAAACCTCAAGATGATCAATGAGTGATACATGGTCAGACAGAAACATGTGTCTAGAGAGGTGATG
>CM050163.1:1619472-1685670 GCA_027410445.1 Discoglossus pictus
GCTAATCGCTATTCAATTGCTCCAATTCCTTAAGCTCGCAAACGTATCCACACTCAGAAACCTCAAATGGAGGAAAAAATCCTACATGTACCCAAGAGAACCCACAAAGGGGTTAAACACCTATTCGTAACATTGTAAATGCAAATAAAAAAATCACTACTGCACTGTATATAACGTTGAAAGCGATGACAGACATTAGAATTAATCGCAAAACAGTCTCAAGCCCGCACAACTGCAGGAAATAAGTTTTATTTGTATGTGTAATATCAGGGTTTAATGATCTCGAGTATCAATGAGTTAATACAGGGGTGTCCAAACTCGGTCCTGAAGGGCCACATACAGGCCTGGATTTGATGATATCCCTGCTGTGCCCTGGTGAGTCAATCACTTCTTCAGTCATCCTGATTGACTCACCTGTCCACAGAAAGGATATATTCAAATCCAGGCCTGGGTGCGGCCCTCCAGGACCAAGTTGGGACAGCCCTGAGTTAATACATATCAGGCCACCCATATGGACTAGAATAGTATTGGCATTCATTTTCATAATTCTTCATTTGGTGCGAGTCTGATCGCATATCGGACCCACGAACCTGATTGATTGACACATAACCTTTATGTTTTACTGACGTAATTATGACATCTTCTCATGTCTCATTTTCTCTTGGCTGATTTGAAATGGAAGGTTACGGGCTTGCTTCCCCCCCCTAAAATGCTCAGAAGTGGTGCATGGTCTATGGTTTTGGCATGGGACCCGTAACTTGCGGCCTTGAGCAATTGAATAGCATCGCAATCGGACACCAACTAGAGCCCGCAACTCGGCCCCATGTCTGTTAAAGCTCAGATAAGGACTTCTTATGAGTTTAAACATAAAAAAAACAAGTTAATATTGTGTATAATGGTTATACATCTATGTTGTCTTTTTGGTATAATTATGTTCGTTTTTGGATTGGTTTTTACTTCGTTAAACTCATTTTTTATTAATAATCCCTGATAACAGATGCATATTGTGCTATTCTGAGATCCCACACACAGGGCTTGTTAGAAGCTTATAATAGAGCATAGGCATTTTATTTTTTGATAATTTGGTTTATATTGCATGTTTTACTTATTCTTGGGAGAATTAGGGTTGCTTTTTTTTATATAAAGGATATTTATGTTTTAAGGCTGGGCAGATTGAGAGGGATTTCCAAACAACTTATTTGCAGATTACATACTCCCCTTACAGCTCAGGGTAACAAGGTGTTTGTAATGTTTGATATCTAAACAGCATCATTGGAGCAAAATAATTATCAATTAAAACGTAATCCCCATATTACATACGATCTAAAAAGGTTGAACTTGTTGAGCTAAAAGTATTTTTTCAACCTCAATAACTATGTAACTGTGTAACAAACTATAGTAATATGAAATAAACCACCCTATGAGAAATGTAGTTTGTCAGTGTATGTAAGAAATGCACTTTGTTCTACAAGTTGTGTTTATAATTTAATTAAAGCTGTTAAAAATAAATGCTGCTCCGGTTTTTATATTGACTAGCAGCTGCTGGATAATGAAGGTGTGGCTGAAAATAAATACAATAAATGCTGCTCTGCCTTTTTTTAATTCCGACTAGAATCTGCTGGCTAATGTATATATAATTATTATTTTTTTCTTCTGTAATGAAGTAGCTTCGGCAAATCTAATGATATAACCTACATTATTTAACAAAAAAAGTCAAAATAGTTTTGCTCATAACTTGTGAACCTAAAATAAATAGTGACATTTTGGTTTAAAAGTTTTCCATAAGCTTCAAACCTAAAAAAATGATAATTCCCAAATTTTACATGTATATATTTTTAAAATATGTATTAATATAATTTTTATATTTGAGATGAACATAAAAATGCATTTACTTGGGGAGATTCCTAAATGATATTATATATTATATTTATATATTTTATATTTATTTTTTTTGTAGATCATGCTGTTAATATGAAAATCTGTCAGGTTATGTCAGACGGTGGGGCGGTTCCTAGCTTGTCAGCAAGATATTTCCGTGTGGGCGGTACCCAAACTAGGCTTTACAAATGAGTAATGGCTCTAGGAGCCAATAAAAAGCCCTAACATTATGTCCTGGGATTCTTTCCATTTAACCCACCCTGCACCGGAGGGAATCCCAAGGCATCCGCTACCCCCACTCCCTGCCTGATCACCCCCTTCCACGCTCAGACCCCTATACAGACCCCCATGGAAAATAAACAGTAAATCCCTGCAAAGGCTTTTTTTAAAAACACCCTTTGCACCTAAAATTACCCCTATCCATGCTGCAGGGGGTCTTGATTGGGACCACCTGGCACCTATAATTAACCCCTTTTGTTCAGGGAGTCCTGGTCAGTTTATAATATAATATATATAATTTATAAAATAAATAATTTATGTCTCGCTGTGACACTGTGCATGTAAACACAAGAAGTTCCCAGTCATGACCATTTTGGAAGCAAGTGCTCTTACACTAACCCACTTCCACTATAGTAACACCATCTTCCACTGTGATAGCAGCTTTGGCTCCACAACAGGCAGGTCCAGTAACAAGGGCCCCAATCAATTGAGGTTTTGGGAGGTCAGGAGGCCCGTAAGTGAGATCGCAAGCTACTTTGCTATTCAATTGGAGTCTTTTTACGGGCTTCTGAGTTACGGGCTTAAAAATGGAGATGGTTAACCTCGCAACTTACAGCCTCCAGAAGCCTTTGATCTTTCACTTTCGCAAGGCTAAAATCAAAAATCGCTATTCAACTGCTCAATTTACCCAAGTCTGCAAATGTTTTCACAACTGTACATGGCAAATAAAGGAGAAAATACTACAAGTGCTAGAAAGGACCTGCAAGGGCGTTAAACACCTATTCGTAGCACTGTAGATGCAAATAAAAAAACAATACTGCACTGTAGATAACGGGGAAAGCAATGACAGAAATTAGATTTAATTACACAACAGTCTCAAGCTCGCAAATCGGTAGGAAATAAATATTATTTTTACGTGTCATTTCAGGGTTTAATCGATCTCGGGTATCAATAAGTAAATATATGTCAGGCCACCCACATGGACTAGAACAGTATTGGCATTCTTTTTCATAAATTTTTATTTTGGGGATCTGCGTATATTGGACCCCCGAACCTATTTGATTGACATGTAACCTCCATATTTTCCTGCCATAATAATGACAGTCTCATTTTCTATTCAAAATGGGTGGTTACAGGCTTGCTGAATTGATCATGTTCCCGCCCTGAACTGCTCAGAACCAGTGCATGGTTTACGGTTTTGGCTTGGGGCCTGTAACTTGTGGCCGTGAGCAATTGAATATCATCGCAATCGGAGACCAAACCCGTAACACACAGACAGACAACACAGACATTCGGCTCTCTGCATTCCAGTTGTGGGATTCTGATTGAATGAGGCCCAAGGTGTCTACCCTACTTCCTGGAGCCAGCGCTCTGCTCCAGATCCCGTCCATTCCTGACATGGACACCTGTGCTTACTTGGCTTTCTTAAGGTAGATTGGTAAAGTTGCAATACGGCAAATTTAAAAGAATAACAAAAATGACAGCACTTAAAACACATTCAAAGTGCTATGTGCTTATAGTGAAATATTATAAAGTGCTAGTGTCAAAAGTGCCTTAGTGCTTATAAAAATATATATAATTTTGAAGGTTCATAAAAAAAAATATATATTTTTATCGATACATGTCCTCTTGTTTTTTAGTTATTATTCATGCACATATTTGAATCTTCCAAATCAACTTTCCATATAATTACATTTTTATATATCTTTTTAACATTATTTTTCATTTTAATTTTATTGTTGTAGTTCTATTATTTTAATTTGTTAACTAAAAGTTTGGTGTGATGATTTTATAACTTGTTAATCACAGAGCCCTATTGCCAGTAACCTACAATCATTTCACTGTAAATTCAAAGAGATTCTTAAAGGACATATGCCTGTCTTATTTCTGCAGGTTACATCATATATATAGTTGTCGTAATTGCAACTTTGTCAGTAACGCTCGCAAAGTTACGTGCTTGCACATGCGCAATGAGTGCCAAAAGCACTCATTGCGAGGCCCACAAGTTGCGGATTTGCTGAAGCCTGCAATAAATGGCACAGCTGCACATCATGAGGCCCACAATATAAAGGGGGAAGAGGCTCACAATGCTCATCATGAGGCCCGCAATAGGCCCAGGGAAACAGGCGAGGGCCGCAATGGGCGCATTGAGCCAGTAAGTGAGGTTGCAAGCTAATTTCCTATTCAATTGGCGGCTCTGAACGGCTTTCCGAGTTACAGAACTAAAAAAAAATAGCGGCGGTTATTAAAATGGAGTTACAGGCTTAAAAATAAGTTCCTTAAAATTGCTTCCTGACCCCAGATACTGGCAATCAGATTCTATGATAGCCCTGAATGCCCCTTTTATTTAAAATATATCTAATCCCTTTTTAAAGTTATCTAACAAATCCACTGTCACCACCTCCTTTGGTAGAGAATTCCACGGATTAACCACCCTTACTGTGAAGAACTCTTTTCTTTCTTTAAGGTGAAATCTTTTTACTTCTAACCTCAAAGCTCACTTGTCAAAGCCTTGTATTGGCCCTGGATATATTTATATAAGGTAATCACATCCCCTCTAAAATGTATTTTTTCAAAAGAAAATAAGTTTAATTTGGTTAGTCTTTCTTAATAACTTAGCCCCTCCATCCCACTTATTAGTTTTGTTGCCCTTCTCTGTACCTTTTCCAGCTCTGAAATGTCCTATTTATGAAGTGTCTGTATGTTAAGCCTGAACTTAAGCTTATAGTCAGAGAAGATATTTATGGTGGACCTAGTGATAAAATTGAATGTTTGTGGGTAGAGTTAAATAGTGGAGCAGCAAATCAAAAGAATATTAGTAGGAGTATGCTATGAACCCCCAAATATAGCTGAAAGTGAGGAAATACAATTATTGTTACAGATTGGAAATGCAGCTATAATAATAATGGGAGATTTTAATTACCCTGAAAACTGGATAAATGAGACCAGAGGCTCAGCTAAGGGGAGCAGGTTCTTGAGTACACTCAGGCATTATTATCTTTCCCAGGCTATACAAGAGCATACTAGAAATAAGGCCATCTTGGATTTAGTCATCACAAATAATATTGTTGAAATAGGGCAACCTTTGGGAAACAGTGATCACAACTTGAGATTGAATTAAAAAACATAACTCTAAGGGGGCAACAACATTTTTAAATCACCATATATCAAGAGGGAATAAAAGTAGAAGGAGTAAATCACAAACAATGTGGCTTAATAATGACTTAAACATGAAGATAAAGGAGTAAAAATCAGGCAATTACATTAGGTAATGTCAGAAAACCCAATTAGTTTCTATGAAGAGGTTAGTAGGAACTTGGATCAAGCAACTCAGTGGATGCAGTCTTTTTGGATTTGGTGCCACATGGGAGACTATTGAGCAAACTAAGAGATACAGGAATTGCACTAAATATCTGCTCATGGATTGAGAACTTGCTAAAAGACAGGAAGCAAAGGGCTGTTGTAAATGGAAAATACTCGAATTGTACTAATGTGGTAAGTGGGGTTCCTCAGGGTTCAGTATTAGGTCCTCTCCTTTTTAACATATTTATTAATGACTTAGAAGTAGGATTGGAAAGTATTGTCTCCATTTTTGCTGATGACACTAAGTTGTGCAAGGTATTTAAATCAGATAATGATGTACTTTCTCTCCAAAGGGATTTGCATAAATTAGAAAAATGGGTGACTAAATGGCAGATGAGATTTAATATGAATATTTAATATATTTAATCAGAGATGGAAAAATAGCTATGCAGATAAGGATAGGGATTTGGGAGGTCTTGTGGACAACCACCTAGGTAACAGTGCTCAAAGCCAAGCAGCAGCTGCACAGGCAAGTAAAATATTTGCATGTATTAAGAATGCTATAGAAGCCAGGGAAGCAAATATAATTCTCCCACTATACAAAAACCCTAGTACGCCCTCATTTGGAATATGGAGTACAAATATGGGCACCACTAAATAAAAAGGACATTTTAGAGCTGAAAAAGTACAGAGAAGAGCAACAAAGCTAATAAAGGGAATGGAGGAGCTAAGTTATGAAGAAAGACTTACCAAATTAAACTGATTTTCTTTAGAAAAAAGGTGTCTAAGAGGGGATATGATTACCTTATATACATTTATCTAGGGTCAATATAAGGCTTTGTCAAGTGAGCTCTATGGGCCAAGAGGTTTTTAACTGACAAGAGGACATCCTTTAAGATTAGAATTAAAAAGATTTAACCTTAAAGAAAGAAAAATGTTTTTCACAGTAAGGGTGGTTAAATTGGGGAATTCTCTACCATGGGAGTGGTGACAGAGGACTTGATAGATAACTTTAAAAAGGGATTGGATATATTTTAAATAAAAAGGGCATTGAGAGCTATCCTGGATAATTAGAGAGGGAGTATTGATCCAGGGAGGAATCTGATTGCCAGTATCTTTGAGGTCAGGAAGGAATTTTATATTTTTTTCCCTTTTGAGACAATAGGAAAACTTTCAATGTTTTTTTTTCTGTTTGCCTTCCTCTGGATCTATTAACAATTAACGATTAATCTGCATATTGCAGATCAGAGGAGATCTAAAAAGGTTGACATTGATGGCCTAAAAGTATTTTGTCAACCTCAATTACTATGTAACTATGTAAATATATGTAACATGGGTATTTATGTAAAACCAAACAATGGGGAACAGCCCACAACACAATGAACAGAGGAATGACCATGTTTTAATTCCCCATCTGTTTGTATAAGAACCAATCAGAACATTAGCTACACATGTAATTAGAAATGATCTAATCCTGAGCGTCCTGCTCTCCTGGGGGCCGAGATGACATTGTAGGAGGGTCATCCCCTCTGGGAGGCAGCGTGGTCACATGACTCCTGAACATGCACAGCCAGACTCTCTGGTGCCAGCACAAAAAAAGAACAATGGGTGGGGAAACTATTTGAACAATGACAAGATGGTGGTCTCACATATCACACTGTAACTGGGTATATCATAAAACAGAACAAACACAGTAAATATTATAGCCAGATGAAATGTGTAAAGAACTAAAACCGACCAGACATTAAAAATGGGAGAATGTTATCATATATACAATACCCAGTATGACATGACCTATCCGTGTAGTTTGGGGGCCAGTTCATTTACATTAATATAGTTACGGTAGTCATAGGGCCCTTTGAAATTGTCAGAAGTTACAGAGCGATTAAATTGAACAAAGCCGCAACCACTGGGCCGAAGCCTTAAGCCCATAAACCCTTCCTGTGCCTGCAAGCCGACAGTGGGCTGGAAAGGATATGGTCTGCAGTTACAATCCAATCCCGTTATTACGGAGTGCGACACAGGCCTCAGAGCCAATAAAAAGCGGGCTGGAGCGGGAGAAGAAGAGGAGGAGAGGTGAGGAGGAGAGACAGGTGGCCATGGGGAGTGTTAGAGAGGAGTAGATGTTGTGTGGAGGAGAGGAGGAGATGGTGGGTGAAGGAGAGGAGTGGGAAGTAGAGGAGGAGGTGAGTGGAGGAGGAGAGGAGGTGGAGGACGTGACTGGAGGACAGGAGGAGGAGGAAGAGGAGTAGGTGGAGAAGGAGGTGAGTGGAGGAGGTTGAGGTGAAGGAGATGTGTGGAGGAGGAGGGTGAGAGTGTGTGCTAGGAGGAGATGGGAAGTAGTGCAGATGGGGAGCTGAGTGGGCAGGTGCCAATATCGATAGGCTTACAGTAGGTGCAAATGAGTGAGGGGCCAGATTAATGGGATATATTATTATTATTATTATCGTTTATTTGTAATGCGCCGACATATTCCGTAGCGCTGTACAAGGGGAGAGAACAGGGAAAAATACAATATTAACAAGTGAAAAATGGAGGGCCCTGTTTTGAGCTTAGAGTCTTTCTAGAAAGTGCTTTTTCCCAAAGCACCCTGCAAGACTGAAAACTCGCTACTTACAATCTAAAGGGAATGGAGGAGGCAGAAGTCTGGGGAAGAAAAGTAAGGAATAGCAGGGTCAGGAGGGATGTGTGAACGTTTGCTTAGGTGGGAAGATGTAAGAACTTGGAAATAAGTGGTGGAGGGTACATTTTAGACATGGAGGAGCAAATTGAAATACATGGATTAAGGACAGAGTTAATAACCTTGTTTCTGAAAAGAGTAGAAGAGAGGTGGGACTGAGTGAGGGGTAAGGGTTAGGAGATAGAACTCCAGCAGCAGAATAAGCAGGGAGAGGAGATGAGTGTATGACTTACAGAAGCATTTCTGCTTATGGTCTTTAGAACATGAATGAAACAGTGATTGAAAAAAGGAGAGGAGCTTGTGGGAGCAGAGCAGAGGGGAGGAAAAAAGGGAAGGAGAGATGTTAATGGTGTTGGAGACATAATGTGGAGCAAATGAGGAGGATAGTCTGAGAATAACACTAGAGCTTAAGGAGAAGAAGAAAGTGAAAGGGAACATAGTGGCTAGGAGAGTGATCTAAGAGAAGGAAGTAGGGATAGTAATCATGTGCAGCTGATTGATCAGGTGCAAGCAGTTTTAGTGATTCAATAAATTAAAGTAAACCACGGGTGGGTGGAAGTGGGGCAGGGAGGGAGGGGATTGCTGGTCTGTATTCAGGGGAAGCAGAGGTGAGATAGACCAAGGAACAGCTTGCTTGCAGAGTGCAGCTTGCTGGTCTGTATTCAGGGGAAGCAGAGGTGAGATAGACCAAGGAACAGCTTGCTTGCAGAGTGCAGCTTGCTGGTCTGTATTCAGGGGAAGCAGAGGTGAGATAGACCAAGGAACAGCTTGCTTGAAGATATATCCATCAGAAGACGGAGAGAGAGTAAAAGGAGATGGGAATAGGACGTACAGAAGCTTTTCTGCTTTTGAACTTATGAAGAGGATGAGAGTAGCTCAAGGGAGCAGAGAAGAGGAGAGGAAAGCAGGGAAGGTGAGATGGTTATAATATTGGAGACATGATGTGTAGAGACAGTATAAGGGAGTCTGACAAAGAGGTAGGGGGTTATAATGAAGAAGAAGGTGTGAGAAAACATTGTGATAATGGGTAAGCAAAAAAGCAATAGAATAAATAAGAGGTAAATTATATATATAGATATAATTTTGGATAAAGATATTACAGTATATTACATCTGCATTTGATGCCTATGTCGATATTTACAGCTATTTCTTCAGCTTATAGACATAAAACATGTTTTGCTTTAAAAAATATATATATATTCATGTCATATTTAGCACATGTGCTCCAAAATTTCAGCAAAAAAGTAATATCTCGAAAATATATGAATATATGTATAACTTGCATTTGCAGCAGCATTACATATACAGCAGGTTTTACTGTCATGTTTTCTTGTGACTGATTGGCAGTGGCGGAGCTAGTGCATGGGGGCCCAGGCGCAAAAAACAACAACCTGCCCCCCCCCCTGGAAGGGTGCGACTTGGTAAGTGTGAGATGTTACAGAATATGACCTAACGAGAGTGAGATGTGATAGGTAAGAACGGGATATGATATAAAGTGAGGTACATGAGGGGTGAGGTACATTGTGATACGTCTTAGTAAGCATGAAGGATGGTGTGGCATGACTATAGAATTGTGAGATACAGTATAGCGTAGTGTGACTAAGTAGGCAGAGACTATGACACAGCGTGATAAGAATCATACAACGTCATATGATTTAGTATGCGTGACGGGATATGGTGTGATGAGATTCTGTGGGATATGACGTGAGATATGGTTAGACGTGGGATGTAATAATGGGAAAACAGGTAGGCGAAGCGCTACAGAGTGCTAACCTGAAAAAGCCTCATCCAGGACAGTGATGGAGTAATGAAAGGCTGAAGACGGCAGGCAGCAGTGGAGGACAAAAAGGAACGCAGACCCAAAGAAGGAGTAAGACGGACGGGGACAACCAGAGCAAAGCAGCGGGCAGGGGCGAAACGGACAGGGAATGCAGACAAAGGGCCCATGGAGGGCCAGAGGCCCAAGCGAGTGGGAAGGGGCCGTGGCGGGCCCCAGTCAGGGGGGCTGGCCAAGGGCTAGATAGCCCCAGCCAGGGGGCCCGGCAGATGGCCAGAGAGGCCCAGCGGAGGCCTAGGGGTTGGCGGAGAGCCAAAGAGCCCCAGCCATGGGGGTTGACGGAGGGCCGGAGAGCCACGGCCAGGAGGAACTCACTGAGGGCCAGAGAGTGCCAGCGGGGGCCTGGTGGATGTCCAGAGAGCCCTGGCCAGGAGAGGCTGATGGAGGGCCAGAGAGCCCATGTGCCGGGTGGCCGACAAAGGGCAGAGAGCCCCCGACCGGAGGGCGACTAGCAAAGGGGCTAATGGGGAGTGAGGAGAAAATGGAGGAGCAAGAGCCCCACGCTCTGATGATGACGAGGAGAGCACCAAAGGACAAAGGAGATGGACCGTGCGCCCACGACAAAGATGGCGGCAGGTGGAAGCGAAGCGAGCACCATGTAAAGCGGCAGAGGGAAGGAAGGAAAGACTTAAAGGGGACAGCTCAGGGAGCAGGAGAGCAGGTCAGAGGTAAGGCGACAGAAGGAGAGAGGCAGTGGGGGAGAGCAGGGAGCGAGAGACGTGGCAGGGCAGTGCAGGGAGCGGGACAGCAGTAGAGAGGTAGGGGGAGAGAAGGAGAGGGGCAGCCGGGCATCACAGGAGTGGCGACAGAGCAGAGGGAGACAAGGAATGAGGACCGACATCCAGCACGGCACATCCGCGGAGTAAGGTTAAGTATTTATTGGGAGCTCCAACAACCCCAGGTTAATTAAATTAACCTGCTAAGTATACAAATGTCCATTCACATCTAGAATCAAGAGGATGGCAGCACTGGATTACAGAGAGTCTGGGCACAAAGAAAATGTCCAGTAACAAGCCAAGGTCAAATAGAAACAGAAGTCACTAAGTTCAAAACACTCCAGAAGTCAAATACCACAAATCAATCCAAGAATCAGAGAGAACACAAATCTGACGTACAAATAATAACAATTGAGCAATGGTGGCCACTTCATGCAGCTTTATATAGACCATCCTAATGAGTGTCCAGAATCTGTTGTTGCAGATCAATCGTTAATTGTTAATTGATCGAGAGGAAGGCAAAAAGAAAAGAAAAACGCGTTTTCGGCCCATAAAGGCCGAAACGAGTCTGGGGTTTGCTGTTTCTCCTGTTCAGGGTAGAATTGCCTGGTATTTCGGGTCTGGATCACTCATTTAAGTGAGACCAGACTGATATACTACAGGATATTTCTCCCTGTGAAGGGCACAAGTGAGCTAAAAGAGGTTGCTCTCAGAGCAGCTTATCATGGCTATAGAACTAACCTATTAAGGTTGGTTTGTTCTCTGATGAGCACCTCTGACTTTGTTGTTTTGTATATGCAAATTACCTTTAGGGATTAGTCTCCCTAAGGGTAATAGGGGACTCCAGACGTGGACCCCTTGCTCACTGTGCCTTAGGGAGTTCAGCTGCACCTCACTGACGAGGCCCATAAAGGCCGAAACGCGTCTGGGGTTTGCTGTTTCTCCTGTTCAGGGTAGAATTGCCTGGTATTTTGGGTCTGGATCACTCTTTTAAGTGAGGACCAGACTGATATACTACAGGATATTCTCCCTGTGAAGGGCACAAATGAGCTAAAAGAGGTTTGCTCTCAGAGTAGCTTATCATGGCTATAGAACTAACCTAATTAAAGTTGGTTCGTTCTCTGATGAGCACCTCTGACTTTGTTGTTTTGGTATATGCAAATTACCTTTAGGGATTAGTCTCCCTAAGGGGTAATAGGGGACTCCAGACGTGGACCCCATTGCTCACTGTGCCTTAGGGAGTTCAGCTGCACCTCACTGACGAGGCCCATAAAGGCCGAAACGCGTCTGGGGTTTGCTGTTTCTCCTGTTCAGGGTAGAATTGCCTGGTATTTCGGGTCTGGATCACTCTTTTAAGTGGAGACCAGACTGATATACTACAGGAATTTTCTCCCTGTGAAGGGCACAAGTGAGCTAAAAGAGGTTGCTCTCAGAGTAGCTTATCATGGCTATAGAACTAACCTATTAAGGTTGGTTCGTTCTCTGATGAGCACCTCTGACTTTGTTGTTTTGTATATGAAAAAAAAACATTAAAAGTTTTCCAATTGACTCAAAAGGGAAACAAATATAAAATTCCTTCTTGACCCCAGATACTGGCGATCAGATTCCTCCCTGGATCAATACTCTCTCTCTAATTATCCAGGATAGCCCTGAATGCCCTTTTTATTTAAACATATATACATTCCTTTTTTAAAGTTATCTATTAAATCTATTGTCACCACCTCTTTTGTTAGAGAATTCCACAGATTAACCACCCTTACTGTGAAGAACCCTTTTATTTATTAAAGATGAAATCGTTTTACTTCTAATCTCATGGGTTGTCCCCCTGTCAGTTGAAAACTTCTTGGCACAAAAGGTATACTTGACAAATAGAGATGTCGCGAATAGTTCGCCGGCGGATTGTTCCCGGCGAACATAGCATGTTCGCGTTCGCGGCGAACAGCGAACATATGCGAGATTCGACCCACCCCCAATACTTTATCATTGAGCAAACTTTGACCCTGCATGTCGCAGTCAGCAGACACATTCCAGCCAATCAGCAGCATACACTCCCTTCCAGAGCCTTCTAACTCATGGACAGCAGCCATTTTGGAATCATAACTAACTTGCAGTCTTACTGAGAGGAGGGAGAGTGTAGGTGATGCTGATTGAATAGGGAAATCAATAGCTAGGCAAGTTTATTCAGTGTCCAGTGCAGTGCTGAAGGATTCTTGTGCATTATTATTATTATTATTGTTATTACTACTATATAATGTGTAGATGTACCAGCTGGGCATGCTCTTGTGCATTATTATTATTATTATTATTATTATTATTATTATATAATGTGTAGATGTACCGGCTGGGCATGCTCTTGTGCATTATTATTATTATTATTATTATTATTATTATTATTATTACTACTATATAATGTGTAGATGTACCAGCTGGGCATGCTCTTGTGCATTATTATTATTATTATTATTATTACTACTATATAATGCGTAGATGTACCAGCTGGGCATGCTCTTGTGCATTATTATTATTATTATTATTACTACTATATAATGTGTAGATGTACCAGCTGGGCATGCTCTTGTGCATTATTATTATTATTATTATTATTATTTTTATTATTATTATTATTATTATTATTATTATTATTATTATTATTATTACTACTATATAATGTGTAGATGTACCAGCTGGGCATGCTCTTGTGCATTATTATTATTATTATTATTATTATTATTACTATATAATGTGTAGATGTACCGGCTGGGCATGCTATTTGTATTAATATATCACAGTGATCAATATCCTGAAGAGCTAAACAATCAGTTTTGATTTGCCCTGCAGCTTACAGTGTACATTTGGACTGTTGGTGACCTGAGGTGTAAGTGTCAGCAATGTGCGCAGTGCACGAGGGGAAACCGCTTGTATAGTCGTGTAACGCGCCATTTTAGATTTATAATGTTATTAGTTGCAAGTTAGTGTTGTAAAATGGCGGCGATTGTATATGTGTTACGCGGCTCGCCAGCAGTTTCCATTATTTCTAATAGTGTATTTTGTACCTTGTCTGTTCCTAGGTAAAAGTCGTACATGGCTGGCGATGTTTTGCGCGGTTTGGGGTCGTGTAGCCTCATTTTCATTTTTTCCGGACGCCATTTTTTTTGTCGCTTAGCCGATTTACAAGTGCCAACTGGGGAAGACGTTGCAGATATCACATATATAGTTGTGAGCAGGCGGGTTGTTTCTAACGCTGCGGGCTTGCGAAGCGAGGGCCAGAGTTGCTGGCAAGGAGCGCCGAAGGCTCCCACGACGGCTGCAATGAGCCGCAGGCGGGACTTACACCATCAAATTTACGGACTTACCATCCAAAAATACGGGACTTAGAAAAAAACATTACGAGCTCACAAAAATACGACCTTAACGCCCGAACTGTGCGCACTTAAAACATTACAAACACAATAAATACACACAACAAACACAGAAAAAGCGTACCCACAGCAAGGCGGGCACCGAGGACCTCTGCAAGTGAAGTTACACCTCCATTTAAGTCCAAATTCATGAGTTTAGACACCCGAAAATCACCTAAGTGAGAGAAAAAATGGCCATTGAAAAAAAGAAAACGAGGCTACAGGACCCTAAACACTCGAAAACACATACGGATTTTCCTAAAAAGACGTACGAGGTAAAGATACACTATTAACAAAGGACGCTAAATCATCCACACCCGCGTACCACATACACATTCCCCGCCATTTTACAACACTAACTTACACAATGCGGATGTACCCAGCTACCCTAACCGGCTTCCCCTCGCGCACGCAGCCTATTTACACTACACACTGCGCACATTGCTGACACTTACACAGCAGCTCCACAGCAATGAAAACCTACATTGTATACTGCAGGAACATGAAAACAGATTGTCAGCTCTTCAGCACAATGCTTCCTGCATATATTACTTACAAATAGGTAAAGTATATTAATTATGTAATTATTTCATTAGCATACAAAAATACATATACACAAAAAAAAACATTATCACATTAAACATAAAAGCCATTCACTGCGCGCCTCACAACGAGCGCCAACGCTGCTCATAGCACACAAAGCCTTGCAATAAGCGCAAAAACACATCACCGCCGACCAAAGAATAACATCAAAAGCGCCTATCAGAAAAAAAATACAACCAACAGCCTCGCAATGAGCGCCGAAGGATCACCGACCGCCAACAAAATGAATGTCTCGTCCATTACCTGCCTTACAATCTTATTGCCGCCATTTTTTGACGGGCAACTCGCTAGTAAATATATAAAGATCAAGATAATAAAAGTATCAGGAAATGTAACACAAAGTGTCAGATGCACGCGCGTCTGAATAACACGACAAATACGGATTTTTGTCATAAATGATATGATCGCAGTATTGGGTCATAAACCCTAAACACTGGAATCTGTTACATACAATTTACTGATGATGTCATTAATGGGCTTCAAGGGGGGTGGGATCTCTTTTCATACTTTTTGAGCGGTGCAAATCCAACATACGAAGAGCGGAAACGCCACGGCTGTGGGACACGCACAAAGGGGTTCACTTTGGGAGAAAAAACAAGCAAATAGGAAATATTTAATAATCATATTTTGATGTTACCAACAGATAAGGAAACGAAACTGAGGTTATTATATCTAATCGTAGCAAGCCTGGGAGTACTGGGAGTAATAATACTGCAGCAGGAGGTCAGGGACTAATGTCACCTATAGACCCCCTAGACAGATAAAGTTCAGTACTAATGTTCCTCTATAGACCCCAGTCAGATAAAGGTTAGTACTAATGTCACCTATAGACCCACAGACAGATAAAGGTCAGTACTAATGTCCCTCTATAGACCCCCAAACAGATAAAGGTCAGTACTAATGTCCATGAATAGACCCCCAGTCAGATAAAGGTCAGTACTAATGTCACTCTATAGACCCCAGACAGATAAAGGTCAGTACTAATGTCACCTATAGACCACCAGACAGATAAAGGTCAGTACTAATGTCCCTCTATAGACCCCCAAACAGATAAAGGTCAGTACTAATGTCCATCTATAGACCCCCAGTCAGATAAAGGTCAGTACTAATGTCACTCTATAGACCCCAGACAGATAAAGGTCAGTACTAATGTCACCTATAGACCCCCAGACAGATAAAGGTCAGTACTAATGTCTCTCTAAGACCCCCAGTCATATAAAGGTCAGTACTAATGTCACTCTATAGACCCCCAGTCAGATAAAGTTTTTAAATGTTTCCTGGATAGCATTGGGGCTAAAGGAGGTTTGGCCATCAGGTAGTCTAAAGATACCGTATATTATGTCCTCTCTTGGGGGGTAAAGACACTAATAATTCCTCCAATAAAATTCTGTTTTTTTATGTGGGCAAGGTCCCTGGTTAGCCCCTTGGGTTATCTGTTAAAAAGAGTGGTGCAGAGACTGTGGGGGCTGTTAGCCTCCTTGTCCCCGTGTGGCCGTTTAGAATCCCTGTTGCATCATGTTTCAGCTTTATTAAGGTGTAATTGTACAGCGTTTGACTCAAGTAGCTGCCTGTGCTGGGTCAGTTTGGCTTAATTGCTGGGCCCTTTTCCTGCAAGATGGCGACCGTCAGTCCATGGGCCTCTATTTCCCCTTCACTACCTTTGTCCCCGCTTGTGTGCTTATTTGGGATGGCCCCCCTTTATATCTCCGGCCCGTGGCCTTCTCAGGTCCCCCCCTCAATCTCTGAGTGTGGGTATGCGGGGCTGGGGTGTTGAATCAGGCCTACCTTCTTCTCTGCTCGCTGCAAGATCAACAATACCTAATTTTTCAGGCATGTGTACATGCCTAATTTTTCTGGCCTCTGGTGCTGCACTGTGCCTTCAACAACCAAACCCCAAAAAAAGGCACATAACAGGGATTAAACTGATAGGAGTAGTACTACTTAACACACCACTCATATCTGGTGTAACAGTAGTGTACATTTAAAACAAAAAAAATTTTTTCTACTGTAATAGATTGCATAGCAGTTAGTTGTCTGCAAACGTGTGTGTCAGACCTACAATCCAGGCCTTATACACGCCCCCTGATAGGTGACGTAACAAGTATTAAACTGATAAGAGTAGTACTTACAAACATGCCACTCCTATCTGGTGGCACCTTTGATTGCACGTGCCGTGCCCCAAAATTGAAGTGATACGACCAACAAAGCATCTTTTTCCATCTCCTGGTTCTAAAAATCCAGGCCTTATACACGCCCCCTAATAGGTGCTGTAACAGGTATTTACACTGATAAGAGTAGTACTTACAAACACTCTTATCTGGTGGCACCTTTGATTGCACGTGCCGTGCCCCAAAATTGAAGTGATACGACCAACAAAGCATCTTTTTCCATCTCCTGGTTCTAAAAATCCAGGCCTTATACATGCCCACTGATATGTGCTGTAACAGGTATTAAACTGATAAGAGTAGTACTACTTGTAACGGAACCCATCAACTGTTTTACCCTGTTTTATGGTTATTTAATTCTTGGTTAAAATATGATCCTACTGTTATATTATATGTATGTTGGTTTATGCTCTGCAGAATATTAGCCAGACTATTGCAGACCTAGGCTAATAGATAATCCTATTACAGAGGCTTCAGAGATAAGGGAGTCGATTGTATAAAGTGTTTTCATTCTCATAAAAGAACAAAGAAGGCTGATTTAATCAATGTCTGATTATATCAAGTTGCCAGGGAGGTGTGACTCACCTATTATCCCTCTATGTGTATTGTGTGGCCAACTATGGGGATGTGGATTGCCTGTGGGAAGAGATGTGTATAAATATTTCTGCACATAACAAAATAAAGTCAGTATTCATTTGACTCACAAATTGTGTGTCGTCCAATATGGGAGGTCGGGGATGGTGAAACTGTAGTGCCTCTTGGGTATTTTACTGTATACCAGCGGAGATATTGGACTGCGTGTTCCAGCTCCGTTACACTACTTAACACACCTTATAATAATGCAGAGAGAGGCAACACAGTGAGAGGAGTCTGAATAAGAGGAGTCAGAGGAGGAAGGTGGCTTTGAGGAAATGGAAGACCAAACACAGCAGGCATCCCAGGGGGCTTGTTGTCACCTTTTGGGGACCCTTGGTGTTGTACGTGGCTGGGTGGAGGAAGAGACCTTCAATGACATCAGTGAGGACAAGGAACGGGACATGGCTAGCTTGGTATCCAACCTTGTGCAAATGGGGAGTTTGCGGTTGTGCAATTGGACTGTTTGCGGTTTTTTGCGGTGCGTTAAACGGGGAGTTTGGTCTGTCACTGTAAAGCGGGCCTAACCCTTACACTACCTGATCGATACAACATCATACCTGATGTTTTAAAACATGTTATTCCAAACAATTTAGGAATGTTAGGTTATTTATGCCCTTTATGGCTTAAAACCAGACTCTGCATCAACTATGTAATTTTCTGTGGGAGTTTTGCCATGGATCCCCTTTCGGCATGCCACAGTCCAGGTGTTAGTCCTGTTGAAACAAATTTCCCATCACTATTGTGGCCAGAAAGTGTCCCTGTGGGTTTTAAAATTCGCCTGCCCATTGTAGTCTATGGCGGTTCGCCGGGTTCGCCGGTTCGTGAACAATTGCGGCGGTTCGCGTTCGCGGTTCGCGAACCGAAAATTTTATGTTCGCGACATCACTATTTATAATGTTCCAAGTTGGAAAAATGTTTTTTCAAGTTCCTTAGTTACACAGATAAGAAAGTTCAAGTTTCAATAAATATACTTTCAAGTTCTTACTTAGATATATTACAAAGTTCATGTTTAAATTGGGTACGTTTCAAGGAGGGATTTTACTGTTTGCTTTCCTCTGGATTCAATGTATATTTAAGTTAACAATTCTTGAGATAGAAATTGCACGTTAAAAAAACATTACCTCAAGTTTACAATACTGATTAATTTAAAGTTCAACAGTTTTTACATTTAAATGTTACTACTTTTAATACAAAAATTATGTTAAAATCTTAATTAACTATGTTACTCTTTATAATGTTCCAAGTTGGAAAAATGTTTTTTTCAAGTTCCTTAGTTACACAGATAAGGAAGTTCAAGTTTCAAAAAATATACTTTCAAGTTTCTTACTTAGATATATTACAACGTTCATGTTAAAAGGTCAACCACGTTTTAAGTCACAGCAATAAACAAAGGTCAACCATTGAAAAATACAAAACAATAAACAATTCAGTCAGAATTAATGGAAGTACTGTTTAGGCATGATTAGCCTCACAAAACACTTGCCTTCCATTATTTTTACAAATGATGTTAAAATGTTAATTAGCTATGTTACTGTTTCTAATGTTACAAGTTTGAAAACAATATTTTCAAATTCATTACTTAGACAGATAAGAAACTTCAAGTTTCAAAAAATATACTTTTAAGTTCTTTACTTCAACATATTACAAAGTTCATGTTAAGAGCTCAACCACGTTTTAAGTCACAATGTAAATATTGTCTTTTATGTTAAAAATTAATCCAGGGAGTAATCTGATCGCCAGTTCATGGGGTCAGGAAGGAATTAATTTTTTCCCCTCTCTGATACAATTTGCTACGTTTCAAGGAGGGTTTTTACTGTTTGTCTTCCTCTGGATTCAATGTATATTTAAGTTAACAATTCTTGAGTTAAAAAAACATTATCTCAAGTTTACAATACTTATTAATTTAAAGTTCAACTGTTCTTACATTTAAATGTTAATACTTTTAATACAAAAAGCTTTAACAGTTACTGTTCACCAAGAGAACATTTATAAAATATGTTTAATATCACAATAGTACTTATTTCATCATAACTAAAATCTTACAAGTGTCAAATACGGATATTAATAACTAAACAACTATCCAAACATACACATCTCATTGCCGTCATTTTTTGACGGGCAAGTCGCTAGTATATTATAAACTTAAACGGTACAATATTTTTAGTTTAGGGAACCCTGGAAACACATTCACAGTGATTGATATAGATTGCTATAAATCACAAGTAATTGAGATTTGTAGAGCATTAATAGTTGTTAGAGTAAAAAGAGGCACAGATTATTCTATTTAGCAGAATTTTTTCTTTTATTTAATTACCCACTATATAGCATAAAGGTACTAAATATAACGAGGCCAATTATCTTGATATCATAGACACATGGGAAGAGATAGAAATTATCACATATAGGAAGTAGTTAACCCTGTCAGTGATAGAGTATAAATAATTCAGACGCATTCATATAGTTTCCCAGGGATTAGAAAAAATAATTTCCTTACTTAGAATCTTAAATAATCACATTATTTTGTTGTAAATGTATGTTTTCCTATATAGTTATATTCAAAGCGAAACCTATATGTATCTTGAATTAGCTATACAATAGAATTAAGTCACCTTATATAGATTGGCCCATGAATGGATCAGACAGCCGACCTCCACATTTCAGTCTCCCAACTATTAATGGGAAACAATTCCTGACATTTCCTAACATCTGGCCTTTGCCCTGTAAATCCAAAGGATATGTTGTATGTTTCTTTTGGTCCTCTGACAAGGTGTATGTATGTTTTTAGTAGTATGAAGTTATGTGATATTCACTTTTGTGTTCATTTTAGGAAGTGCATGTGGGTTGTAAGAATGAGGAAAGTCTATTTTATACTAATGAGCGATCTACTTACCTGGCAGGATAATGTGGTCCATTAGTTACCTAGATTAATAAGGGTATAAAAAAAATTAGACGGGGCATATTAATAATAGATTAACAACTTTGGTAAAAAAAAACGTTTGTTAATTGATAAATAAAAGAAAGGATTGATTATAATATGTGGAGATTTCAATATGGCAATTGATGCACTTATGGATAAACAGGGGCGCCACAAGTTAAAATCAGAAGCCCTGATCAATAAAAGATTCAGATTTCTCAAATTTGATAAATAACTATGAGCTATATGATTTATGGAGAGTATTTCATCCGAACTGTAAAGAATATAAATTATTTTTAAATAGATTTGAATCGTCATCCCGTATAGACCATATCTTTGCAGATCTGAGTTCCTTGAGATTGATTAGGAAGACAGATATTGTTCTGTCTCCATGGTCAGACCATTCAATGAACCGTATAATTTTGGAGGATGTACTGGAACTAAAACTAAAAAAAGATGGAAAATTAATCCCATAATATTTAAAATTCTAGAAAATCTTTATGATCTGAAAAATGATACTCAGGAATTCAACATCTAACATCTTCGAAAGACACTATGATGTTCATATAAAGCTTTTTTCCGAGGAATCCTGATCTCTCCGGGATGGCAGAAATTAAAAGGCAACGATGGTAGCTTTAAAAATCTTATATATTGAATTAGAAAACCTACATCAGATTAATAAAAAAAAGTCAGAACATAGACATTGGAAATAAAATAAATATAATAAATAATCAAATAAAAAGTATACTGCAATTACAGGCTGTTAGCCTTTTATGGAGATTTCAACAATCTAATTTTCTGTATGGTAATAAAACTGGCAAATGTCTAGCAAATATACTAAAGATATACTAACAAAATAGGATTTTAAAAATACAAGAAAATGAGCAAAATGTGCATATTAATCCTGTTAAAAAAGGTGAGGTTTTCCAGGAGTTTTACAAGAATTTATATAACTTAGATAATGTGGTTCCAGATAAAGAGGATATTGATGCCTTCTTGGATAATATTAAGATTCCTGGAATTGCTGATCAAGAATCATTATATTTAAATAGGGATATAACTATAGAGGAGATAACTGAAGTAATTAATAGTGGTAAATAGTGATGTCTCGAACAGTTCGCCGGAGAACTATTCGCTGCGATTTTCGCATGTTCGCGTTCGCCGCGAACGGCGAACACATGCGCTTTTCGGTTTGCCCCCTATACTTTATCATTGAGGAAACTTTGAACATCATTTATTTTATTTTATAATTTTTTTTGTGTAATCTTTGCCTGCCTGCCAGCGTGTGTGTGTGACAGGCTAACACCTAACAGCTTATATTGTGCTTATTTTCACTACTCATACCTGATGGTGTAACATACATTGAAAACAACCATTTTTTTCCTGTAATCTAATTTCAGTTGCCGGCCTGTGTCAGGCTCACAGCTTATATTGTGCTCAGTGACATAAAACAACACTTTTTTGACTGTAATATATTGAATAGCAATTGCTTGCCTACAGGCGTGTGTGTGAAGCCTATTGCATCTACTCTGCCAACTTTTGCCAGTGCACAGTGATACGTCATATCTGGTGCAACCGTAGTGTACAGTGACATAAAACAACACTTTTTTGACTGTAATAGATTGAATAGCAATTGCCTGCCTACAGGCGTGTGTATGAAGCCTATTGCATCTACTCTGCCAACCTTTGCCAGTGCACAGTGATACGTCATATCTGGTGCAACCGTAGTGTACAGTGACATAAAACAACACTTTTTTGACTGTAATAGATTGAATAGCAACTGCCTGCCTACAGGTGTGTGTGTGAAGCCTATTGCATCTACTCTGCCAACTTTTGCCAGTGCACAGTGATACGTCATATCTGGTGCAACCGTAGTGTACAGTGACATAAAAATACACTTTTTTTGACTGTAATCGATTGAATATCAGTTGCCTGCCTACAGGCGTGTGTGTGAAGCCTATTGCATCTAATCTGCCAACTTTTGCCAGTGCACAGTGAAACTCATATCTGGTTGTCACAGTAGCTTGCACGCATAGTACCACTAATCGTAAAAAAATGACAGGCAGAGGCAGGCCACCCCGCAGGGGCCGCTGTGATTCCCTTTTGGCCCTAGAATAATGCCCAGTTTTCAGATGCAACGTACCCTGAACTTGAAAAGTTCTGAGGACATGGTTGACTGGCTAACACAGGACACCCAATCTTCTACAGCTTCCGCTCGGAACCTAGACGCACCATCCTCCTCCAGCTTAGCTTTGGGCACTTCTCCAGTTACCACTCGCCCGCCGGCCGCCACCAACAACACTAGCACCACAGCCGCTTCACTTGATCCGTCAGCAGAGTTATTTACACATCCGTTGGAAGAAATTAGTGATAAGCAAACATTAGTGCCAGAGGATGTAGATAACAGGGATATGTCCCAGTCAGGCAGCATTACACACATGGACGTACGGTCTGATGATGATGATGATGTTGTACCCGGTGCTGCTTCCTTTGTTGAGTTGTCAGATACAAGTGAAGCGCTTGATGATGAGGATGTGTCCGTGTATGTCACGTGGGTGCCCTCTATAAGAGAAGAACAGGAGGAAAGTTCAGATGGGGAGACAGAGAGGAGGAGACGAGTTGGAAGCAGGGGGAGGTCGTCGCAAGTAGCTAGTGGCACAGTCAGACAGCATGCATCGGTACCCGGGGTCAGCCAGACAGCACGCCAGTCAACGTATGCTGTTGCCACCACCAGAATGCCGTCATTGCAGAGCTCAGCAGTGTGGCAATTTTTTGGTGTGTCTGCCTGTGACAACAGCGATGCCATTTGCAACCTGTGCAAAAAGAAACTGAGTCGTGGGAAGTCCAACACCCACCTAGGTACAACTTCTTTGCGAAGGCACATGATGTCACATCACAAACGCCTATGGGATCAACACATGAGTACAAGCAGCACACAAAGTCAAAGCCGCCATCCTCCTCCTGGTCCAGCATCTTCAGCAACGTCAACCACTGCTGCCCTGCCTGCCCCCTCTCAACCATCCGCCACTCTGTGTCTCGCCCTGAGCAGTCCCTGCTCATCTGCCCACAGTCAGGTGTCTGTCAAGGACATGTTTGAGCGTAAGAAGCCAATGTCACAAAGTCACCCCCTTGCCCGGCAACTGACAGCTGGCTTGTCTGAACTCTTAGCCCGCCAGCTTTTACCATACAAGCTGGTGGAGTCTGATGCGTTCATAAAATTTGTAGCTATTGGGACACCGCAGTGGAAGGTACCCGGCCGAAATTTCTTTGCACAAAAGGCAATCCCCAACCTCGATTGTGCAAAAGTAAGTAATGGCATCTCTGGCACACAGTGTTGGGGCAAGGGTCCATCTGACCACTGATGCCTGGTCTGCAAAGCATGGTCAGGGCAGGTATATCACCTACACTGCGCATTGGGTAAACCTGGTGACGGCTGCCAAGCATGGAATACGTGGCTCAAATTTGAAGTGGTAGGACCGACCAAGCATCTTTTTCCATCTCCCGCTTCCAAAAATCCATGCCATATACACGTCCCCTGATAGTGGACGTAACAGGGGTTAAACCGATAGGAATAGTACTACTTAACAGTACACACCTTATAATAATTCAGACAGAGGCAACGCATATAATCTTCCATGCTGTGCAGTGGAAGCCCCCAGACTCTGACCTGTGTATAATCTTCCATGCTGGGCAGTGGAGGCCCCCAGACTCTGACCTGTGTATAATCTTGTTATCTTGGTGGCTGGGTGGAGGAAGAGACCTTCAATGACATCAGTGAGGACAAGGAACGGGACATGGCTAGCTTGGTATCCAACCCTGTGCAAAGGGACTGTTTGCGGTTGTTTGCGGTGCATTAAACGGGGAGATTGGTCTGTTACTGTGAAGCGGGTGTAACCCTTACACTACCTGATTGATACAACATCATACATCTGAAACTCAACATGTCTAAGACTGAACTCTTAATCTTCCCACCCTCTACTACAGCTTCAATTCCTCACATCTCTCTCTCTGTCAACAACGCCATCATCACTCCCACCTCCCAAGCCCGTTGTCTCGGGGTTCTACTGGACCCTGCCCTCTCTTTCATCCCACACATACAGTATCTAACCAAATCCTGTCTTTTCCATCTAAAAAACATATCCAAAATACGCCATTACCTTACACAAGACACTACTAAGATTCTAATACACTCTCTCATCATTTCTCGTCTTGACTACGGCAACTTGCTCCTTGTTGGCCTGCCCATCACTCGCCTCTCCCCACTTCAATCCATAATAAATGCCTCCGCCAGACTCATCTTCAGTACACATCGTTCAGTTTCGGCAGCTCCTCTTTGTCAATCACTTCACTGGCTTCCCTTAGCCTCCAGAATAAAGTTTAAAATCTTGCCCCTAACTTATAAAGCCCTCAACAACAGCACACCCCCATACATCTCTGCTCTCATCTTCAAATACTCCCCCACATGCCCTCTTCGTTCTGCTAACGACCTTCTTCTTTCTACCACTCTTGTCACCTCCTCCCACTCCCGCCTCCAGGACTTTTCTTGCGCTGCCCCTATTCTCTGGAACTCCCTGCCTCGCTTCACCAGACTATCCTCCTGCCTTAAATCCTTCAAAACATCAATAAAAATGCACCTCTTTAAAGAAGCCTATAACCTTCCTCCCTAACATGATCAGCACTACTCTCTCCCTACTGTACCACATACAAACTTTAACCTTTAGATTGTAAGTCTGCGAGTTTCAATCCTGCGCAGTGCTTTAGGGAAATCGCTATGGACACTGGATTCCAAGCTCAAAGACAGGGCCATCCACTCTTTGCAATGTATGAATCTTTAACTTGTCATTGCCTGTAACTTAATTTATGTATAGCGCTACTTAATATGTTGACGCGTTACAAATAAACGATAATAATAATAATAATGATTTATATGCATGTATTTTTCACTTTTATATCTTTGTACTGTCAATTTAAATAAAAAAAACAAAAAAAAATTATAAATAGCAAACACAGGCATTCCATGAGCAAATATTAGTTACCCAGATAAGAGCACAGCCGTAGGAACCAACAGAAAAATGCAAACATCATGATTTTGTATACATAAGTAATATGAGAAGAAATAATCATCAGCAATTAGGAGTAAGTCATTGATAACTGTTCCTGAAATATTTTATTTAAATCTAATGAGCTCGATTCAGTTGAGCAAAAAGAGCTTACGTGTTACGAGCTTGAAAACTTTGCGGTTGTTAAACCCGGAACTTACAGCCTCCCGAAGTCTTAGATATTTCCCGCCCGCAAGAGTTACGTGCGCCAAAATCGCAAATCGCTTTTTTATTTGCAAAAATCCCTCAAGACTGCACCCACAGTCAAGCCCACAAACGGCAAATGGAGGCCCAAAGCTTACAGGTTCCAAATAGGACCCACAAAGGGTTTACAGAATAGTTTGGAACACTGCAAAACACAATAAAAACTCACCAATTCAGTGTCCTGTCATGGTTAAATACTCTTCAATGAGTTCTTTATTTGTGCTTTCAAATAATTCATGTTATTAAAGGAGATGTTTTATAGTAAAAAATAATTATAACTTCTAGATGTGTTTAATATATACTTGTGACCAAAAGTGTTACTGTGTTCATCTATAATAGTGAATACCTGAATTCTAGGTAATGATTTAAGATGTCTGCACTTGCTTTTAGGAATGTAATTATCTGCCGCTGTGAAACCAATCCCACAATTTGAGTGTGCACCACAACCCTAGGAGCCAATAGAAAATGTCCTAATCATCAGTGATTGACAGGGAGACATAATAAAACTGTGAGCTTTACTACCCTGCTTTTACTGTTCTGTAGGATTTTCAAATTAGCCCACAAGTCCCAGAGTTGGAGGTTTTTGGTCTTGGAGAGAGAGAGCGTAGGTGATTTTGGAGAGTAGGTTATTGCAATCTTATTGATTTCTTTTTGTAAAATTACACTTAATTCATCAATAACAGATATAGACTAGTAACACATAATATACATAAACATAGAGTAATAATACACATAGATACACGTATAGATAGGTCACCACATCCACACACCACAACCCATCTACCCTATACCCTAACACATAAAAATACACATAAAACATACATTAATTTTTTACATCATACATATAAACATACACTCATTTTCATTTATCATTATTTTATTTTTGGGATTCTTATGGGGGGTGGAGAAAGGAGGGGAGGAGTGGGGAGGAGAAGAGGATGAGAGGAGAAGAGAGAGGAGAGTGATGTGGCCCTGGAAGTGGAGGTGAGGGTGGGGAGAGAGGGTGTGGAGGTGGGGGAGTGGTGGTGAGGATGGAGGAAGTGGCAGTGAGGGTGGAGGGAGTGGGGGTGAGGATGAAGGGAGTGGAGATGAGGGTGGAGGGGGAGTGGAGATGAAGATGGAGGGAGTGGAAGTGAGGGGAGAGGAGGGAGGAAAAAAGGGAGTGGAGTTGAGGTAGAGGGGGGAAGGAAGTTGATCATAATGATATGCACTCCTAGCACAGGGTAAGAGGGGGAGGGGCCTGATCCCAGGGGGATGTGGGAGGAGGGACAGGCCTCAGGTTCAAAGAAGCAAGAATAGAATCCCTGTCCACAGTCAGGAGGGCAAGAGGCTGGGGGCTAGCACAGAGCCCCTAACTACAGGCATAAGAAGATAGTGGTCCTCCTCAGTGAAATCACCTCCGCAATATCCTTGCAGGGTTGGGAAGTTAGGCCCGAGGCAGGGCCTAGGCGTGGGAGGAGGTAGCAGCTGCAGTGACAGCAGTTGCCTTTGCAGAAAGGGTTTTGAGGTCAGTGAAGCAAAGCTTCAATGATGTCCGGGGCCAGGGTGAGGAGGATGATGACTGAGGAGGAGAAAGCAGCGGGAGCTAAAGGGGTGGCCCTCAAGTAAATGTCAAGTACAAAGAGTGGGAGAAGGAGCTCAGGGACATGCTGAGCCAGGTGCAGATACAGACTCCGTAGGGATGGATGTGCATTGTAATGTACTAGCCTATTAGGGAACACCTCTCAGCAGCATGTGAACAACTATTGCTGAGATATGGTCACTGATTGCTTAGTATGAAACATTGCTCAGCAAGTTCTGAAGCATATCTGTATGCATATACAGATCATAGAAGGAAACAAGATATCACTATGAGCCAATAACAGCCAATCTCATAATCCAAAGAATTGATCGTGTCTAGCAAATGATAGCTCCACATAGTAGAAATTAAGTGAACCATTCAGGTTCAAAACAACAAGATGTCAGATAGATTGAAACACACCGCAACCAAACAATCAGTTAAGATAATGAACACATATAACATTCTTCTCTCTTTTTTCAGTTGGCAGGAGGTCTGTATCCATTATTGAACCAGCTTCATCCGAGATGGATATCCAGGACCGTGCCCCTGACAAACAGGACCTGTCACAGGAGGAGGAGGAGGCAAGGAGAGGATCCAAGGACCTGGAATGTGAGGAGGAGGATGACTCACATATATGTGGTAAGTGGGGGCACCTGACGGACCTTCTGCCACACCCATGCTGTTTTAAAGCACAGGCCCCCCTCACACAAATAATCTAACCCGGGCCTTTATAATGAACAGAACAGTGATCCTTTACCCCGCCACCTCCTCCTCCCACAGCACCACAACAACAGATTACCCACACTATTGAAGCATGTCATCCTCTCCTCAATTTCAATATGAGAACAAATACTTTTGTCTGATGTAATTAACAGACATTATGGCTGGTGACCTTTGTGTTCTCTCCATATTAATGGGTAGTTGTCCAGACACCATGATATCATAAGATTCAATCAAAATGTGATAACAGATACCAGATGAAAGTGATATCAATGTGGCTAAGCAATATTATATAGAGATGGTGATAATACTTTTGGACTAAGCATTCATTGTGGGATGACACATCATTATTAATGATCATGGCTAGTGATGGATCATGACACCCACCTAATGGTTAAGATAAGTTGGTATATTATTACATTTACAGTATTTAGCATTGTACCGTACATGCAGTTTATTTTTGATTTTTATTCTCCTCTGCCTTTTTTAGGGTTTGACCACTTTTTTTCCCGATTTTTAGAACACATGTGTGTAAATAAATTGGATTACATAGTCCAGAAGTTTATGCATCTGTTTCATTAGCAGGTGAAGAACTTTATGAAAGTACTATGCACAATACTGGTTACTTCTATTGAATAGAGTGATTAATTCTGGTTATTGTGGTGTAGTAACCACACGTGACCCTAGTATATTCTATGAATCATACAGTATTACATTTAAACCCTCAGGTTTCTCCTTTTTTCCAAAAAGCCTCTTGTCCTTCTGGGATCCGACCACACCACACCCATTATATTAATGCACAGTTGTATACATTTATGAGTGTGCTCTATGTATTTAATAGCGTTTTCTTATCTCGTTATTACTGTTTCCGTGTGTTTTAATGGTTAATATTTGGCATATCAACCTACATAACATTTATGTAACAATCATATATGTAGATCATCTTCCTGGACACACATCCCTTCATGCATTTGAATACGGTAATGATATGTTTGCGTGTCACTAATCTTTAGTTAATTGGGATGTGATACTGTCATGACCAAGTGTTAACACTTTCAGTGTTAAAGATAATGTTATCATCATTATGTTATCATCACTTTTAACATCATTTTACATACTGGTGCACATAAAAACTAAAATCTGCATGTGTGGCATGCTTATGAAATAATAATCCCTATTTATTTTCTGAAACATTGCTATGTGAACACCCCAGCCCATTATAGTGACACATGCATGGTTTCCAAGTGATCACATGTATTAATATTTATAAAATGTGTTCGAGCACTATTTTAAGTGTAATTATCTAAAATGTTTATATCATGCTTGAACAACTTTATTGGTGATGTTGGTAAGTTAATATTCCTGAAAAGTATCCATTGTAACACTGTTCAGATTCACCATTCCCATGAAGGGATGTCAAACAAATGACAGGTATTATTACTAATTCATCAATACAATAACACTAGCTATAATTTCTAGCTATATTGGTAAACATATCGCCACATGCACAACAGCAATAGCGTGGATGGGTGTAGCCAAGATTGGCCTTGATAGAGGTCAATTTTATTCTGCTCCATGTGCATCTCCACAGACTCCTTGTGTTTTTGTTTTCCTTCTTGAACATCTTGACATGAATGCAACCCCCCTTGTAATGATTTGTTACTGAATCCCCATGTCCCTATGCTTCTAACAGAGTGTTTCTTATGTGCTCTCTGGGAAAATGAAGTGCTATCTACTGATATACCCATATCACCAGAATCAATATCACCCGCTCCTCTGTTTAAGCCCAAGGTTACCCATGCTGACATTTGTCACACCAAATGTTATAAGAGCTAAGGTTCTGGTGTAGATGCCATACCTTCCCATGGATATGGATAGATGATCTGTGTCAGCAGTGTGCTGTGATTATGATCAATAGTGTTGATAAGTATTATTTGAGGTGTGTCTATCCCTTTAATAGTCATTGCATTAGAGAAGCTATTGTGATCCCTGAGTGTTTCCAGATTGGTATTAACTTCTTGTGTAGTGTGGAATATGTTCCCCTGGTACTTGATATATGTCATGTGGCAGTGTAATATTGCCAATAGGTAATAATGACAGCAAAAAAAATAAAATAAAATAAATAATATTTACATATATATATATATATATATATATATATATATATATATATATATATATATATATTAGGAAAGAACCCATGCTCACAAAATACTTTGTACTCTGAATCCAGTCATCATAACAAAAAACAGAGTCTTCTGGTAATTTTTTTATTATTAGAGTTTATTTAGACAAAAATGTGGCTCAGTAGCAAAACATCCAAAATGGCAGCTACTGATCGGCTGAACTGAACAGAAAAGTAAACAACCTAGCTCTTTATACTCGTTTACATAAAGACAATGGGATAATCCATCCTCCCCCATCTAGCAATATGGTGCAACCCACTAGCAACCAATGAAAGATTATTGCTATTAGTATATCAAATCAATAATCTGCATGTGCAAATTATGCAGTGAAAGCATGCCCCTAGATGCGCATAAAACATTGTCAGATATGACATCCTGATTATTCCTGAGCATTCCCTTGTATATGACTGAAAAACATATTGAGGACTGAGTACTGTTTTCAGGATATATACTAAATAATGTAAGGATATATGTATTATTTCCACAACAAATATATATATATATATATATATATATATATATATATATATATATTTAATCTATATATAAAGTCCACATTTGAGCTTCTGTGAGTGTTACATTATTTGTAAGGCCGTTCCCTGTTTTTGTTCTTGCATTTCAGTCATGCTTTATGAATCTTTCAGCAACAGTATTAATATTAACCTATGCATGACCAATCCAAAATGTATTTATTTATTTATTTTTATTTTTGTTATCTATTTGTACCTTGGAGACTTTTGTGCAATTAATTGTAATTTATTTATATGCTTTGCCATGTGTTTAAAGTACAGTAGTGTGTGTTTAATTGCTGTTACAGTTGCAATAAGTGTTTGAAAAAGTCCTTGTGAGTCCTATTTAGTACAAATAACATTTTGACACAAACTTGATACTTTGATTCATTTGCAGTTTAGATTTGAATAGCGATCTATACCTACTTATCTAATAGAATATACATTTTGTATAATTTTAATTATTTAGTTAATTTTCTAGCTGTGCTAAAATTAATAAGAGTTGTATGGGTGGATTTGAGGCTTTGGCTGACCAATAGTGATTGTGGGCGGGTAACTCGTAATCGGATTGTAAGTAGCTAATAGAATATGTGGCATGATAAGTGTGGGTTTAAGTGTGTATAAAATTACAAATTGGACAATAGAATGTGGCCCCTAATCGGTGGGATCCATTCATTGACTGTCCAGCTGGTACCTCCTTGTGAAACTCATATGAGAATGACTGATTTTGGACTTACCATATTAATGTGAATATGAATATAGCTAAATTTGTATAGAGAAAAGAACAATGAAATCCAGGAATAAAAATATGCATATTTGAATATTTCACTTTTACATAATAGATTTTCTATTATTTTGGGAACCATATCCCCTCTAGATTGTGAGTTTACAAGAAAAGAGCCCTCATAATCCACTAATACTACTAACACAATACTACAACTACTACTACTACTAATAATAATAATAATATTAATAATAATAATGATAATAATTTTAGAAAGAAATATGGTCTTTAATTTGCAACAAATAATAGTCAGTGATCCTTAAACTGCATTGTGTTCTATAAAACTTTTCTGTTGCAGGGTGTTTTCTTTGTTTTAAAGTGGCAGCCTTGGCACGTCCCATTCAAACATATTTTTATATTTTTTACATTTTAATTAAAATATGCTGAAGGCAGGGTTTCAAATGCAGACAACAATTTTTAGCCATTAAAGTTTTATTGTTTCTTTAGTATTATCTATATTTATATCATATTAATAACTATTATTTATTTATGCTTACAATTTATATTGACATTCAGAGAGTTACAAAATAAAGTAACCAAAATCAATATGATATGTGATACAATATGACATAAAAAAGTTACACACATATACAAATTACCATGAAGGGAAGTTACCTTGACAAATCTTTATACTGACCCTGGATGTATTTATATAATGTAATCATATCTCCTCTTAGATGCCTTTTTTCTAGAGAAAATAAGTTTAATTTGGTTAGTCTTTCTTCATAACTTAGCCCCTCCATTCCCCTTATTAGTTTTGTTGCCCTCCTCTGTACCTTTTCCAGCTCTAAAATGTCCTTTTTATGAAGTGGTGCCCAAAATTGTACTCCATATTCCAAATGAGGGCGTACTAGAGATTTGTATAGTGGCAGAATTTTATTTGCTTCCCTCGCTTCTATACCCTTCTTAATACATGCTAATATTTTATTTGCCTTTGCATCTGCTGCTTGGCTTTGAGCACTGTTACCTAGGTGGTTGTCCACGAGCTCCCAAATCCCTTTCAAACTCTGATACCCCTAGATTTGCTCCATTAAGATTATAAATTGCATGGCTATTTTTCCTTCCCAGATGCATAACTTTACATTTATTCATATTAAATCTCATCTGCCATTTAGATGTTCTATAAAACTTTTCTGTTGCAGGGTGTTTTCTTTGTTTTAAAGTGGCAGCCTTGGCAAGTGAAACTAAATCAGGTCCCATTAAACCGTATTTTTATATTTTTTACATTTTAATTAAAATATACTGAAGACAGGGTTTCAAATGCAGATGACAATTTTTAGCCATTAAAGTTTTATTGTTTCTTTAGTATTATCTATATTTATAACATATTGGTAACTATTATTTATGTATACTTACAGTTTATATTGACATTCAGAGACAGTTACAAAATAAGGTAACCAAAATCAATATGATATGTGATACAATATGACATAAAAAAGTTACACACATATACAAATTACCATAAAGTAAAGTAATCAAAGTTTTCACATAACTTGCCATTTACCAGTTGTTACACATTCACTGTGATTGCAGACAACAGTAGTGTGACTTTCTGGGGCTAGAGGCTATTATGGCCCAGGGATACCTGCTTTAGACCACAGGTTAACGACCCACAGGGACCATGGGGTTCTTAAAAAATTCGGCACCAGCACCCTGATATCTGGCTTCTGTATCGGTCAGAGTCTCTGCATCAGGAATCAGCACTTCCAGGCTACCAAGAGACTCCAGACCTGCTTCTCTTATGGGACTTGATAAGTCTTGTTACAGCCAAACCTACCCCAGCAGGATCCTACAGAGCCTCATAGTACTTCAGTATTCAGCTTTCATGATTTTCAGTAACCTTCAAGTTACTTGCAGGGTGGAGATAGGACCAGTTGCAAGTATCACTGCCACTCAGGAGACCAGGATCAAATAAGAGAACATACCATTTCTATATGTTCAAACAGCAAACTGATTTATTCTGCAAATCCAACTTATTAAAAGGGGTAGAATGCAGGGGGTGTACACAACTACTACAATGAGAGGGTGTGGACAATTACAGGAGATTGACACCACTGGGGTCTAGCAGTACCTTGATAGCTGGCACCTGAAAACAATATGACTAACGTGTCTAATACACATACCAGTGTCTCTAGCTTGTCTGAGTGGTTAAGACCTTGAATAGAGCACATGGCAGATGTAATTAACTTAACTGGCCAACAATGGGTCAAAACAGATAACAGTACAATAGAAGCGTTATCACTAGTTTCTGTCTGCTCATTGTAGACTTCAATAGAGTTTCAACACATTTTGTTTAACTCCATCATGACTACTCAGTTAAGTTATTGACCAGCTCAATGTACTTACAAGGCCTACAGCCACAGTTTACACATTACATGTCACACTGAAAACAGTAATATAACATGGGAAATTACAGAAAGTATACAGGATTAGGCAGGGTCATATGCCATAAGACCACATGAAGCATGGTGGTACACTCTGTCTTGGAGATATTCTCCCCATTATCACCTGCCCAGATTTCCCATTTGGCAATGTAATTCCCCTACCAGGTGATTGGCACGTAGTCTATTGGCTCGAGCCATGGTAGTGGCTCTTGGGGGAAGGTATTTTCCAATGGGCAGCCTGTCCTTTATGGTGGTTCAATAAGCCAAGATCCAGGCCCTGGCAAGGGGTCCATGATGAGTAGTAATACATTGTATATTACTGAGTATGTTGATATAAATTGAAAAAAGAACTGCTGAGATTCATCATTACCTGTCTCTTAATACTGAAAACCACTAGAATGTAATAATAACTTTAAACTTAGTAATTAAAAGTTCTTATTTCTATCCACTGATTTATTATATCAGTATTCAATATTATACTTACTTCCGGAAATAAGAATGTAAACCTCAAGATGATCAATGAGTGATACATGGTCAGACAGAAACATGTGTCTAGAGAGGTGATGGCTGCCCTTCAATGCTTAGAGACTTGCTGTGGGTGGGAGACAGACAACTAAGAGCAACATCTACACTTACTCATATGTCATTATCTAGCAACTATGACATAATAAAGCATGGAGAAAATGTATATTTAATACTGTTACATGTTATTTTAAGGGATATTTATATATAATTATTATTAGTAATATTATTATACATTATAATACTTAGAGCTATTATAGTTATTCCATAGCAAGAAGATGTCAGGTAATGAAAGTAGAACATTTGTACTTTTGACATTATTTTACTGTAACACAAAATTACATCGAAAATTTACATTGCAAAAACACAACCTGGTTTATTGGTATGAACAGGTAAACTAATTACATAAAAACATTTTAATATATTTATCATAATTATAAAACTACTTTGAGGTTTCTTTGTTTTTTCTTGTTATGTGTCCCCTGGTGTTCAGCTCAGGTCTTAGCAATATAATATAACATTTGGGGAAGAATATACAGCCCAACAAACCTGCACTTGATGCCAAGATGGCAAATATCTCCACGGCCACTATGTATTTGCCCTTAGTGCTGAGATAGGCCGGGATGAAGGAGATCCAGACACTGCAGAACACCAACATGCTGAAGGTAATCAGCTGAGCCTCATTGTAAGTGTCTGGTACCTTCCTTACTAGGAAAGCAACAAGGAAACTCAGAGCAGATAACAATCCAATATAACCAATCACAATATAGAATGCAATGACCGAGCCCTCATTACACAGTAATATCATTTTACCAGTGACAGATTTTGTGTCATAGTCTGGGTATGGAGGGGAACGTACCAGCCACACAATACATACAGCAACCTGTACTAGGGTGGAGACAAGGACCACACATATGGACACTCTGCTCCCCATAAATTGTCTAAATTTGCTATCTGGCTTTGTTGCTTTGAAGGCAATGACAACTGTGATAGTTTTTGCCAGAACAGAAGAGACAGCGGCAGCAAAAATGATCCCAAATCCAGTTTGACGCAGATGGCAGGTCATAGTTCCGGGTTGTCCAATAAATAACAAGGAGCAGAGGAAGGAGAACATGAGGGACATGAGGAGGATGTAGCTGAGATCTCTGTTATTGGCTTTGACCACAGGTGTGTTCCGGTGTAATACAAACAATCCCAGCACTACAGCTGTTATTACACTAAATACAATAGATGCGGAGGCCAGGGCTGCACCTAATGGATCTCCATACGTCAGGAGCTCGATTATCCTTGGGATACATCTGTCTCTTCCATCATTGGACCACTGATCTTCAGGGCAAGGAATGCAATTGTCCATGTCTGTCAATGTAAAATATTATAATTTATCAGCCTGTTAGCTGGAGACAGATTTAACACATATATCATAATTAATGTTTGCATTATATCTCTGTAAAGTTGTGGTAATCCATTTTTTTAGGAAGTACTCAAATAACTTATTTTGTAATATCATACGACTAAAAGTATTAAGTCATGCAAATTATACCAGGACTCCAATAGGTAACTCCATAGGTACCCAGTTGTCTCAGTTTGATGGTATATTGTAACATGGGATTTATTTGTGTGATTAGTGTAACCTATCTCAGGTCTCAATTACACGAGTCCAGCAGAAATCCCCACCCGGCTGCTATATCTTAGTGGATAAATTAAGTGGAAAATAATGTGAATGTTCACTCCAACCTGCGACTCTCATATTGACAACATCTCTCTCTCACAAAAAACAGAAACAATCACCTAATCTTGGGCCATGTGGTTTGTGTGCTGAGCATGACATAGTCTGTTCACCCCTTGTGATCAATTTACACCTTACTAATAATGTTTGTGCATGGTCTTCTTAGTTTGTATAATTCTCTTTAATTTAAATTGAGTGAATGTAATGTTCACATACTCTACCCCAGTGGTGGGGAATTCTGCCCTATGGGTGATGCCCACTGTACTAATCATTAAGTGATATGTAAAGGTGTTAGGACAATAACATACAACACATTGCTGTTTTTTCTTGGGATTACAGTTATACATTAATGTTTAGACACATCACATTAGATCTCTGTTATGCACATATTACAATACAGGGGATTGGCATTGCATGGTTAGACATGATTACGTTTGAGGGGATTACAAAGTTGTTTATAGGTCAGGCTTGAAGGTGTCCATCTCTATAAATTGGTATTGGATATGTTTGATGTAACGTTAGTTGTGGCAGTGTGTAATGGTGTGAACAGGTATGTGACTTTGTTACTGTGAGTTAGTTGATTGTTCTTTGATATTTATTGATTTTGAAGGCTCAGGTGATAATGTGAAAGGCTTTTATGTTTTAGGAGGCCTAGTCCTCTGTTTATCAAGGTCACATAAAAGGCTCTATTATGTTTTGTTTTATTATTCACAAAACTATATAAAGATGATATGAATTTCAGTAAATGGAAGAATAAGTCGCCGGACCTGCTTTTCATTTTTAATTATAAAATTAGTTTGTTGACTAAGAACTTAAACTTATAATAATCTTCTGTTGAACCATGAACATTTTGATCACCATCTTCCTGTCAAGTCTTGTCATTTTATATTAGGTATACATTTTATATCTGGATGGATAAAATGTCTTTATTCATAATGTTGGCTGAAAGCTTGTTTAGGAGTTTGTGCAAATGGGGAGAGCAAGCCAAAATTGGAGCGTGACTATCTAGATGTCTTGTGAGAGTCCTGACGAAAAGTGATTACACAGAGCAATAGTTAGAGGCAGAACTGAGTCAAATGAGGGTTTCCTAATAGTGGGTGTAAATATGGCATGTTGTAAGGATGATGGAAACTTGTCACTGCCTCTTAATTAGAGGTTTAATAGATGTGTGAGATCTGGGATTAATGTGGAAGATAGACACCCTATCACCCAGGCCTTCTTACAAGTCTTTCACCTGTCTTGTTAGAGATCTCACCCTCCAGACACGGGACACAGTCATAGCAGCAGCTCGGCTCTCCATCCCGACTAGATTTTCTATGTCCAGGTTCACAGGTGTCACTGCATTTAGATACAGGCAACTGCCATTGTAAGAAGAAAAAAGTCTTATGTTGGGATTTCCTAAATCTGCATAATTATATTATAATAAATGTAAATAAAAAATAAACCAAACAGTTTATATTTTCTGAATTGAAAAAGAAATTGATAGAAAACACATCAAATAAAGATAATGGTAGTGATATCACAAAATGAATACTTAGGTTTATTTTCTGAAATATGAAAGATAAGAAGCTGTGATACAGAGATCATTAAACCCTTGCTAATATTAATGTGCATTTAATAGAATTAAACAGTACATAAACCCAATGAATGGCACACCATATGAAACTACTGCTTAAACCAATGGGATTTGATTTAAAAAGTCAAAATTCTAAACATAAAATGCTTGAGATTAAATAAATTATATTTTTATATTTTAGAGTGACTTGAGAATTGTTTTCTTCAAAAGTGCATTATTAAAACTGTAACTCTAAAACCCCAACTAAACTCAAGTTTTTTTCTTTTAATTCTAAAAGGAGTGATTTATGCAAATCTATAAAAAGCATGTATTCCATGTGTGGTGTATCACCAAATTAATATATATAAATATTACATAAGGTTCGTCTACATTAAAAGGTATTTATTAAAAGGCAACAACACAATACTATAAATGTATCACAAACACACAGCCCAGACCCACGGAGCAACAACCCTTTTCTAAATCTATAGTAATCCCCTTCCCCAAACGTTTGATCTTACCCACGGGTAGACCATCGCCATCACCATCACCATCACCAACACCATCCAGGAAGAAACAGGAAACAACAGCAGTTTCCTGCCTGGATATACCCCTAGTTGAGATGATGTGATTTACATCACATCCTGTCCACGCCTCACTTCCTCCAGCAAATGTGGGAGGGAAGCAAAGACTCTCAGCCCTCCTACCTAGACCTGTTTAAGGAGGTCCTGAATTACCATGCAAGGAAGACAAGTTACCACATTCCCTCACTTTTTCTTCTTCTATGTTGCTCAGTTTTCTAGTTATCCCTCTAGTACAGGAGAACCTAGTGGGAGCAAAAACCTGATATACAGGAGAAATTCAACCCACCGTCCCTCCGGAATAGTTCCCTCAGCGACATAAGTTCTCCTGTACTTTCTTATGGCTGTCAATCCACATATTACACAGAAACAGAACTTATAGAATTTAGGTGAGAGTGTGTGATAAATGTTTATGTATGTGCAATGTAAAACTTTATTGAAGAATGTATGAGAGAGAGAAAGAAGAGGAAAAAGACACATTATTATATATCCTCCTTGCAAGTTTCTTCCTCATTTGTTTCATTGCCACACAAAAGTATATTATTATAATTGTCGTTAATACTTGAATGAACATGAGTACCAGCGACAGTGTTCGTAGGACTGGATTTGTCCAATCTGCATTTGCAGTAAAATTGATAATTTCAGTGGTAAGGTTTCTTGATGGAAATAGTGTATGAGTTCCTACATGTATAGTAGTGGTTACCATGATACAAGACCCTTCTTCCACCAAACATATTTCATCAACTGTCCTATATTCAGAGTGGCCTATAAAGCATGCAATGTCCCCTATGCGGATCACCTCTTGCACCAGGTTTTCTTTTATCAACTGCACCCAGCCATCCTCCTCAGCTCCTTTCTCCCAAACACAACTGCACAGCCATTGGTGTTGAGATTTCCTGCAACAGCTTTCATCCATCTCCAATCCTGTAATAGTGGCCAGTCTTTTTGATGGGAAGTGTTGCTTGTAGATTCCATCACTTAACGTGCCAATGCTATGTATAAAGTTCAGTTGCTCTGCCTGCCCCTCCCAACGGGGAATTGCCAGGATTAGTCCTATTGTCCCAGATTGTAGTCCATGTGGCATCCATTGATCTGGGCCTTCAATATAGCTGTATTTAAGATTGTCCTCAGTGATGTCCACTCCTTTTCTTTTCAATGACGTGATATTCCTTGTTGCATTGATTTGTCTTGCCCACTTGTTTTCCTGGATGTCTTTAATAGTTTCCTTTAAATCTGCCAACAGCTTTCCTCCAATCATAGAACAGAAAATAGCAGTTCCCACTATTTCATTCTTAATGCTGTTAGCAATGGAAGCAATATTTTCCTCAACTAGATGCAGGTTGTTGGCAATGGTGTGTATGTCATCAACATTGTCACTCACTATAAGGGGGTCAGCTACTCCACCTGTTTTCATAGCATGTCCCATGCCATCAGTAAGGAAGTTTATCCTGCTGTTCAGTCCAATGATGTCTGCTGAATTCCATACTCCCAATCCAGTTCCGACTCCTCCTAAAAGGGCTGCAAGTGTGTCCCGTTTTTCTCGACTCCCTGCTCCAGTCCACTCAATGATGGTCTCTTGTATACTTTGCTTAAACCACTGCCGCTGTGATTCCGGGCACTTTGGAGGAATAGAAAAATCATTAAAATTTAGAATTATTGGGTAGTAAGTCCACCCAACCCCTTGCACAACTGTTTCATGTGTTGGTACCACCACCAATCCGCCTATTGGCCATGGTACCTTCTTCTGATCTTTACAACGTTGCAGCTCCTTTACAGAGACAAATACTTCATCTATTGTTAGAACACACCCCTTTCCAGTATCAAAATTGCAGAATTCCTCTAGGTCAGGCTGGGCAGCTATAACTGCAGCGTCCCATTCTCCACCTTCTTCTAATGTTAAGTTACTCACTACTACTGTAGTATTTGTAAACCTCCCTTGTACCTTTGTTGTTATTTTAGTCCTTCCTTTAAAGTTTCCTGTGTTCATTATCTGTCCATATCTTATAACCCATTCCCAGTTATGTCCCTCTATACTTTTTATTGGAGCTCTAAGAGCTAATCCCCTGGTACTATTATGTGGCAAAATAATGTTTACTTGTAACCCTCCACCCTCTTTTACTTCCAATTCCCTGGGCCAAATAAATCTATCTGCTTGAACGTAATGTAACTCCAATCTTTTCAAACTCTCTCCCTTATTTGCGGTATCTTCTGGCCTTATTGCCTGTCTCCCCATTCCTACTGTGATACAGCTTATACTTATCCATCCTGTAACAAGGATCCACCACAATCTTCTGTTGACACGCATCTTCATTCTTATACGGCCTTGCTCTGTGGGAACACTAGATTCCATCATTAGAAACATATACATAACAAAAACAACAGGGGCCATTCTTTTTGCAAGTTTGTTCACGGCCCTGTAATCAATGGTAAGTCTCCATGATGAGGCTGCTTTTTCATCTTCATTCCCTTTTAACACAGCTTTTCTCACAGGCCAACATGGTGAGTTACATGCATACCCATTTCCAGATTTAATTATTCCACGTCTCTCCAGCATTTCTATCATCTCGGTAATTGCCCAAACAGGTATGTCTTGGATTAGCTTCTGCAGCCATTCTGGTTGTCCGTCTAGTTTCAGTTTGTCTTTTTCCAGACTTTTTATCGGAGAGACAATATATGCCATTGGGAGCACAACCCCTTTCGTCAACTCTGTACTTACCTGATTCACCTTTTCTGTCTTCCACAAACAAAAATTGGCAAGATCTACAATGAAATTTCCTTTTTTTTAAACTTCTATTCCCAATATTTCCTCTGGCCAACCCACTATTGCCTCTACTTGTATTGTTTTTTCTCCAACTGCTACATCAATTGGACCTGCTCTAACCTCCTATGGATTCCCAGTAACTCCCATAATACTTACTGACGAATCCCTATTTTTGACCCTGTTGGTCATTGTAACTGCTGCTCCTGTATCTACCAACATATTTTTCCCTACCCCTGCGATGACTGTATAAATGGTAGGCCGACCTGCCTCATCCATGGTTAAATTAGCTGAGTGAATGAGACGCTGAGGCGCAGGGGTTGGGATTTGTCATTGTGACTCCCTTCTACTCTTTCCCTCTTTTATACCACTATATTGCATCTTTGCCTCACTTTCCTTCAATTTCCTCTCTGACTCAGCTACCTTGTTTTTAAGTATGTGATTTTCCTCTTCTATCCTATCCGTCTGTCTCCTGAGTTCCCAATAGCCCATGTTACCGTTTCTCTCTCCCTCCTGATTAGCCCTCTAGTTGCTGCCATCCCTATTCCTATAGTCCCTAGGTGGATCTCTCCATCTTTTGTCAAAGTTCTGTTTTGGTCTCCAGTTTTGATCATCCTTCTTGTTCTGGGGTACATCCCACGTCTGGTTTCTCCATTTACCATCTATATCTCTACCAGACTCGACCTTAAATGTTCTTACAGCTGAAACAGAGCAGGCCTGTTCTGTGAAAGGATGCTTGATCCACCAATTATCAGCTCTAGTTAGTACCATTTCCAAGTCTGTTGGTGTTGGATCAAAAAGCCTGACAAATTCTTGACACTCCCGGGGAAGGGCTTCCATTACTTTTGCTATATGTTCTGGTGAGCCCAGCACTAGAGGCTGTTGAGGTTGTCGTAGAGTATACCAAAAAAATATCCTTTGAGCTACCTCTCTAGGACCATCTGTTGGCCTCATGGTAATATTTGCTATTTCTTTCTCTATGCTAAGTAGATAGAAATTAGTTGCAGCAATTCTTCCTGCCTGATCAGACACACTGTTATTAAATCCCAATAGTCTACTAGCCAAAGGACCCATAGCGTATTCTAACAGTTCTGTCCATTCCTCTAAGTTAAGACCTCCTTTTTTAGCTCTATCTGCTCCCCTCTTAAACCAATGTGTAAACGTATTAAAGTTGTTAGTTGGCATACTTCCCCACCATTTCTGGAAATTGTCTTTATCTGCCATAGACATCGGTCGAGTCTGCATAGAAAATCCTGTAGGTGTTTGCCTTGCATTAAATAATTCTGAAACAATAACTGGTGCTTGTGGTATGGTATCTACTTGTGGACCAGAATAACATAAGAAATCTTTTCTATCTTGGTTCATTTTCGGCACTGGTTCTTTATTTTGTGCCACGAACATATCCAGATCTGGATATATTTTGGCAATGTCTCTGACTCCTTTTATCCCTTCTAACTTTGTTTTATTTTTATAGTCCATTATTATGTTTTGAAGTTCTGTTATTTTTACTCCATAAGCATCCCTCTGCTCTTCTATTTCCCTTAACTCCCTTTCTAGTTCCCCAACAATTGTAGTTGTTCTCAAAGCTGCAATTTTTAAACAATCCCTTTTGTCCATTGCTTCCTCCATTTTATTTGTTGTTTCCAAATTATGCTGCCGTAATTCTACAACTAAGTCTATTAGGCTTGTGTGACCAAACTTTTTCTCTTCTTTGTTCTATACTTTTTGTTATTTACAATTTGTGTTAGAACATCCATTAATCTCTTCTCTTTTTCACTGTCTGGGTTTGCTGGCTCTGGAAGCTCATATGGACCATCATATTTTTGAATATGTTTCCTAAAGTACTCACGCACTTCTGTGGGAAAGTATTTGGCCCCTTGAAAAGACATTCCTACTCTTTTACTCACCCAAGTAAGAATCCAAATCGATTTGCGACTAAAGTAGCATGCTTCTGAGAAGCCAACAATAGTTGATGACTATTCAGTAGGCCAGGTGTAATATGTAGAAAAATAGAATATAATAGCAAGGCCTGCAGGGTAGGAGATATACCTGAACTAGGATATGCAAGACACCCAAAATGTATAAGGTATGGAAGCCTATAGTATATTAAAATGCACGCCTGAAATAATATATATATATATATATATATATATATAAGATTTAAAATGGTTTATTTATTTATTTTTCTCCAGCCCTGTACTATGATAAAGGATTAGAGAAAGAAAAAGAAAGAAGAGAAGAAAAAAAACATTTTTTTTTTTTCCTTTAAAAAAATAAAATAAAAAAAAATAAAATAATAGTATTAACAAACTCAGGTATTTGAAACACACAACAAAACTAATTGTGGCCTGATGCCCAAGCTTGTAGGCCCAAATCAGCATTCAAATACACAAAGCAGCCGCATGGAGCCTACTATATTGTATTCAAATGCAGGGCTAGGCCTGTACTAGGGCTAGGCCTGTACTCAAAAGCACAACAAAACTCAACTCAGATAAACCCACAAAAACAACCTGTATGATATATATTTGTTTTATGTATCAAAATAAGCTAGTACGAACAAAACTCAACTCAGAAGCTGGTACGATATAAAGGATTAAAAATAATAATTGAGGCCTGATGCCCAAGCTTGTATATTAAAATGGAGACTTGAATTAGCATTCAAATACACAAAGCAGCCGCATGGAGCCTATTATATTGTATTCAAATGCAGGGCTAGGCCTGTACTAGGGCTAGGCCTGTACTCAAAAGCACAACAAAAATCAACCCAGATAAACCCACAAAAACAACCTGTATGATATATTTGTTTTATGTATCAAAATAAGCTAGTACGAACAAAACTCAACTCAGAAGCTAGTACGATATAAAGGATTAAAAATAATAATTCAGGCCTGATGCCCAAGCTTGTATATTAAAAATGGAGGCTTAACCTAGACTCCACACACAATCAGCACTTGATTTCCCATGCAGAGGATAATTAGACAAAGTACTTTTTTTTTCTTCCCCCCAAAAATAAATAAATCTGACTATCTATTAATGTGATATTACCTCATAAATAACCTTTGTAGAAGTCTAAAATTCGTGGTCGCCAAATGTGGTGTAACACCAAATTAATATATATAAATATTACACAAGGTTCGTCTACATTAAAAGGTATTTATTAAAAGGCAACAACACAATACTATAAATGTATCACAAACACACAGCCCAGACCCATGGAGCAACAACCCTTTTCTAAATCTATAGTAATCCCCTTCCCCAAACGCTTGATCTTACCCACGGTTAGACCATCGCCATCACCATCACCATCATAATCACCAACACCATCCAGGAAGAAACAGGAAACACCAGCAGTTTCCTGCCTAGATATACCCCTAGTTGAGGTGATGTGATTTACATCACATCCTGTCCATGCCTCACTTCCTCCAGCAATTGTGGGAGGGAAGCAAAGACTCTCAGCCCTCCTACCTAGACCTGTTTAAGGAGGTCCTGAATTACCATGCAAGGAAGAAAAGTTACCACACCATGTATAGACAGTTGAGTTGGTATTGTGGGCTGGGAAATGAAGGTAACACCTGTAGCTCAGTCATTGATATTTGCACAACCTCGAAGAGGCTAATGAGTTAGCTCTGATCTTTATTTTTTATAATTCACTTTCTATATCATCTATTGCCCTGTATCTGAAAATAGTAAGCCAAATATTTATAAATCATTCTAGGAGTCACTACCTCAATACAAATCACTAATTTCATCATCAAATTTAAAAATGACCAACGCATTCATAAACTGATATTTTTCACCACCAGTACTTAAACAGTCATTTCCGCAGGGGCTCAGCCCATGACACTGTGCATCATAACATCCACCTGAACAGAAGCACTGACAAATTGACCTATTTCCCCCACCATTTATCTTAGATCTTTTACCTAGAAACCTAGATCCTCAAACACCAAAAGTCTCCTGCCGTTGAACTCATCTAAAACAGCCATTACACCTACCCTATCCACACACACCAACCTATGATTTGTGTAAGGCCATTAGGGTTCCAGGGTATACAACCAGAGCTTCGGAAAAAAGTGGTAAAGTCTATCACAAGGTCTTTATGGCCATTATAATAGTCCTAGGATTAAACTAGCTATATGGGTCATATATATCAGGGCCCAGTGTAAAGACCCAAAAGTCAAAGTTTCCTGGGGCTTGTGACAACTACCCTTCCAGTCGGTGGAGCCTAGGGGGTAATTATGCTGGATGGTCCCCTAGCTACACCCTTTACTTGTTCTCTTGGCAAGATAGTTCATTGGTATTATTGTGGACATTTCCCCATCAATTCTGAATGGTTAAAGTTAAAAGTTTACAGCCCTAGACTTCAGTGAAGACTCCAGTAATGCTGAAGCTCCTTGAGGGTACAAACAACCACTAAGACCTCCTTCTCTCCACAACATAGGTTACCTCCCAGAGTGGTTGAGGAAAGATGTCCATGTGGGGAATAGAGTAAGTGGGTGTTCCTGTCCTTTTTAAGTAACTGGACTACCAAGGTGGAATACTAGCCCTGATTGCCTCAGGGAAACTATAGGGCAGTTTTAGCAGAGGGCAATCCGTGGTGAGAACTTTTATATTGGGGGTTGTTAGGCTAGTGGGCTGATTATAATGTAAGCATATATTTGTGGGGACTTCATGAAACTTGATTTGGCCCTTCTGAAACCCCACCAGGTGCTGATCTGCTTTTGGTACATTTTTGGTAGAGGATCTCCTCATACTCCCTGGCTTTTTCCCTCTAAACCAGGCTGACACAAAGCTTTACCCACTCTGCTGAAGGGATCTGGTGGAGCTTCCACTGCCCCTCAACGTCTAGGGGGAACCCATAAATGTCCTCCCAGTCCTCATCAAAGTGTTTGAAGCTGCTGTAAGCAATATTAAGGTGGCTGACAGGTGTCCCCTGTAATTCTCTGTTGTATGAATGGAACCAGCTGCCAATCTCTCTTCTCGTTCGCTTCAGTCCTCTTGGTGGATCTGCTACCTGATGGCTATCACCTGATTGTTTCTGTGTCTCCACACACAGGAGTATTAGTGGATATTGTTTTTTTACAGCCTATAGTCTAATTGAATCACCAGTTCATTGTAGTATATATGATTATGTGTATCTAATAGTCACTTTTGATTAGGTCCTTCATTTTAAGTGCGGTGATGTTGTGTTTCCCTTGTGTAAATAATGTTGCACCTGAAAAACCAAATGTTTTATTCAAAAATTAAAATAATATCCAGAAACCACACTCCAAAACTTGCACCAGATCCCATTTTAAAATGCTCCAAAATTAACTTATTTACGTTACAAGATACTGCAACATTGGTAGTTTTCCTATTGTGTTAATATTATATTTTATTTCCAGATGCAGCATCATCAAGGAAAATAAGATAAGAAGCCCTATCTTTTGGTAGTACATAGATTGGCCATGTCCTGTATCTATTGTGCTCTAGTGCAGTTCCCCAAAGCACAATTTTGATGATTATTCAACCAAGCACTGGACTGTAAATTAGGTCCTAATTCTTTATACCTGCTGCTTCCTTCTGGAGCTACTTAAGACGTCCAGAGGCAGCCTCAGTGCTTGATTGTTTTAATTTGTAGTTTTTGGAGTGTCACTCCAGTTCTCCTGATTTCTGACTCTCTTTCTCTGTCTTTTTACTGCACCTGCTTTTCTGTCCACATTTATTTGACTCAATGATTATTATTCTGCCTCAGGCCCCTTGGGGTTTTTTTTTATACTTTTTTTATTTTGTGATATCATTTCAAGATATTCTTTGTTGAAAATATATAATAGATATTATTATAAGTGTTTGCTCAATATTTATTAATTATTACATTTTAATATTGTTATATATATTTTGTCAAATCATTATACAAAAAAAGCTACTAAAATTATAGTTTATAGAAGTCTCCAGAAAAAAAGACATTGATAAAAGAACAACAAATTTTATGTACCATTCTTTTTCTGTTTTTAAAATGTGCATAGAGGGAACGTCTATAGGGTCAGAGTAAGGGTTAGAGGTTGGGGTTAGGGGTTATAGTTAGGGTTGAATGTATGATATAATTTACTTACAGTATATGATTACTATAACACATTTGCAAGTAATTACATATTTCTTATTTGTGAAACTGTGATTATCCTCAAGAACAATCTGTCCTCCATGGATAGAAAGGGATAATGCCTGAGGCTTTATATAAAATGAATGGAAAGCATATACTATGACTTATATACTGAGCATTTTTACCTTTGTGTACATGTGGTGCCATCTGAATGCACTTGTATTAAAGACAAACGTTTGGTTTCCAGGAGCGGAAGGGTTGTAGCTTCCAATGATTTCCTCTGTCATAGCAGAACCTTCAGAAACAACCAGATTCATAATGTCAAAGTATCCCGGAGAAATCCCATTCTCATCAAAGAAGATCTCATCAGAAGAGAGAGTAAAGTGAATGTTCTGAATATAACGTCTTAGCTGGAGTGAAAACATTTATATTTCATCAATAAATACACTCAGAATATTAATGGTATTTAGTGTAATATTAATTTCATAACAAGAAAATGATGTTGTATAAAAAATAACTGTAATTATTTAATAAAACAAGTTCACTCAGAACAGAGAAAAGTCAGTTCCCCAAAGTGAGTATCCCCCGGTCCCCTATTGTGACTTCTAGACGGGTTCCCTTGTGACTCCATAACAAGTTTGTATCCGACGGAGAGTTTTTACAGGTCTGGGAACACATACAGCCTTAATAAATTGCAATTCGGCAAATTCTAAAGTGCCCTATATAAGCACATAGCATATTTTTTTACAGAAGTTTTTAGTCAGTGGACTTCTATCCAAAAGCAAGGTGTTCACTGACTAAAAAACGTCTGTAAAAAATATGCTATATGCTTATATAGAGCCCTTTAGAATTTGCCAAATTGCAATTTAATAAGGCTGATAGCAACTTTACTTCCTCCATGGTTTGGAGCACCTCCGGGTGCTGCCTTCATATGACCACCAGAGGGGTACCCAAAGCTCAGTATTCTTACCCACTACTGTCTGCTAGGTCCCCCGCACTTGGTACCCCTGACCCCTAATATTAGAACATAGTGACCATTTAACCCAAGTCTTCACTTAAGCTTAGATGGCATCTAGCCACCTAGACTGTCTTTCTGACCCTTTGTTGATTAATTACCTCATACAAAGCCATAGAGAGCAGGTAGAATAACCAGAAGTATAACTCTCTCATACTTCCAGGCTCTAAGCCAAGGGGGAGAAGTTAGTAGCCCAACCCTCATCCTAGTAAAATAAAATTTCTGTGATTGCTCAATGTTTTGTAAGTGGAAATTAGGACTCTCTACGATTTTAAGGTCACTGTACAGCCTAAATATGTTGTATGTTTGACATTAAAGTATGCTCTGTTTGGGATTCACAAAACCAACGAGTATAATTTATTCTTGAGTGAGGACTTTACAATTGTTTTTTTATTATTCTTGCTGCACCATATGCTGGTATTCTTTAACTTGTCCTGGCTCCTGCAACTTGTCCTGTAACTGCTAATACAAGTTATGATCAGTAATTTTTCTTGGCTTACAGTTGTATTGGTGGAACTTGTCCTAGATCCTGGTTTATATCCTGTTAGTTGGTTTACCTAAAAACCTATAACCTGGTGGGCAGGATTGTCTAGATAGCGTTTCAACCCTAGCAGGAATAGGGGTAAATATTATATGCCACATGGGGTCCATAAGGACTCCATGACCATAGCTTAGTATGCCATGGTGGTCTATTCAGACCCCCATGGTATAGTGGATAACATTAAATACCATGGGAATCCCTAGAGACAAAGTCCAAAGGGTAACCCTCATTGTCAAAATATATTTGGGGGTACCCAAGCTCATTAAGAATTAAGTGGGAATCCCAGGTGATATCTGCATTATAAGTATAGCAGGTATTGATTGTGCCGGGGGGATATTCATTCTATAATTCTGTCAGTTTTGTGCAATCAAGCCACAAATGTAAACAATTAAGGTGTTATTTTTTTATTGTGATAAATTTGTGGTAACCAGTTGTCTCATGGACATGTTTCTACATTTACAGGGAGTTGAAAGTATCCATAGGCATTTTTTAAATTGTGACCACTTGGGAAAACTTCTTGGATTAAACATCTGGAAGATCAGATATTGTTATGGGATGCATAAGATAGTGATTTTAAAAATACTTATGGACAGGTACTTGGGTCGTACAATATAAGAGACAAGTGGCGGAGACAGTCAATGGAGGGTCCCGGTGAAAACAAAATTTGGGCCCCTTCTGATCCTCCCTTCTTGATCCTCCTCGGCCCATCCTGATCATCCCTTGGCCCCTCTTGATTTTTCCCACTTGGTGCTTCCTACCTCACCAGCACTCCTCCCACACTGTAGCCTTTCCTTGCGGGGCGTCTGCTCTCTAGTGTATGACATCATTGGGATGCGCCGGCAGGTGAGGATGCAGTTTAGGGGACTGCAGCTGGTGAGGTAGGAAGCACAAATGGGGGATTTAGGAGTGGGGGAAGATCAAGAGTGGCTGGTGGGATCAGGATTGGGGTGATCAAGAGGGTAAGAGGATCAGTGTGGCTGAAGGGGGAATCAGGAGGGATGATCACGAGGGGCAGAGAGAGGAACAGGAGGTGCCGAGGGGTGATCAGGAGGTGGTCTTTTCCAGGAGCAGGGCCTCGATGCATTGCACCGAGTGCACCGACAATAGTTCTGCCACTGTAAGAGACATTTCAAGCACTTGGTTATCATTTCTCATGGAAGCCATGTAATGGAGGCCTAAGTCATTTAGAAGACATGGAATTGAGATTTAACCTTGCTGTTAAACCTAGTGGGTAATATTCTCATTTGTGTTTTAACATAACTTAGCTTAACTCCACATATCCCCACTTTTCCCCTCTTTTAACCCATGTGATAAATATACCTCATTCAAGGGGCAATGGATTTATTTAGCAGGGAATACAATGTACCTGCCATGGTTTATCTTTGTTCTTAATGTGGTCTGTATTATCAGAGAGCATTGCATGTAAAGCATGAGCTACTGCATAGACTGCTTTATAAATGTTGTAAGTCATCCTAAGACAGTGGGGATCATCAATTATGGACATTTTCAGAGATGCATTTCCTTTACAGTCATACCATTTATATAGGGAACCAGAGATAACTGTATCATTACTAGAAATAGAACATGAAAATATGTCTGGATTAACAATTCTAAATTGATGATTATTTGTAAATGTTTGAGGTTTTACACTGTAAAGAAATTCTTTAAATCCAAGTACATTTTTATTTCTTACGGAAACTAGCAAAGACCCATTCAGTACTACTTTTGTTTCATCATATTCAAAGTCACCAAAATATGTGTATGTGATGATCCAAACAAATTCAGTATTTTTTATCCTATAAAAAATATTGAGAAAGTCTCTAATGTGATCTGCAGAGATGTATACTATAATAACATTGACTGTAGAAGATTTAACGACTCTTAAAATATCAGCAGCAATATCCTTTGTAAAAGCCATATTTCTTTGTAATCTTCTCAAATATGCCACACAACCGCCCCAACTGTAGATCTTCTCCTTGAGTTCTTCACTTTCCCTTTGACCATTGTCATCATCTGAGGTCAGGATTCCCACCCAGGTCCATCCAAAGTGTTGTAGAATTTTTATGATAGCCCCAGCCTGGGACCGTTCATCTGGGACAGTGCGAAAGAAGAATGGAAACTGGAGCCTGTCATTGAACATTGGATCCATTGCTCCATAGCTGACCTGAGGTAGAACATACAATATTATACAAGAACAATGAGACATGTGTTCTACATCCAGTGAAGAAGACAGCAAAGTATGTGCATGTGTTTACATATTGGAAAAGAGGAATGCATGCTCTATGTGAAAATGCTATCAAAGGCAAAATCCCAATCCTTACAAAGTACACACATGGGTTAAGAGAAGGGACAGATCTGTCATAGCAGTCTAAATAAACAAACCGTGGACCAATAAAAACCACCCTGTATATAAATAACCTTAGTTGTTGAGGGAATTCTAAACATTAAACCATGCACTCGTATGTAGCAGTTCAGGGTGGAAACATGATCAATTAAGCAAGGCCGTAACTACCCATTTAGAAACAGCCAATAGTAAATAAGACCGTCATCATTACCGCAGTATAAGATGGAAGTTATTTATCAATCAATTAGCATTTAGGTGTCGGATATGCGATCAGACTTGCAAAACTGCTATGTACACAATATAAAAATGAAAGAAGAAACTGTGCTAGTCCATGTGGGTGGCCTGATATGTATTAACTCATTAATTCCCAAGATTGATATAACCCCGAATTGAAACATAAAAATAAATACATTTTGATTGGCGATTTGCAGGCTTGAGACTGTTGTGCAATTAATTCTAATATATTTCTTCACTTTCCCCGTCATTTACAGTGCAGTATTGATTTTTTATTTGAATTTACAGTGCTACGGACATGTCTTTAATCCCCCTTTGAGTGTGAAAACATATGTGGGCTTGAGGAATTGTAGCAATGTAATAGAGATAACTTATAGGAGTACCCAAAGGTACCTTAGCAAGGGTCCCTGGTATAGATTATCGCAAGTCCTCCAAAAAACAAAAAAATAAAAATAAAAATCTGGTGCAAGCGATGGACTTAATAATCCTCATACAGTCCTATATATAAAAATCAATAGGTAATAGATAGTGATGTCACGAACTTTAAATTTTCGGTTCGCGAACATCGGACTCGAACGTCAATCAAATGTTCGCGAGCGGGCGAACCCGGCGAACCGCCATAGACTTCAATGGGCAGGCGAATTTCAAAACCCACAGGGACTCTTTCTGGCCACAATAGTGATGGGAAAGTTGTTTCAAGGGGACTAACACCTGGACTGTGGCATGCCAGAGGGAGATCCATGGCAAAACTCCCACGGAAAATTACATAGTTTATGCATAGTCTGGTTTTAAGCCATAAAGGGCATAAATCACCTAGCATTCCTAAATTGTTTGGAATAACATGCTTTAAAACATCAGGTATAATGTTGTACCGATCAGGTAGTGTAGGAGTTACACAGTAACAGACCAATCTCCCCGTTTAATTACCGCAAACAGTCCCTTTGCAAAACCGCAAAATCCCCATTTGCACAAGGTTGGATACCTAACTAGCCATGTCCCGTTCCTTGTCCTCACTGATGTAATTGAAGGTCTCTTCCTCCACCCAGCCACCAAGGGTCCCCGAAAGGTATCAACAAGCCCCCTGGGACGCCTGCTGTGTTTGGTCTTCCACCCAGCCACGTACAACACCAAGGGTCCCCAAAAGGTGACAACAAGCCCCCTGGGATGCCTGCTGTGTTTGGTCTTCCATTTCCTCAAAGCCACCTTCCTCCTCTGACTCCTCTTCTTCAGACTCCTCTCTCTGCGTTGCCTCTGTCTGCGTTATTATAAGGTGTGTACTGTTAAGTAGTACTATTCCTATCGGTTTAATCCCTGTTACGTCCACTATTAGGGGACGTGTATATGCCATTGATTTTTGGAACAGGGAGATGGAAAAAGATGCTTGGTCGGACCTCCTACTTCAAATTTGGGGTACTGCGCGTGCAATCTAAGGTGCCACCAGATATGAGTGTCACTGTGCACTGGCAAAAGTTGGCAGAGTAGATGCAATAGGCTTCACACACACGCCTGTAGGCAGGCAATTGCTATTCAATCTATTACAGTCAAAAAAGTGTTGTTTTATGTCACTGTACACTACGGTTGCACCAGATATGACGTATCACTGTGCACTTGCAAATGTTGGCAGAGTAGATGCAATAGGCTTCACACACACACCTGTAGGCAGGCAATTGCTATTCAATCTATTACAGTCAAAAAAGTGTTGTTTTATGTCACTGAGCACAATATAAACTGTGAGCCTGACACAGGCAGGCAACTGAATTTAGATTACAGGAAAAAAATGGTTGTTTTCAATGTATGTTACACCACCAGGTATGAGTAGTGAAAATAAGCACAATATAAGCTGTTACGTGTTAGCCTGTCACACACACACGCTGACAGGCAGGCATAGATTACAAAGTTTCCTCAATGATAATGTATGGGGGCAAACTGAAAAGCGCATGTGTTCACCATTCGTGGCGGACGCGAACATGCGCAAATCGCCGCAAATAGTTCTCCGGCGAACTGTTCGGGACATCACTAGTAATAGATAATAATGATATTTTTTTATACATAGGACTGCACCTTTGGGAAGTGCTATAAGTTTCTCTGGGACCTCCATCTAGACCTCTATATACAGGACAGTTACATTGGGGACTATTATTTCTACTTTTTGCACTGGAATACCAGCAATTGCCTGAAAATACCTCATATGTTTTGAGGTTTGTAAATGTGCGTGTGTTTGTACTTATTTTATTTTTTATAAAATGTATTTGCCGTTACTACCCCATGTGTCATATGGGCATATGAATAATTCTAACCACACATTTGATATCTAAGTAAAATATGCACAGATTTAAAAAAATCCCAAACGTATTTCAACTTAGTTTTAGGAGATATTTACTGAGATGTGGTCTAAATTGTGCCGAATTAACTGGTCCGTTATTGATTTAAGATGTCTTGACAGCAGAATATTGTTCACCAGTGAAATATTTCCTTACATATATATATATATATACTGACTATAATGCTGCTTGCCTCTCTGATAATTCTTATTCATATTTATAATTTATAAACGTGACATCTAGAATGCACAAGGTTAGACCGCATAACAACACCACATAGTAACAAAAGTAGATGCTAGTAAGTCATATCAACATAGCAAAAATGTGCATATACCATATTGTTTTCTCCTACCTGGATGTAGCCGAGAAGCCCGGTCAGTCTGGCCATTAGCAGTGAGGTTTGTGAACTATGAGTCCCAATGAAAGCTGCCACCACACCTCTCCTTGAACATATATAATTAGGAGCTTGATCATTGGTTCCTGTTAATATTCTCAGGGTTTTTTCTGCAGCAACTCCTTCATCCTCAAAATAATCAAACACGCTATAACCCAGTTTAATATTGGGCAACAGATTTTTGTTTGCATTTATTTCTTTTATAGCAAAAAAATAAGAAAATAATTGACATATAAGAGGAATCAACACTCTGTAAAATAATATAAAGATATTTATTTTACAGAATAACAAACATGTAACTATTTATAAAAATGTGCTTAAATAGGAGATATGGCTATTAAATGACAAATATAAAAAATACAATCTTATAAAAAATACATTTTAAGTTGATAAGAAAATGAAATGAAAGAGAAAAGCTGTGAGCTGCGTCTGTTTCAAGGAGAACAAAACAACATTCCTCATTTTATTTAAATATACAAATTACTCAGGAATATGGAAGATCAAATTAAAGATGAAATGTCATTAAATTACCTGTTATGTCAACTTCATGCAGAGGAATGCAAATGGAAGTCAAATTGAAATATTTGCTATTATATAAATAGGGAAATACATTTATTAAACCAATACTAGATTTTCCTAGATCAATATTGCTTTTATTTATATAAATTGCCCTTTATTCCCTTTGTGTAAAAATGAATTCAACCCCTTTGTATCTATTAAATCTTCTTTATAGTGTATTTTTTAATATTAAGTAATGATAAATCACAGATGCATTAGAGAAGAAATAAATATAATTTCATTCTTTTCCTTTTTTTTCATTCCTTTATTCATGTGTGTCCTTCTCTGCACCTTCTATAGCTGTACAATGTTCTTGTATTAGAAGAAATACCAAAATCTATACTTCATATTCCAAGTGAGGTCAGGGATTTGTATGGTGTAGAGATTATCATGGAGTAACTATCAGGAAAAAATAACTGAAGAAATGTAAATCTTCAGAAAACAAATGAGAAATGGGTGTGAGAAATGAAAAGTAGTAGCTATGACCATAGAAACAAGCAGCACCTTCAACGTGAGTGATTTTAAAAACTAATGGTTATAAGGAAATGTCTAATATAATGAGGAATAATTTAGATGGTCTCCAGCTATGGCCACAAACCAAGGCATTGCTTCAAACAAATATGCCTATTATCATATTGATACTCTAAGGAGAATTTTTAACAAATAATAATAGTAATAATTATACAATAATATTAATACTAATACTACTAATAATAATAATAATAATTTTTATTATTATTATTATTATTATTATTATTATTATTATTATTATCCCAATTTGTAGGTTTAAGGTTGATGCTAAACTCTCATTTTAACCAGAATGACAACTTAATAGCTTAAAAATGATAATGCTGATACAATACAGCTAATGGTAACCAGTAAATGGGAAATGGACACACTATAGTATTAGATTATGTCCAGATGAATAGTGATTGATAAAATAAACCTTTTCTTCTATTCATTTACAATAAATAAACTTTAAAAATGGTTTTGAATGTATTGTGTTAAAATGTCATAAATATGCTTAAATATCTGAAAAAACTCTAAATACCTGTGTTTTTTTTTCTCCCTTCGGAGGGTGGAGAACAGACGGCAGGTTCCCAAGCATCACATGTACCCAAATTATTACATGTGCCCACCTCTCACAAACTCTAACTGGTGGACAAACAAATTAAATTCTTATTAACCACCTAATATTCTACACCTCATAAAACAGCATTTCAAAAATATATATCTTGTGTATTATATTAAACACTATATTGTATAGACACATGTTTATGTCCTTATATTGGTATAAATGTAAAATGTTCTTTTATTCAGCATATTTTGGTCCATAAAGGTTCAGTCTACATATAAAGGTCAGTGTAACTAACATGTCAGTGTATATCCAATATTAAATTTGCTCTTTGTGAGTAAACTTGAAATTAAAATATCTGTTTTCCCTCATCCTTAGGCTGATGCTCTTCTCATTTATTCCAGACTGTGGCAGATTATGGAGCACAGATGTATATTTATGTGGGGAATGCAGAAATTCTGCAGATACAAAACAGGTAGATTTAAAATAAGATTCCTCAAAAAATATTTTCTTTATTTTATTAGAATGATTTTAGGCCAGCAAGAAGCGAGTTGCAGTAGTTGAGTTGAGAAATGATGAGAGAGTGTATTAGAATCTTAGTTGTGTCTTCTGTAAGATAGTGGCGTATTTTGGAAACTTTTTTAGATGGAGAAGGCAAGATTTTGCTAGTGACTTTATGTGAGGGATGAAAGACAGTGCCGGGTCCAGTAGAACAGCAAGAAAAGGGGCTTGGGAGGAGGGGGTGAGAGACAGTGAGAGAGATGTTAGCCGACTCCTTAATAATGTAGCTAAAAAATCCAAATGGTAGAGATGTTCTTTTATTATTTACTAAAATATATGAAATATTAATTAATTGATGGCTTCATTTACTACACTTCTGAGAACAAGATTAAAACACATTTCTCTGTCAGTATTGTGTACAGTGTTGCTCTAATAGCCAGGGTACAATCAACAGGTTTCTTACATTTGTGATGAGAGCAAACACCAGATGTCTCAGGTAACAGATTAGTGCAGATATATCACCAGATGGAGAGAAGTCTCAGACGTAACATCTTGCAATATTCCTGGAAAGTTGCTACCTAGGTCAGTACTTTAATTGTTTTATTGTGCTAGATTATATTTTGTTGTCTATTATGTTGATCATTTTATGATTGATAAGAAATTTGAAAAATATAAAAGAGGAAATAATCCAAAACGTAAAACCAATTAACCAGAGAAACAAATAAAATCAGTATTTTCTTGATTTTGATTAAGATTTAATGAATGTTTTGATAACTCTTTTAATCTATTGGTTAGAATGTAAATTAATTTTGAAAGAACGGGTAATAAATAAGATGTATGAGAATCAGGAAGGAGAATAATTACTTACATGTCAGAATAATCATTCCAAGGGTGTTCAGTGAAATTTGAAGTTATCTGCCCAAAGTATGTGTTTTGCTCTATAAGGCCTCCCAGAAGAAAATCACCATCTTTAAAATATTCTTCATCCCCAATTTTGCTGTCATCCCTTTCTTCACTAGAAAAAGAAAACATAGTGGGAAGGATCAAAATCACAAACTGCAGACTGATTTGCAGCAGATCCAATGAAAGGTGTACAATGGGCTCCATATATCATGTAGAGAAGTCACACCGTGTGCAGATTCTGTGCAGTATAAATGGGATCTGGTTACTTAATAAGTCAGTGCAGTTATATAGAAGTGTGTGAGATAATAAAAAAGTTAATTTAGTAGCTAATCTCCAAGGAAGAATTTCTTAGAATAAAACTAAATATGTTCAGTATCTAATCATGTATAAAATACAACATGATGTAATCTTGATATGTTTAAGTCCGTGAAACAAAAAAATATATAAATTGGAAAATCGTAATGAATATTCAATACTTTCTTTTTCCCTAATATATTCAAATCATAATTAATTAATTAAATTTCTTGCATTATTAGAACCTATGGAAGAAATAGAATTTCCAATAAAAGTCATCATCCATAGCTGGTGGGATTGTTAATGCTGCCATTAGTTTATCTAGAAAAAGGAAATTACATTATATTGGTTAACATTTCACACTTGTTTATTTGGTATTGGCTTAGCTGAAAATACAGAGCGAGCATATTACTTATCCCAAGTGATCCATTCTTATACAAGAGAAGGGTCCAGTTGGTCCTGCCAATTAATAGATTCTAACGGTTAAGTCGTCTTCTCTCTGAGTTAATCTGTATTGGCGCTAGGGATTCCCTGGATGGAGGCCGGTTACAGTTAGTAAGTGGCTCTGTCTCAAGCACAGAGCAGGACATATTTTTAATGCCACATATTTCCTCATATGTCTCAAGCACACAGCAATAATTAGAGCACAACTATTATCCATTATGTTAAGATATTGTTCTGCTCCCATTGCTCAGGGCTTATGAGCCAAAACAGCATTTTGCCATTTGCAGTCATGCAGAAAGCTAACTGTTACTGTCACAATGGAAACCCCAGCACCCAATTAATGCATACATCACAATCACACACCCTCCAGTCACCAGGTGATTCAAGATCCCAAACTGGTCATGGGCAACCAGAGATCTGTGGTGTCCAATTGCTTGGAGAGACCTGGCAAGGGGGCAATGATATCTACAGCTATTCAATGTAATGCATTTCTACAACTGGTCTGGGCTACAAGGGAGCCTGGGGCACTTGCCATGGCCACCAAAGTGCTGTCAAGTAGCACACGAGGCACAGGAACTAGTGGCATCTTGTGATATTCTGGGCCAATAAAAAGTCTGAGCCAGGTGTTGGCGAGAACAGTGATTATCCTTGTGCCCTGGTAAAGGAATGTTATGGACAATGACTAGCAATGCTGCTCAGTACCACTCAAGAATAAATAACTGGCTTACCTCCGGTTGTGCTGGCCTGGAAGATCTCCCTGGTGATGGCCTGTTTGACTTGGCTTCTGGTTATGATAGCCACATAATGACACTGCCAGATCATGAATTCCACCTATTTCATGCCCTTGCCCATGACTAATTAATATAGACCTGGGCTAAGGGGATGGATAGCTGCTTGGATAACACAATGTCCACCCAATTCATCAAGGGAGCGGAGGGGTTCATCAGGACCAAGTGGATCAGAGTTAGACACAATCCAGTGTCCCTATAGCCATTCATAGACTTGGCAACTAGTATGGATATATCAACTCCAGTAGTCCCTTTTGGTTAAAAGTGCAAATGCTACAAAATGCTGCTCTTCAGACCAGAATTCATCCCCGGAGCAATCAAAGATCTAGTCCTCTATTTCTGTATAGTCAGCTACCACTTGCCCACAAACAGAACAGTGTAAGGGGAATCCATGGGATTTGCTGGGTGGACTTTAGGTACCCCTGCCATTGTCACCCAGAGCAGCATGACTCCTGGAGGGCTCCTCCATTCCTAGTGGCTGATGGCGAGTCAAGAAGGACTATGGTTATGGCTACCCTTCCGATCCTAGCTGTTCTCATGGTTCGGATATTAGGCTGTGGGGGACTTGTAGACCACCAGATGAGGGCACTCTTACTTCACCCTGGGTCTCCCTTTAGTGATCTGCCAGATGGTTGACTATGTGCAAATGTGAAAAAATGTCTGCAGCACAAACCTGAGCAGCCTCCTCCGCAGTCTGTACCTGTTACTCCTTCCGAAACACACATCAGAAGCATCCCCATATGAATCCTGCTCATGCAGGCCAAGTCCCAGAATTGCTACCCATAATGTTTAGGCGTCACCTGAAAGAGGGCCAAAAGCATGCTCTTAATGTTTTGGTAGTCCTCTGTGAAAGGAAATGAAATGACCCAGTAGGCTTTATTCGTTCACCCACTAAGCAAGCACACCAGGAGTTGGACTTCATGTTCAACATGTTAGAACTGACACTGCAGCTCAAAGTCCTGCAGAATTTAGTATAGCACTCAATGTGAAGTGGTGACTGACTGGCTTGCTCCCTGGTGACCTCTGCTCTTACCATCCTCATCACCTCAATTTAATGATCCAGGGACAGTCCTTCTTCTATTAGGGAAATCTAGTTGCAGTACCTCCTCTCTACCTCTAGGTCCTTAGCACAGGACAGATAAGCCTTATGAAAGGGGTCTCTCCAAGGCCATCCCTGGAGACCTTGAAAATCCCTTGCTCCTCATCAGGAAGGGCAGCTCTTCCACAATGGCAGTCCGAGTCTGGAGATCTTGCATGAGCACCCATTACTGTAGATAAACTCTCTTAGCTCAGTGATGCTAAGCTCATCATACTGCACCCTCTTTCCCACTGCTTCTATGGTCTCTATTGATTGGCTTTACTCTTGATAGCACCAATCCCAACACTCCCACCAGTTTATAAAGAGGAGTGACCAGCTGGACTGACCAATTAATGGATGCCACAAGTTAGGTCCTCTTCTCTGCAGGTTCTCATGTATTGGTGCTAAGGATTCCTTGGATTGAGGTCTGCTTCAGGTTCTGAGAAATATGACTCTAAAAAGTGGCTCTGGACCACGGCTGTATAGAGATTGGTTTTAATGTAGTATATTTCCTCAATATGTCTTTAGCAGAGAGCGATACGTAGATATCATGGCCTGGATCCTGTCACATTGAGCCACAATAGACAGACCCATTGGAAAATGCCTTCCCCAAGAACCACTACCATTGCTCCAGCCACTAGACTATGTACCAATCACATGATAGGGGAATTATATTTCCACATGGGAAATGTGGGTAGGTTGGGTGAATAGCCCCAAGGTATTTGTAATAGTGTACCACCATGCTTCATATGCCCGTCTTATCCTGTATGCTGTTTGTAATTCCCCAGGTTATATTACTATGTTCTGTGTGATATGTTATGCTTAAAGTGTGGCTGTAGGCCTTGTAGTACATTGAGCAGACAAGGACCAGTGATAACACCTCTATTGTTATCTATTACTGTTATCTGTTTTGACCCATTGTTGGTCAGTTAAGGTAATTATATCTGCCATGTGCTCTATTCAGGGTCAAGACATCTAGAGACAGCAGTATGTGCATTAGATGGGAGGACAGGAAAGCCACTTTTAGACCCCATGTGGGTTCAATCTCCTGTAATTGTCTGCCACTCCCTCTCATTATTGCAGTTGTGTACACACCTTGTGTATGACCCATTAAATATGTGGAATTTGCAACATAAATAAGTTGACTGCTTGAACATACAGAAAATGGTATGTTCTCTTATTTGATCCTTTGCTTCTGGGTGGCTGCGCTACTGGCAACTCCACCTCAATCTCCACCTTACAAGTAACTTGTCTTGTTCACAACCACAGGAAGGTTACTGGAATTTATGAATGCTGAATACCACACTGAGGTACTTGGAGGCTATGTAGGATCCTGCTGGGGTAGGTCTGGCTGTAACAAGTCTTATAAAGCCCCATAAGAAGAAGCAGCTCTGGAGTCTATTGGTAGCTTGGAAGTCCTGATTCCTGATGCAGAAACTTTGACTGATACAGAAGGCAGATATCAGGATGTTGCATGCCAATATTTCCAAGAACTCCAGTGTCCTTGTGGGTAGTTAACCTGGTTCTATAGCTGGTATCCCTGCTCTGTAATAGCCCCTATCCCCGGGATCGTTATAGTACAGAAGACATATTAGGTATTCATGTTGGTTGAATAATGTTCTGCTCCCATTCATGAACCAAACAGCCCTTTGTCTCATGCAGAAAGCAAATGTTCCCTTTGTAACAAATTAAATGTAGCTCTAAAGTTTATATACGAATATAAATACTAATAAAGTAGAAACACTTGTAGGTGAACCCAATAACCTGCGTATTAAAATATTTTATCACAAGCTACAGTTCAATTAAGAAAACCCAAAGACCTTATTTAAAATAGAAAGGTCTTACACAACCTCTTCTTAAATGATTACCAAGATCTAGTCTTGCAACTTTCACTTATCTATTATCAGCTTTAATGATGTGAATGTCCAGCCTATGTTGCAAGAGCTAAAACAAGAGGTCACGTTATCATGCTGACTACAAGTCTGTAGAACTGTACACCGCTTTTCTCTAATCATTCAGTATAAGAGTCTGGTCAGGCTGCCAGTAGATTAATAACAGTCTAGTTGCTATACAAAGAACAGACATTTCAAATATTATTATTTTTTCTTTTCATACATACAGACTCAGACATCAACCCTCATTTCCTATGTATTGCACAGCAGTGCCAGCCTAGGGAGGACATGTACTAGCATAGAAACATACTAGCAGAGAGTTCATTGTTATTGTATGCATATATTGTTGTTATTATTATTATTATTATTATCACATATATAGTTGTGAGCGTACGAGTTGTTGCTAACGCTGCGGGCTCGCGTAGCGAGCCCGCGGCCCTCGCGAAGCGAGGGCACTGCCCGAGGGTCTCAGTTGCTGCAAGGAGCGCCGAATTCGCGAGGGCACTGCCCGAGGGTCTCAGTTGCTGGCATGGAGCGCCGAAGGCGCTCCATGCCAGCAACTGAGGACCCTCGCGAAGCGAGGGCCTCAGTTGCTGGCATGGAGCGCCGTAGGCGCTCCATGCCAGCACCTGAGGACCTCGCAAAGCGAGGGCCGCAGTTGCTGGCATGGAGCGCCGAAGGCGCTCCTTGCCAGCAACTGCGACCCTCGCAAACTTCACGTCGCAACCCAAACAGTACGACACACACATTACGACACTCGCAAACAACATACGACACACGTTCACACACATTACGGACTCGCAACACTCGGACATTACAAAATGTAAAACACAATACATACACACACCACATACATAAAAAACTTACCTACACCAAGAGGGAGCACCCAGCACCTCAAAAATACAACTTACACCTCGATTTTACTTCAAATAAAACAGTTTAGAGACTAAAAAAAAAACGAAGCGAGAGAAAAAATGGCCGCCGAACAAAACGAAAACGAGGCTACAGCACTCTAAACTCGCAAAACACCACAAGAAACTCGCAAAACACCACAAAACACCTACGGATATTCCGATACAAACGTATAACACACATTACTCGCCATTTGACGCCAATGCGGAAGTACACGACAACGGTTTGGGCTCGCGCATGCACAGTGTTACACTGCACACATTCAGCACGCTTACACAGCAGATCCACACCACTAATGCTGCAGCAACATCAAAACACATTCACAGCTCTTCCACACAATGCTTTAAAATAGGTAAAGTATATTCATTTATTAATGTATTATATATTTCATTATTACACACTAAACAGCATTAGCTACCTTACAATTTCATTGCCGTCATTTTTTGACGGGCAATTCGCTAGTTATTAATAAAGTACAGTGGGTACAACAAATTACCAAGGTATAATCATATTGTAAGGTATGTAGAAATACAACTACTGGGACAGTGCAATACAAATCACATACATGGATCTGTAGATATTTTGGTGCAACAGCAGAGAGGTCCCTACTCCAAGGAGTTACAATCTAGAAGGTAAGGTTGTGGTGTGAGATGGAAGGGGGATAGATGTAAGATGGCAGTGAGTAAGGCAGGGGGCTGATGCAGATTGTGTGTGTAAGCAATATTGTGCTATAGAGTATGCAGTTTGTGCATATGAAAGCTGGAGCTAATATACTTCTTTAATACATAATTGGTTTTCTTAGACGTGGTGACCTGTTGTTAGATGGTGACTGCACTCTAATGACTCCATGTTTCTGATGAATGCTTGATTTAAACCTTCAAAGTATTGTCATGTTCTTTCTACAACATACATGTTACACAGTAATGCATGGTGATCTTGTGTTACTATTTCCAGCACTGAAAATGTTAACACTGATTGTACAGAGACACAAATATCACAGGATGGCCAGATGGGTATAATCATTGGATATCCAAGAGCCGCCATCTGTGATTGTGATAATTACTATGTACTACAGTCTCACTATGGAAGGTGCCGTTAGCTCTGCAACTTATAATTATATTTTCTTTCTCTTCTATTCCTGTTCATAGCAGTAAAACAGAGCAATACTTTATGTGATCAAAAATAATTATATTAATGCTGAATCTAACAGTCTTACATTTCAAATTGAAACAAAATACCCCAAAAATGAATCTTCCATTGCCTTAAACAATATTACATGTTTTATTATTATTTTGTATTACTGCAATGATCGAGTAACTGCAAATAATTATTATACATATTGATTTAATTATAATGAAATACTTATTATATAACATTATGTAATGTGATATTGGTATCCATTATCAAATAATTTATTGTGATAGTGCAGACATATCATTGCAATGTGTGTATGGATGTGACCAGGACAAGCAAGTATTATATGTGAAGTGATGGTGGATTAGAAAGTAAAACAGCCCATAATATTGTTTACTAGACAAAATATTAAAATAATAATTGTTATACAGAATAAACTGTACCCACATAGAGAGTATAGACATCCCATGACCTGGGTACAGGTCTGATTGCGAAATGTATAGTCATAATTATCACCAATACGCTAATAAGCAAAACACACTAAAACTAATGCCACAATACAACCCCATTCAGCCAATCATTTGTACCCAGATCTACCCCTTCACTTCAATAAATCAACAAAATCCTCAAATACTTTTTTTCCTGTGTCACTACATCTACAGTCTCTACTGTCTCTACTGTCTCTACTGTCTCTACTGTCCTTCATATTTTGGGAGAAAGAAAAACCATTAATTAAAGTCTTATTGTGTATATCATCCAGTATATTAGTTTATTTATCGCCACTATACTGAAGTGGTCTGTAGTCCAAAAAAACTCTGATTTCTCAAGTTTATCCTTCATATTATTATTATTAACCATTATTTATAACGCGCCAACATATTCTGTAGCTCTAAACAGGGTAGATACAAGTCATAAAGGAGAAAGAGACAGAAAAAGTATCCTTTAGAATTGAAGTGCCCTAATAACAATATGGAACAGCAAAAATTTAAAACTTAACGTTTATTGATATTGATAAAACGTATTATTAAAATCTTGAAATTCTGACTGGATAAAATGGGTAGGGAAATCTGGAATAATTATTGAGGATTTCCTTATATATTGGCTAGAATTATTAGACTGAGGGAATAAACCCTATATCCTCTTATATAGAGTGATAATTTATATGTGATGACAAAGTGCAAGAAAATATAGTGAAATACTAATGGGTAGCAGAAACATAGGTCCAGATGTAAGACCTATATGATTGCACACATGCAAAGTGTCTAGTGCTAGTAATAGTAATAATAGTGATTGCACTTATAGATATTGCACCTTCATAAAGTGTATATTGCTTTTTTATAAAGTGTCTAGTGCCAATGCCAATTTGAATAAATAATACATATAATATTAAATACAATATAGATAAAGTGCTGGTGCTTGCTGAGGATATAATGGTAAAGTACAGTCATACGTTATGGGGGAAAGTCCAATACTATAATAATAATATGATAGTCAGTTCCACTACACAAACTATGGAGCTAGGTGATATACTGTCTAATTCCACACTTAGGTATTGATTTGATGTAAATTCATTGATTTTTTGTTCGTGTGGATAGTATTAATAAATCGTTTCTCTATAGATGGTTAGTCTATGTAATTACGCAACGCCTAAGCTCCAAAACTACCCGCGCGTGGCCTATGCGTCTGCGTGTGACGTCATAGCGCAACGTTGCGGCGTAGTGCGTGCAACCCGATGCACGTTTCTGAATATTTCATCAGGGGTTACCGGAGGAGTGTCAGAGGAGCTATTTATGCTCAGTGGTTTTCATAGCAACCTCAGGGACTTGTAAAATAGTAGTTATTTGGGGAAATATATAATTATTAAAATAATACTGATAATATGGAGAGAAATAAGTAGAACTTATAGAATCCAATTACTATTACAATAGTTTTGAGAGGCAGAATTTTGGACATGGCAGAAATGAAAGTAGGACTATGTCCTTTATGTAATACAGCATTATTCTCTAAGGGCCTCATTCAATTGTGATTTGGCCAATTGAATAGGGCTCTAAATAAGCACATAGCATATATTTTTTTTTAAAAATTTTAGTAAGTGAAAACCTTTCTTTTTGAAAGATGTTTACTAACTAAAAACTTCTTTAAAAAAAATATGTTATGTGCTTTTTTAGAGCCCTATTCAATTGGCCAAATTGCAATTGAATGAGGGCCTAAGTGTCTTATGGATACACATAATGTATAGGTATTAATATAGTTATATTGATACCCAAAAGGGGAGGGGGAAAGGTGACATATTGCTCTACACTTAACCTTAAACATGGGTAGAACAGTAATGTTATGAATGTTAATTATTATTAAATATTCCTTATTGTATTTTATTCATCAACATATACAGACTGATATTTTCCATTTAATAGTATGAGAAATACACTGTATTCTTTTGTACAGTGTATTTATTCAATCATAATGTGCATGTAATAAATATAAATAAAGAATCACATCAATTCAATTAATTCCCCTTTTGTTCCTTTTCCTTTTAACCTTTGAAGTTATTATATGAGAAACATAGAGGAAAATATTTATATTTCTATTATAACATATTCTATCCTGTTCGTCATATGTAGTGATATATCAATAATAAATGGATATCCTTTATGGTAAATAGATACCCTAAATGAATGGTGTAAAAGTGAATCCATCATTAAGGCCCCACGTTTTTTTGGTCTTAAGTGTAAAAATCCAGTAGGCCTCATTTT